>CM046357.1:10336819-10645289 GCA_025436335.1 Bursaphelenchus mucronatus | reverse complement strand
GTCTTGGTGGCCGTCAAATTTTTGCCCACGAATGATCCGCATGAGTTGAATAACGCTAACAAGAATTCATGCTGATCCGGAAGATCAACGGATGATTGGAAAGTGAGTTTGTCGGGGTTTTTTGACTTTAAAAAAATTTTGGCATGTTTTTCCTTCACGGCTTGCCCAAATGGAGAAAAAAACGTCCAATGAAAAATTAGCGACATTTTATAAGATGAAATATTTCTAATGTCATTTTTATATCATAATGAGACCGACTGCTAATATTGATAGGATGCACACATATTATTACCTAAAAATATTCAATGCACATATATTATTAACAAATATTATTCTTGAACATTAAATTTAATGAATTTTGGTAAACAGGGTACTGCAAGGACGTTGTGTTTCAAAGGATGTTGTAGATCAGATTTTGTTTCATAATAATAAGCAATCTTGAATCGTCAACAGGCGGTTTTGACTTACATACGCGCATATACTACTTGCCGCGGTCCAGGGGTAAATGTCATCACCTCACCTTAAATCAATGGGAAACGTTCAGTTTTATCAAAATGTCTCAGAATCTTTGAAAATTTGCGTATATATCCTTCAATTGGTTTGTCGTGGAACTAATAGGAAACATTTTAAAAATTATATCATTTTGCAAGTGTTGTGGCATGTTGTAACTTGGGGACTTGTTTGTCACCTTTGCACCAATTTAGACAAAACTTTGTTTTTGTCGTTTTTTGAAGCTGTAAAAGTATAAAACTAGAGGTAGACTTTCAGAGTGTTAAACAACACAAAGAAGCACTAGGGCGTCGAAGGTGGACAACTCCGCTGTTTGCAGTGGGAACTTTACAGTGTATCAAAAATGACCCAATTAAGATGAAACTTTTTCTGGAGAATCAACTACAGGGTCTCATGGAACTAGTAGAGCACATTTCGTTTACTACATCTGTTCGACCTTATACATGTTGTACAAGGTACATCAAAATTGTTGATTTTGAGGTCATATTTCCAATTTAGATATGGCAATGGTATGAGTGATAGCTTAAATAGATGGCTGAGATTCAAGAAAATTTTAATATACGTTTTTTTATGTGATGATAAGAACATTGTATGTTTGAGCATCAAGTTTGAGGGGCAGTTCCAAGAATGTTTCAAGAGTCGGACGCGAGCTGCGCAGGGCGTGGACGTTTTTTTTCTGATTTTAGTCTATTTGGGCAAGCCGTGTCTGAAATATTTTTTTTGATCTATTTTTTTGAAAATCTAATTGGAAAATGCCTTTTTCAGGGAATCTCACCTTTCGGAAGTGATCGCTGGGGGCCAATGTTCGGCCTACACCTTCACCGTTTCGCCCTTCTACGAACTCGACATGAGTCGGGCTTGCAATGGCGTTTTGAAGCGCGTTACCTACCCCCAAAAGTTGAACGCCGCCTATCAAATGTTGTTGGGGATCCTCGATTTGCAGGGGTTGGGCTACTCGCACAACAACGTAAAGCCGTCGAACTACATGCAGAACAAGATGAACGAAAATAAGGTGGGGTTTCTTTTTAAATTATTTACCATTTTTGGAAAAGTTCCGAAGATTGTCCAAATTGCAGATTGTTCTGTGCGATTTCGGTTTGGTTAAGAAATTTGGATCAAAGCGGAAGCCCGGTATGGGCACTCCGTGTTTCATGTCGACGTCGGCACTGAAGGGCGACAATGTTAGCATGGTGGACGACATGACCTCCTGGTTCTACGTCTATTGTATGGTTGTTTGCGGAACGTTGCCCTATGTTGCACCGCCCTGGGACAAATACGTGTCCTACGACCTCAGGGTGGACAAGCTGTTGAAGGCCCAAGAGGAAGGGGTTCCCAAATTCCCGACCCATTTTGAGAATCGCGAAATCATCGGCCAACTGAGAGAGATGATTTGGAACAAGCCGCCGGCAACACGATCGATATGAAGGCGGTTTTGAAGGCCTTGGAAGATGTGAGTTTTTTAAAAAAAAATAGAATTTTTTTAGATTTTTTGGATTAAAATTTTTTTTCAGCTCCAAACGAAGTTTGACTTTAAGTACACGGATCCGTGGTGGGATGAAAAGAAGGCGAAGAAAAGAAGCCGAAGGGGCCCCAGGAAAGCAATACGAAATCAGCGAAGGAGAAGCTTGAAATGTCAACTCAACGATTGGAGGGCGAAGAACCGGTGCAAGACGAATTGGAGGTTGAATTTGGGCCAGAGATGGTCGAGTCCGAGAAGCCATCAGCCAAGCCGACTAAAAAGAAGGCCGCTGAAAAGAAGCCGGAAGAAAAGAAGGCCGAAGAAAAGAAGGCCAAAGAAAAGAAGGCCAAAGGAAAGAAGGCCAAAGGAAAGAAGGCGTAACCTAAGCCTGAAAAAGGTAGATCCGAATCAAGGAACAAAACATATTATTTAGGAAATAAATTAAAATTTTTTTAATTTTTGGTTTTTTTATTTTGTGTACTATTGAAAAAAAATGAAAATCGGGCAATGTGTTTTGCACGGTGCCGATTTTTCTTAAAAAAGATTCTTTTCCAGTGAGCAACAAAGCAAGTTTAATTTTGGAACATTTTGGCCACACGCAGTGAGAGAAATTGTGGCTGTGAGCAAAAAATTGAGCAAGTAAAGAAAAGTTTTGTCCAAGTGGGCAAAATCGAAAAATATGGCCGAATATTAGGAATTTTAGCCAAAAAGTAATAACGGTTGCAATTTTGCATTTTTTTGGCAGAGTGTAAGATTTCACAGGCGAAGTC
This sequence comes from Bursaphelenchus mucronatus, assembly GCA_025436335.1. Lineage (NCBI taxonomy): Eukaryota > Metazoa > Nematoda > Chromadorea > Rhabditida > Aphelenchoididae > Bursaphelenchus > Bursaphelenchus mucronatus. The sequence goes on along the minus strand of CM046357.1, from coordinate 10,642,550 downwards.
AAGACATTTATCCCTTGGCCCGCGGCAAGTAAAGTATTAGCGCGTATGTTAGTCAAAATGGCCGATATTAAGGATTGAAGACCATGTATTATTATTCTCAAAAAAAATCTGATCTACACCACATCGTTTAAAGACAACATACGTGAGTATTAGCGCGTATGTAAGTCAAATCCGCCAATGTTGACGATTGCGTATTATTATTATGAAACAAAATCTGATCTACAACATCCTTTGAAACACAACATCCTTGCAGTACCCATGTTTACCAAAATTCATTAAATTTAATGTTCAGGAATAATATTTTTGTGGTAATAATATGTGTGCATTGATGTAAAATGGGTTTTCTACCAATTCCTATCAATATTGACAGTCTGGGTTTCATTCTGATACATATAGAATAAGGTTAGAAACATTTCATCGTATAAATTGTCGCTAATTTTTCTTTTGACGTTTTTTTCCATTTGGGCAAGCCGTGATGTTCGAGATGTTTTTTGTGATTGAGAACATGCTGGAATTTGATCGTAAAACGATTTGTTACCAAGATCAGGCTATCCTATTCGATTTTCTGTCTTGATTGCGCGATTTCGGATCGGATAACCAGCCAAATTTTGGCTGGTTATCCATGCAACCTTAGTGCACTAAAGTTTCACGGTGCAGTCAAATCAAAATTCATTTTGCACAGCGCAGTATCTCTGTCTTCTGCTTGATCCTGCACGGTGCAAGCGAAAATTGTCGCTGATTTTGCACAGTGCAATAGATTTTTCTTTTTGACTGCACCGTGCAAGGGGTTTGTTTGACTTTTTGTCCCAAATCAAGGATCCGAATGGTATCATGTCGTAAGTTTTGGCCAAACACTTTGATTTCTATATGTGCAAATTGCAGCAGTACCTCCAAGTCGTCTACAACTGCCAATTGGACCCGGTGATTCCCCAAGACGAGCTCAAAAACTTCTATGTTCGCTTTCTCCATGGAAATGAGGCCCTAATGTAAGTGGAATATAAATGTTTTGAGCACTTTTTAGCAACACAACCACCACCAATTCGACGGATAAAGTGGGCGATTGGCCGATGTGGTCCATTGGGCTGGGCATAGCGGGTGGTGTAGTCGTTGTCATAATCGTTGGTATTGGATTGGTTTTGTGCGTAAGTTGGGGGTTGTATTTTGGACATTTGATTGATCATGTTTGTGACATGACCTGCGAGATTGGTCGTATGATTGGTGGGAGGCTTCATAAATTTACTTTGTTTTTGGATTAGCACAGCGTTCCAAAGTTTTTCCGCCCCCCGATCGGTGTCGAAAAAAATGAAAAAATTGAAAATGGGCGATACGTTTTTTTCTGTTGTCGGAGAGCCATACTAGATATCGAAAAACCAAAAAAAGCATTTATACTCTGAAAATTACTCGTCCCGACTATGTAAAAAACGTCATCGTGCACTTTGTAAGAGCCGTCAAAATTGCCGTTGAAAAAATGAAAATTTCTAATTTAAATGCCAAAAAAAAGTACTTTCTAGCTTACTTGTGAAGGACAAATGGACCCCATCGTATCGAGAATTTTCAGTACTACGACATATGTAAATGTCTCCGATGCTCCTATCATCTGGAATATCGCCGTCAATGCGACCCCCTGGACAGCTCAAGTTCTCGAAGAAGCGCAGTCAGAAATGCCAACGTTGTACCATTTACGGCAATTGGTCGTTGTGAGCATCTTATTTGTGAATTTCAAGGTACCAGCTGGCGTTTGGGCTGCATTAATGGAAATGGAAAACGCTGTACTTGGGAGCCAGCTCAAAAACGCTGTACTTGGGAGCCAGCTTCATGGAATCAAGCATTTTCATGATGGCATGACGCTGTTTCACAGACTTCGAAACGCTGTGCCCAGTCAAATTTAGCCTAAAATCCATCATAGAATGCCAGAAATAAATTTCTTTCTTTTTCAGCTCAAACGGAAGGCAATTGTAGCCCGTTGGAGGGAGCTCCGAGGAAGGGAGTCCAAGGAGGAACATTCGAAAGAAAAAAAGGCCGTGGAAAAGAAGCCGGATGAAATGGAGGCCGAAGAAAAGAAGCCGTAAGCTAAGCCTAAAAAAAAGGTAGATCCGAATCAAGGAACCAAACATATATATATTATTTAGGAAATAAATTTAATTTTTTTTGATTTTTAATTGTTTTTGTTTGGTGCACTGTGCAAAAAAATAAAAATCCCGCAATGTGTTTACTTGCACGGTGTGGATTTTTCTTAAGAAAGATTCTTTCCCACTGAACAAGAAAGCAAATTTAATTTTGGAACATTTTGGCCACACAGTGAGAGAAATTGTGGCTGTGAGCAAAAAACAGAATGCTAAAAATTCAGGGAATCGTTTTGTGACAAAAATTTTTGGGGGTTTTTTTACCGGAAAGGTAAAAGAATTCGTAAAGCATCCATAAGACGATTACTTTCAATAACACTTATTTTAAATATTTTTTCTTCCATTTTTCACCCAAATTTTTTATTTTTTCAGTGGCTGGCCCGACAAATCCCTCCGAACGCATGTATTCAATGAGAGAACGGACGTATGGGCGTTCGGAGTAACTTGTTGGGAGATCATGACCACCATACAGAGAACTTCAAGCCATTCTCCAACCAATCGCGAACAATTACAATTTCGCGACGGAGTTTGCGAATCTGCTGGAAAAAGGAAGTCGAATAAATCGGATACGATTGGCAGATCTGTGACTAACTGTGGCTGCCCGTTCAGGTTACTGTACATTTATGAAATTTTTGATTTGTTTTGTTGGGACTTCAAGATTTTTTTTTTTTTTTTTGATTTGCGTCTTTATGCTAATAGAAATAAATTTCAGTTCGGAACGGACCGCTCAATCAGCATTGGCTCTCGATTGCCCCGGGTTTCGGATGCGAATTCGATCGAAGATGAGTATTTACAGCCAAAAAACGCCTTGGAACCCACCGAAAATGGAACTGTTTACACCCCGGTGATCGTCAATTCGAATCTCGGTAAGCTGCTGGTCATTTGGTCATTTAAAATACGGTCATCAAAAATTTTGGACAATTAAAAATTTTTTTAACGGAAAAGGTTAATTTTTTTTAAATATTGGTTTTAATCGCAATTTACTGTAATAAACCGCTCAATCCTGTCGAAAAACCGGCTACTTGTTTTCAGAATCACCCTCGCACGACTACCGTAATGATCCATATCAAAAACGTTTGAAAACCCAACCAAAGGAGACGGCCTTTTGAAGCCGAAAATGTACAGTAACCCGCTGAACGGGAGCTTTAGTCGCAGATCTGTCAATGGTATCTGATTTATTGGAAAACGGGTCTTTTCCACGGAAAATTTGACGAAAATCGACATATTTTGAGACTTTTCGTCTAAAATAAGGTCAATTTTAACAATTTTCTGTAAAAAAAATTGTATTTTACCATGAAAAGTTGAAAATTTTTGGCATTTTATTGCTCGACCAGTCGATTTGCTCTTGAATTTCACCGATTTTCCCCAAATTTCCTCTTTTTTGCATTGAAAACTCCACTTGTCTAGTGTAATATCATTAATCTTGTTTTGTCATTCTTAACCCCCAAAATCATCCCAGTAACCCCCTACAGCTTTTAATTTCTCGGTAATTTAACGTATTTTCGGATTTATAATAGATTTTTAATTGTTTTACAATACTAATAAGTATTTTTGTTATATATTGACTTTTTTTGTTAAATTTATTGTTTCTTTTTTGTTTTTTGAGTTGTTTTGGTAACAATAAACCGTCGTTTTTGTGGAATATATAAGAGATAAGATAAAAGATTTTCAAAAAAATTCGAAATTTTTCAGTTTTTGCTTTTTTTTGCAAAAGAGCCCAATGCGACGATTTTCAGTAGTGGTTGATGATGGTGGCCGAGATGTTTGCTCCGCTTGCCGAAGAAAAGGATTTGGACAAGATGCGTCTTTCTTCCCGCCGAATACTGCACCGTGCATTTTTCCAAATTTTGTAGAAGAAACTTTCTTTGTCAAAATGTGACAATTGTCAAAAATGTCACATTTTTTCCAACCTTTGACCAGAAAATCTCGGTCGTTTCTGCAAAGCGCCGAGTCTCCCATATGTCTGAGAAAAAGTTTTGCGCCAAATTTCATCGCACTCGGAACACTTTCCCTGCTTGAAAGGTTTTCCAAAATTCGTATGTTCGGATACGGAATATACCATGAGCCTTTTCTCGGACACGGATTTTTTAGGTTAAAAATTTCCGTATGAGTGTGCATACCCAAAAAAATTGAAAAACACTAATTTTCGCCAATTTTCGGATAAAAGTTCTTGGTTATTTCTGCAATACGCGGTTATCAGATATCGGTCTTAAAATATGAAAAAAAATCAATTTAGCTCTTTTAACGTTGCTAGTCCTTCCGGAATGTCCGTGGAGTGATTTTCGGTGTTTTCACTGTGCAAAAAAGTTAGGGTGTGAGCGGCAGCCGAAAAAAGCCTATTGCACGGTGCAAAAAACAAGAAATTGCACTGTGCAAAGGAAACTTTTGTTTTCGCACAGTGCATGTCGCGGAAATTGCTCGAGCGACTTTACCAACAACCGCACAGTGAGTTTTTCTCTTTTTGCACAGTGCAAACCTCTAAAAAAAGTGTTTTGCACTGTGCGAATTCCGGCCGCCGACGAAGCGATCAAATCGAAAAGAAAAAGTGAGGGAACTGTTCAAGTTGGCATTTCGTCACAAATATGGGGTCCGAGAAATGTTTTTTGACCGATTTCCTGTCTAATTTGGTAAAAGCCAGGTCTTTTCTGACAAAGTTTACCATTTTCAAGCTATATCGATTCTTTTCAGACTTGTTTCGACCGGTAATACCCAGCGGGAAAATTTAAAAATAATTTTTCCGATAAATCTTTGGACGAAAAGCCAATTTGAAGAGTCCCTTTCTCAATTTGACGTGCGACGTAGTCGAAGAAAGTCGCGGCGACATTCCGATTGCACAGTGCGAAAACCAAAAAAAAAATGTGAAATGCACAGTGCAAAATGGAGGCTTCTTGTGCACGGTGCGGACAGCGACAAAATCTCCATGCACTTTGTGAAAATACTAGTTGAACTAGTCGGCACAAGAGTTCGTGGGACTGTTTCGCACCGTGCGGGCATTTATTTTTTCTGTTTTGCACTGTGCAAGTAGCGTCGCAAAAGAGGAATCGCTGGACGTCGGAACAAAGCGCCTTTGCACTGTGCATCTCCAATTCAGAATCGGCCCGCAATAACTAAAATTTTGAGTTTGGAAGCAAAAATTGGGGTAGCAAACCAAAATAGAGCGTCCAAACCCAATCGTACAGGCATAGAAATTGCCCACAACTATATACGATCATTTTCAAAAGATTTACCACACTTTTCTAACAATTTTTTTTCATCCTATCTTAGTAATGTCGTATTTGTCGGATGAATTAATATCGACGGGCCAAAGCGAACTTGAAACGGCTCGGGAGCCGCGATTTTCGGTCCGGGCCGGCCCGGAGCCATGTCGCGCTTTGAACTCTTGTTCTGTTCGAAATGGGCATGGCTCCGAGCCGGGCTTTGCAAAATTTTCCTGCCCGGGCCGACAGAATAATCAAAAATTCTTAAGCGCACGACCTCATAGTTAATACGCTGACAAAAAAAACCGGAAAATTTGTCAAAAAGACGCAATACCTCGTACCGTTTTCAGATCCGATATAAGATCTTTCCTAAAAATTATTTTCGCTACAATTTGGGTGACTATACAGAAAAGTTTATGGTTTTTTGTTACCATATATGGCCATATAACGGCCACTGCACTGTGCATCCCCAATTCAAAGAAATGGCGACAACGAAGGGGTTGTCGCAGCGACAAAATTTGTTGCGATAACCTTTGTCGCTGATCAATTTGCGGGAAATGCTTACGTCGCAGCGACCTCACTATTCTGCGATAACGATAAACATTGCAAATGCTTTTTTTTCGTTGTCCAACATTTTGCAACTTTCTGTTTTCAAGGCTACAAACTTGCGACTCGTTTCCGTATGCACTAACGAATCTGCAGCGCGCTTCCGGCCGAGCAGCCCACCGCTCAATTATGCAAAATTCCCGTTGAAATCCACCTCTTTTTCGCTATTGTTTGTGTGTTTTTTCTCTCCGCAATCACGCTTCGCCTGCGGCATTGTTTCGAGGTATTCGGAAGCGGTGAGGAACTGGGAAATCGGTTGCATCCATTCGGCTGCAGCCCCGTTCCATTGTCCGCCTCAGCGAATCCGCCAACTCAACGGGCCGAAGACGGATTTGTGGGCTGTTTTTCGATTATTAACGGCAGGCTTCGGCTTCAAAATTTTTTTTTTTGGATTCTTTTGACGCTGCAGGGTCTGGAAATGTCATGAATAGGTGAAAGAAGTACTTATCGCTAGACCGAGTCTTGAAATTGTTATTTTTTTTGATACAGTACGACGTTGGGGTAAATGTAGGATTAAACTTGGAAAAGACTTACTAGTCCGTCCCTAAAGTCGCTGGAGTGATTTCGGCGATATGCACTGTGCGAAAACAAAAGTTCCCTTTGCACTGTGCAATTTCTTGCTTTTTGCACCGTGCAATAGACTTTTTTGGGCTGTCGCTTGCACCCTCACTTTTTTTGCACAGTGCATGACACCAAAATCACTCCAGCGACTTTTCGGATGGAGTAGTAAAGCTCGGAACAAATTTAAAGAAGCATTTTCTAACGCATTTCCTAAATTTTTTTGCGACTAGTCCGTCCGCAAAGTCGCTAGAGTGATGTCCGCGACATGCACTGTGCGAAAATTGCAATGCCAATTTTTCGTGTGGCATTTTGTTTTTCTGCAAAAACAAGATTTTGCTTTAGACAGAAAAGGTGGTTTGGCGGGTTTTCTGTCTAAAGATAAAACGAAATTTTACAACCTGGCCGGGCCGGGCTTTGGAAATTTTGAAAACGGGCCGGGCCTACCTTTTACCGGGCCGGGCTTTGGGCTCGACGTTTTTTTCGGGCCGAGGCTTCGAGCCCAAGATTGTGAATTTTGGCCCGGTTCCGATTTTTTGGTACCGACACGAAAAATTGCGATGCCAATTTTTCGTTTGGCATTTTGGTTTTCTGCGAAAACAAGATTTTGCTTTCGACAGAGACGGTGGTTTGGCGGGTTTTATCTGTCTAACCGCGAAGACAAATCCTTTTTACTGTATGTTTGTTGAAAAGATAAAGATAAGACGAAATTTTACAACCGGGCCGGGCCTACCTTTTACCGGACCGGGCTTTGGGCCGAAGGCCCGGCCCGATTCGCCATGTCTGGTGAACACGCATTTTCCGCTAACAAACTGTAAAAGGGTTTTTTTCTCTAACCGCTCTCCGCATTTTGCGCACTCTTTCGACCTCAAAGGTCGTTGAGTGTTTCGGTTCCCTTTGTCGGCAACGATCTACCCCATCATGACGTACAATTTTTTTGGTAATCAACTCATTTCGAAAAAAATTCTAATAGTCGCTACAACAATCGCTAACCGAGTAATCTCCCAGTATACGATCTAATTATAAGAGCAAACAGCAGACGTATGTTCGCAGGATCTCACATGTTCTTCTTGCTATCATCAAAAGCGTTTTAGAGGGCTGGGAGTTGGAGTGGGATAAGTGTAGGCTGTTCCGTTCCCCTCCAAAAATAACAATCGCCCATTTACCTTTTATAGACATCCTTTTTTAATCCGCCCAGCCAGCGATCAATGTCGAAGTGCTTGATCACCGCGGGCTTTAAGTGGATGGGGAGGTTTGATTTCTAAAAAGCTTATGACTTAAAGCAGCAGTAAAGCTACTTTTAAATTGCGCTGTTTACGGCGTGGAAACGAAATGTCAAAAAAGTCTTTTTATGTCCTGCAGCGAAAACAAAGGCGGCGGCGTTGCAAACAGTAAAATAATTATTACTGAGCATGTAGAATGTCACCATTATTTTTTCCCGTTGTTATTGGTACAGTAGACGGAGAAGCTTTTTTTGACATTTCGTTCCCACACCGTAAAAAGCGCGATTCAAAAGTAGCTGTGCTGTCCCTTTAAATCTCGCTTTTTACGGCGTGGAAACGGAATGTCCAAAAAGTTTCTTCGTCTACTGTACCAATAAAAACGGGAATGATTAATGATGACATTCTACATGCTTACTAACAATTATTTTACTGTTTGCACCTCTGCCGCCTTTGTTTTCGCTGCAGGACAAAAAAAACCTTTTTTGGCATTTCGTTTCACACGCCGTAAAAAGCGCGATTCAAAAGGAGCTGTTCTAACCTGGCTCGGGCTGGCCCGGGCTTAAATTTCCAAGCCGGGCCCGGGCTTGGACAATTTTACACTAGCTTGGAAAAAAAATAGGAAATGAAAAGGAAATTTAGGCTAATGTTTGCAAAAGCTAACAAAGAATTTAGCAAAAGCAATACATAGAGTAATTGTCCCTTGAGCTTTTACATAAGATATGAAGTCGCCACTATATGGCCATATATGGTAACAAAAAACCATAAACTTTTCTGTATAGTCACCCAAATTGTAGCGAAAATAATTTTTAGGAAAGATCTTATATCGGATCTGAAAACGGTACGAGGTATTGCGTCTTTTTGAAAAATTTTCCGGTTTTTTTTTGTCAGCGTATTAACTATGAGGTCGCGCACTCAAGAATTTTTGATTATTCTGTCGGCCCGGGCAGGAAAATTTTTTTTTCTGTCGGCCCGGGCAGGAAAAAAGCCCGGCCCGGAGCCATGCCCATTTCGAACAGGACAAGTGTTCAAAGCTGGCTCCGCGCCGGCCTGGACCGAAAATCGCGGCCCCCGGGCCGTTTCAAATTCGCTTTGGCCCGTCGATATTAATTCTCCCGGCAAATACGACATTACTAAGATAGGACGAAAAAAAATTGTTAGAAAAGTGTGGTAAATCTTTTGAAAATGATCGTATATAGTTGTGTATGATTTCTCTGCCTGTACGATGGGGTTTCGACACTCTATTGTTGTTTGTTACCCCAATTTTTGCTTCCAGGCTTAGAATTTTAGTTATTGCGGGCCAATTCCGGGCCGGGCCGTTTCGAATTTGCTTTGGCCCGGCCCGGGAGCCATATCGACTTGTAACTGTGAAATTATTCGATTTATTCATAATAAAAAATGAATGAGGGATAAGGATGAATCGGTCGAACAGAAAATTGTGATGATGACTATTTAATTAGCTTTAGCGGAATATAGACATCAATTGAATCATTGAGACAAATTCGTAATTGTGCTTTAATTTCGCTATCATTCATTAAAACAATTACTGTTTTTGAGCTTTTAAAGAATTCGCCCATGTTGTGCATATTGTAACTAGGCCGTAAGTCAACTCCTCAAAATTTTAGCTTGTGCTTTCCAGAGGCTGCTGAGATATTCCACTATCTTTGCCGACGAGAGAGTACGAAAAATGTGGAGAGTGGTCAGAGAAAAAACTTTTTGGTCGTATCTTTGCCGGTTTTTTGCGGAAAGAAGTGATTTTTTTGTAGAAACATTACCCTTTACTAGGGTTGTGATTTTGACAGAATTTTTCAAAATGACGTCAAATTGCAGTCATTTTTGTCAAATTGCGTCAAATGGCCGTATCTTCGGTTTGAAGCTGTCTATCTTAAAAAACATTGTTCAGGCTAGTAGTATAAGGGCTTCAAAGGTAGTAGTATAAGGACTTCAACTTGTAAAACACTATGATCCAAATTCTCATTGATTGAGTTTGGGGAAAATTAGCGATTTTTTGGGCAAAATTCAAAAAATATTTCCAAAAAATTCAATTTGACAATCAAAACGACGTGACGAAAATGACGGCAATTTGACAACGTTCCAGGTTGTCAAGTTAACGGACGGCACAATCCTACCCTCTACGGTCGATATAGTCAACAAACTTTTTATGTCAAAATTTGTAGAAAATTGTCGCATTTTTCCCAATTTGCGCTATAAAAATGTTTCTCCTTTCTGCAAAGCGCGAGGATTCTCTCATATGACTCCGTCAATTGTAATTTTGGCGCGGAAAAGTTCGACGTGTACTGGAAACGTCCTCTTCTTCGGAAATACGGTTATACCCTTTCATGCATAAACTCGCACAAAAATGACGAGTTTTGGTCGACTTTTGGGCTAAAAATGTCGGTTCTCGCTGACAGAGCGCGAACTTGAAATGTCGCATTTGTTTTAAAAATTCGGGCTAAATTTGGGTCGAGTTTTATTAAAACCTCAGCGCTGAGCTTTGAGCACTCCCTCTGTAAAATTTGGCACAAATTTGGAATTTACTTTTTTTTATTACAAGAGGGGACTGTTTTTGTGTTTGGGAAAAAAACTTGTCAAAAGTTCCCTTATGTCTTGCTGTTTGCACCGTGCAATAGGCTTTTTTTTGGGATGTCGCCCGCACCCTCAGTTTTTTGCACTGTGCGAAATCACTCCAGCGACTTTCCGAACGGACTAGTACAACTTTGCAGGCGCAACCGAGATATTCAACCATCTCAGGCTTTTTTCGGCTGTCGCTCGCACCCTCACTTTTTTTGCACAGTGCATGACACCAAAATCACTCTAGCGATTTTCCGGACGGACTAGAATTGTGACATTCTACATGCTTACTAATAATTATTTTACTGTTTGCAAATTTGCCGACTTTGTTTTACGGCGTGGTAAACAAAATGTAAAAAAAAAAGTTTTTTGAGGTGCTGCCGTAAAAGCAAAATCGCCAAAATTGCAAACAGTAAAATAATTATTAGCAAGCATCAGACATGGCAAGAGGCATAAAGTTCGTAGAATTTTGCACGGTGCATTTTCCTTTGTTTTTTCGCGGCCGTCGCGGCGATTTCTCGTTTTTACCCAAGCGACATGCACTTTCCGGCGACCGCACCGGCGCGACATCAGCGATAAAATTCTACGACATTGCGGCGCGAGTAGTAGAACGTTTTCCTTGCTATTACAGAAACGATTTTCTTGACCTTCAAATTGCAAAGTCCCCAAAAGTTGTTTGAAGTCGCGGCCTCGGAAAAACAACATTACCAGACGGATCTGCATATGTTACCGTCTCTAGACAGCCCTGACGTGTTCCAGCTTCAACTTCTTCCGCGAATTCGAGAATTTTAATCCGACGGATCTTTGCAAAACGAAATTGTGTTCAATTCCCGAAATTCTGAGAATTCGCGTCAAAGCTCACTGTTCTTTCATTGTTTTGGGGAACTTCCGCGACGGAACCACTCTCCACGACCGTATTTAACCTGCCCGAAACCGAATTTACTCCAGCTTTGCATATTTGCGTTTATTTTTATATTATCCATTATAAAAGGGACCAGAAATTAGGGGGTCCCTGCGGGCCCCCCAATTTCTGGCACGTGTACACTTCAATTCAGAAACCTCCTTCATCACGGTGTTAAATTTTTTGCAAGGCTCGGGACCTGCGGCCCCTCGAATTGGGTTTTGTATTCATGCCAACTCCTTAACTAAAAATGAATCTATAAACTGTTTACTGAAAGGCTCGGGGGCCTGCGGGCCCCTCGCATGTGGCAAAAACTGCATGTTTCCCAAATTCTTAACTTTTCATCAAGTATTCAACTCAAAATATGCAAAAGTGTCCCACTTTGCACCACCGACTTGCCCTCAAACCCAACCGCACCCCGCGCGCACATTTTTTCTGACTGCTCCGCAAACCAAAACTTTGAAAATGATTTTGAATTTTAGCAAAAAATTCATTTTCCCACGATTTTCACCGCTTTTTTGCTCCGAATCTGCCACTTTTACTTGTACCTTTTACTTTTGCTTTTGAATTTTAAATGGTGCCATGTCTCATGCTGGAAACTTACTAAACCCAAAATATGCAAAGGCTCTGCAACACCCATCTGCACTCAAACCGCACTCAATATTCTAAATTTTTCACTCAAACGCTAACCCAATTTCATTACATCCTCCAAAAAACAATTCCAAATATTCCCATCATAACACCACGTACCAAACCCAAAATATGCAAGGGCTCTGCACCACTCACCTGCACTCAAACCCAACCGCACCCCGCTCACACTTTTCTGACTGACTGCTCCGCAAACCAAAACTTTGAAAATGATTTTGAATTTTAGCAAAAAATTTCATTTTCTCACGATTTTGGCCGCTATTTTTCCCTTCGGGTCCCCTTATTTCTGGTGCTTTTACTTGTACTTTTCCCTCTTGCTTTTGAATTTTTTCAAAAATTTACAGAAAGGCTCGGAGCCTGCGGCCCCTCGCATGCGGTGCCACGATTCGATTGAAAAGCTCATGCTATAAACTTTTTGAATGGAAGGCTCGGGCCCCCTCGCATATGAAATAAAAATCCAAATTTTTCGTCAAAAACCGATCCCAGCTTCTGCACTTTTTCCAAAAAACAAAATGCCTAAAGTTTCTACCATAGTACCACGTGCTGAACCCTAAATATGCAAAGGTACCACACTCCGCACTACTCACCTTTACTCGTATCCGACCGCACCCCACATTTCTGCTACTAAAGTGTTTCTAAAGTCACTAACTTTTCATCAGAACCCTGTTCCAAAATTTTGAACTTTCCCTAAAAAATAAACCGCATATTTTAAATCAGTTTTAGCAAATTTATCAGTTTCTCCAAAAAATTCCTAAAATTTCTATCTTAGTACCACGTACTTTTTCTAAATTTTATAAAAAGGCTCGGGCCTGCGGCCCCTCGCATTGGGTTTCGTATTCAAACCAACTCCTTAACTAAGAATGAATCTATAAACTGTAAAACTGAAAAGCTCGGGCACATTCGCATATGAAACAGAAATTCCAATTTTTCATCAAAAACCGATCCCAGCTTCTGCACTTCTTCCAAAAAGCAAAATGTCTAAAATTTCTATCATAGTACCACGTGCTGAACCCAAAATATGCGAAGGTACCGCACTACTCACCTTCACTCGTATCCAACCGCACCCCGGACTCACACTTCTGCGACTAAAGTCACTAACCTTTCATCAAAACCCTGTCCCAACTTTTGAACTTTCCATAAAAAAATAAAATTCGCATAGTTTCGATCATTGTTGTAGCAAATTGATCAGTTTCTCCAAAAAATTCCTAAAATTTCTATCATAGAACCACGTACTACACTCAAAATTCTCAAAAAAATACTCGACTTCGCACAACTCACCTGCACTCGCACCCAACCGCACCGCGCACTCACACTTTTGCAACTGACTGCTCCGCAAACCAAAACTTTGGAAATGATTTTCAATTTTTGCAAAAATTCCCACTTTTCCACGATTTTGACCGCTTTTTCGCTTCGAATTTTTCAAAATGAGAATTGTTTGGCTTCACTCAGAGCGAACTGACAGACAGGACTCACGACGAAAAATACACATTCTTTTGCATTAATAAGGGGGACCAGAAATTAGGGGGTCCCTTCGGGCCCCCCTATTTCTGGTACTTTGACTTGTACTTTTTACTCTTGCTTTTGAATTTTTAAATTTGATAAAGGCTCGGGGCCTGCGGCCCCTCGCATGCGGTGTCATGTCTCTTACTCAATGCTGAAAACTTTTGACTGAAAGGCTCGGGGGCCTTCGGCCAAAAAATGCAAAGGCTCTGCAGCACTCACCTGCACTCAAACCCAACCGCACCCCGCTCACACTTTTCTGACTGACTGCTCCGCGAACCAAAACTTTGAAAATGATTTAACTTCGAAAAAATTTCAATTTTCGCACGATTTTACATTGACTTTGACTTGTATTTTTACCCTTGCTTTTAGACTTTCTTTAAAGTTTATAAAAGGCTCGGGGCCTGCGGCGCCTCGCATGTGGTGCCATGTCTTATACTCAATGCTGGAAACTCTTGACTGACAGAACATGTGAAACTAAATTCCAAACTTAAAATCGTACCCCAATTTCATCACATCTTCCAAAAAACAAAATTCCTAAAATTTCTACCATAGTGCCACGTACTAAGCCGAAAATATTCAAAGGCTCTGCAACACTCACCTGCACTCAAACTATTTCTGGTGCTTTTACTTGAAAATTTTGCTTTTGCATTTTTTTCTAAAATTTTACAAAATGTTTTAAAGTAACTAACTTTTCATCAAAACCCTGTCCCAACTTTAAAAATGCCTAAAGTTTCTACCATAGTATAACGCGCCAAACCAAAATATGCAAAGACTTTGCACCACTCACCTGCACTCAAACCCAACCGCACCCCGCACTCACACTTTTCTGACTGACTGCTCCACAAACTAAAACTTTGGAAATGATTTGGAACTTTCGCAAAAACTTTCATTTTCTCACAATTTTGGCCGCTATTTTTCCCTTCGGGTCCCCTATTTCTACCATAGTGCCACGTACTAAGCCGAAAATATTCAAAGGCTCTGCAACACTCACCTGCACTCAAACTATTTCTGGTACTTTTACTTGAAAAGACCGCACCCCGCACTCACATTTCTGCTACTAAAATGTTTTTAAAGTTACTAACTTTTCATCAAAACCATGTCCCAACTTTTGAACTTTCCCAAAAAACAAAAATCGCATAGTTTCAATCATTGCTAACCGAAATTCATTGCATCCCAAAAAAACAAAATTTTCTATCTTAGTACCACGTACTCAACTCAAAATATGCAAAGGCTTTTGCACCACTCAATAGGGGGTCCCTGCGCGCCCCCCTTTTTCTGCCATGTCTTATACTCAATGCTGGAAACTTTTGACTGACAGAACATGAGAAACTAAATTCCAAACTTTTCATCAAAATCGTACCACAATTTCATCAAATCCTCCAAAAAACAAAATTCCTAAAATTTCTACCATAGTGCCACGTACTAAACCCAAAATATTCAAAGGCTCTGCAACACTCACCTGCACTCAAACTATTTATGTTGCTTTTACTTGAAAATTTTCCTCTTGCTTTTGCATTTTTTTCTAAAATTTTACAAAATGTCTTTAAAGTCACTAACTTTTCATCAAAACCCTGTCCCAACATTAAAAATGCCTAAAGTTTCTACCATAGTACCACGTGCTGAACCCAAAATATTCAAAAAATACTCGACTTAGCACGACTCACCTTCACTCGAATCCGACCACACCCCGGACTCACATTTCTGCTACTAAAATGTTTCTAAAGTCACTAACTTTTCATCAAAACTATGTCCCAACTTTTGAACTTTCCCAAAAAAACAAAAATCGCATAGTTTCTATCATTTCTAACCGAAATTCATTGCATCCCAAAAAAAACAAAATTTTCTATCTTAGTACCACGTACTCAACCCAAAATATGCAAAGGCTCTGCACCACTCACCTGCACTCGCACCCAACCGCACCCCATACTCACACTTTTCTGACTGACTGCTCCACAACCGAAAAAACTTTGAAAATGAATTTGAATTTGCGAAAAAATTCCCATTTTCCCACGAAATCGACCGCTATTTTTCGACCAATCAGCGCACGAGTAGATTTTTCGACCAATCAGCGCACGAATAGATTGGCTTCACGGACAAACAAACAGAGGCTGACTTCATTCTTTTGCATTAATACTGGGGACCAGAAATTAGGGGTCCCTTCGGGCCCCCCTATTTCTGGTACTTTGACTTGTACTTTTTACTCTTGCTTTTGAATTTTTAAATTTGATAAAGGCTCGGGGCCTGCGGCCCCTCGCGTGCGGTGCCATGGCTCATACTCAATGCTGAAAACATTTGACTGAAAGGCTCGGGGGCCTTTGGCCAAAAAATGCAAAGGCTCTGCACCACTCACCTGCACTCAAACCCAACCGCACCCCGCTCACACTTTTCTGACTGACTGCTCCGCAAACCAAAACTTTGAAAATGATTTAACTTTCCCAAAAATTTCAATTTTCGCACGATTTTACTTTGACTTGTATTTTTACCCTTGCTTTTAGACTTTCTTTAAATTTTATAAAAGGCTCGGGGCCTGCGGCGCCTCGCATGTGGTGCCATGTCTTATACTCAATGCTGGAAACTCTTGACTGACAGAACATGTGAAACTAAATTCCAAACTTTTCATCAAAATCGTACCCCAATTTCATCACATCCTCCAAAAAACAAAATTCCTAAAATTTCTACCATAGTGCCACGTACTAAGCCGAAAATATTCAAAGGCTCTGCAACACTCACCTGCACTCAAACTATTTCTGGTACTTTTACTTGAAAAGACCGCACCCCGCACTCACATTTCTGCTACTAAAATGTTTTTAAAGTTACTAACTTTTCATCAAAACCATGTCCCAACTTTTGAACTTTCCCAAAAAACAAAAATCGCATAGTTTCAATCATTGCTAACCGAAATTCATTGCATCCCAAAAAAACAAAATTTTCTATCTTAGTACCACGTACTCAACTCAAAATATGCAAAGGCTTTTGCACCACTCAATAGGGGGTCCCTGCGCGCCCCCCTTTTTCTGCCATGTCTTATACTCAATGCTGGAAACTTTTGACTGACAGAACATGAGAAACTAAATTCCAAACTTTTCATCAAAATCGTACCACAATTTCATCAAATCCTCCAAAAAACAAAATTCCTAAAATTTCTACCATAGTGCCACGTACTAAACCCAAAATATTCAAAGGCTCTGCAACACTCACCTGCACTCAAACTATTTATGTTGCTTTTACTTGAAAATTTTACTCTTGCTTTTGAATTTTTTATTTGATAAAGGCTCGGGGCCTGCGGCCCCTCGCATGTGGTGCCATGTCTCATACTCAATGCTGGAAACTTTTGACTGACAGAACATGTAAAACTAAATTCCAAACTTTTCATCAAAATAGTACCCCAATTTCATCACATCCTCCAAAAAACAAAATTCCTAAAATTTCTACCATAGTGCCACGTACTAAACCGAAAATATTCAAAGGCTCTGCAACACTCACCTGCACTCAAAATATTTCTGGTACTTTTCTTGTAAATTTTCTTCTTGCTTTTGAATTTTTTCTAAAATTTTACAAAATGTTTTTAAAGTCACTAATTTTTTTATCAAAACCCTGTCCCAACTTTAAAAATGCCTAAAGTTTACAAACACAAACTAATTTACACACCACAAACTTTTGACTGAAAGAACATGTGAAACCAAATTCCAAACTTTTCATCAAAACCCTGTCCCAACTTTTGAACTTTCCCTAAAAAACAAAATTCGCATAGTTTCAATCATAGCTAACCGAAATTCATCGCATTCTGAAAAAACAAAATTTTCTATCTTAGTACCACGTACTCAACCCAAAATATGCAAAGGCTTTGCACCATTCACCTGCACTCGCACCCAACCGCACCGCGCACTCACACTTTTCTGACTGACTGCTCCACAACTGAAAAAACTTTGAAAATGAAATTGAATTTGCGAAAAAATTCCCATTTTCCCACGAAATCGACAGCTATTTTTCGACCAATCAGCGCACGAGTAGATTTTTCGACCAATCAGCGCACGAATAGATTGGCTTCACGGACAAACAAACAGAGGCTGACTTCATTCTTTTGCATTTAGACTGGGGACCAGAAATTAGGGGGTCCCTGCGGGCCCCCCTATTTCTGGTACTTTGACTTGTACTTTTTACTCTTGCTTTTGAATTTTTAAATTTGATAAAGGCTCGGGGCCTGCGGCCCCTCGCGTGCGGTGCCATGTCTCATACTCAATGCTGAAAACTTTTGACTGAAAGGCTCGGGGGCCTTCGGCCAAAAAATGCAAAGGTTCTGCAGCACTCACCTGCACTCAAACCCAACCCCACCCCACTTACATTTTTCTGACTGACTGCTCCGCGAACCAAAACTTTGAAAATGATTTAACTTCGAAAAAATTTCAATTTTCGCACGATTTTACTTTGACTTGTATTTTTACCCTTGCTTTTAGACTTTCTTTAAAGTTTATAAAAGGCTCGGGGCCTGCGGCCCCTCGCGTGCGGTGTCATGTCTCATACTCAATGCTGGAAACTTTTGACTGACAGAACATGTGAAACTAAATTCCAAACTTTTCATCAAAATTGTACCCCAATTTCATCACATCCTCCAAAAAACAAAATTTCTAAAATTTCTACCATAGTGCCATGTACTAAACCCAAAATATTTAAAGGCTCTGCAACACTCACCTGCACTCAAACTATTTATGTTGCTTTTACTTGAAAATTTTCCTCTTGCTTTTGCATTTTTTTCTAAAATTTTACAAAATGTTTTTAAGGTCACTAACTTTTCATCAAAACCTTGTCCCAACTTTAAAAATGCCTAAAGTTTCTACCATAGTATAACGCGCCAAACCAAAACATGCAAAGGTACCACACTCCGCACTACTCACCTTCACTCGAATCCGACCACACCCCGGACTCACATTTCTGCTACTAAAATGTTTCTAAAGTCACTAACTTTTCATCAGAACCCTGTCCCAACTTATGAACTTTCCCAAAAAAACAAAAATCGCACAGTTTCAATCATTTCTAACCGAAATTCATTGCATCCCAAAAAAAACAAAATTTTCTATCTTAGCACCACGTACCAAACCCAATATATGCAAAGGCTCTGCACCACTCACCTGCACTCGCACCCAACCGCACCCCATACTCACACTTTTCTGACTGACTGCTCCACAACCGAAAAAACTTTGAAAATGAAATTGAATTTGCGAAAAAATTCAAATTTTCCCACGAAATCGACCGCTATTTTTCGACCAATCAGCGCACGAGTAGATTTTTCGACCAATCAGCGCACGAATAGATTGGCTTCACGGACAAACAAACAAACAGAAAATGAGTCCATTCTTTTACATTTAGATTGGGGACCAGAAATTAGGGGGTCCCTTCGGGCCCCCCTATTTCTGGTACTTTGACTTGTACTTTTTACTCTTGCTTTTGAATTTTTAAATTTGATAAAGGCTCGGGGCCTGCGGCCCCTCGCGTGCGGTGCCATGTCTCATACTCAATGCTGAAAACATTTGACTGAAAGGCTCGGGGGCCTTCGGCCAAAAAATGCAAAGGCTCTGCACCACTCACCTGCACTCGAACCCAACCGCACCCCGCTCACACTTTTCTGACTGACTGCTCCGCAAACCAAAACTTTGAAAATGACTTAACTTCGAAAAAATTTCAATTTTCGCACGATTTTACATTGACTTTGACTTGTATTTTTACCCTTGCTTTTAGACTTTCTTTAAAGTTTATAAAAGGCTCGGGGCCTGCGGCGCCTCGCATGTGGTGCCATGTCTTATACTCAATGGTGAAAACTCTTGACTGACAGAACATGTGAAACTAAATTCCAAACTTTTCATCAAAATCGTGCCCCAATTTCATCACATCTTCCAAAAAACAAAGTTCCTAAAATTTCTACCATAGTGCCACGTACTAAGCCGAAAATATTCAAAGGCTCTGCAACACTCACCTGCACTCAAACTATTTCTGGTGCTTTTACTTGAAAATTTTCCTCTTGCTTTTGCATTTTTTTCTAAAATTTTACAAAATGTTTTTAAAGTAACTAACTTTTCATCAAAACCCTGTCCCAACTTTAAAAATGCCTAAAGTTTCTACCATAGTATAACGCGCCAAACCAAAATATGCAAAGACTTTGCACCACTCACCTGCACTCAAACCCAACCGCACCCCGCACTCACACTTTTCTGACTGACTGCTCCACAAACTAAAACTTTGGAAATGATATGGAACTTTCGCAAAAACTTTCATTTTCTCACAATTTTGGCCGCTATTTTTCCCTTCGGGTCCCCCTATTTCTACCATAGTGCCACGTACTAAGCCGAAAATATTCAAAGGCTCTGCAACACTCACCTGCACTCAAACTATTTATGTTGCTTTTACTTGAAAATTTTCCTCTTGCTTTTGCATTTTTTTCTAAAATTTTACAAAATGTCTTTAAAGTCACTAACTTTTCATCAAAACCCTGTCCCAACATTAAAAATGCCTAAAGTTTCTACCATAGTACCACGTGCTGAACCCAAAATATTCAAAAAATACTCGACTTAGCACGACTCACCTTCACTCGAATCCGACCACACCCCGGACTCACATTTCTGCTACTAAAATGTTTCTAAAGTCACTAACTTTTCATCAAAACTATGTCCCAACTTTTGAACTTTCCCAAAAAAACAAAAATCGCATAGTTTCTATCATTTCTAACCGAAATTCATTGCATCCCAAAAAAAACAAAATTTTCTATCTTAGTACCACGTACTCAACCCAAAATATGCAAAGGCTCTGCACCACTCACCTGCACTCAAACCCAACCGCACCCCGCACTCACACTTTTCTGACCGACTGCTTCACAAACTAAAACTTTGAAAATGATTTGGAACTTTCGCAAAAACTTTCATTTTCTCACAATTTTGGCCGCTATTTTTCCCTTCGGGTCCCCCTATTTCTACCATAGTGCCACGTACTAAGCCGAAAATATTCAAAGGCTCTGCAACACTCACCTGCACTCAAACTATTTCTGGTATTTTTACTTGAAAAGACCGCACCCCGCACTCACATTTCTGCTACTAAAATGTTTTTAAAGTTACTAACTTTTCATCAAAACCATGTCCCAACTTTTGAACTTTCCCAAAAAACAAAAATCGCATAGTTTCAATCATTGCTAACCGAAATTCATTGCATCCCAAAAAAACAAAATTTTCTATCTTAGTACCACGTACTCAACTCAAAATATGCAAAGGCTTTTGCACCACTCAATAGGGGGTCCCTGCGCGCCCCCCTATTTCTGCCATGTCTTATACTCAATGCTGGAAACTTTTGACTGAAAGAACACGTGAAACTAAATTCCAAACTTTTCATCAAAATCGTACCACAATTTCATCAAATCCTCCAAAAAACAAAATTCCTAAAATTTCTACCATAGTGCCACGTACTAAACCCAAAATATTCAAAGGCTCTGCAACACTCACCTGCACTCAAACTATTTATGTTGCTTTTACTTGAAAATTTTCCTCTTGCTTTTGCATTTTTTTCTAAAATTTTACAAAATGTCTTTAAAGTCACTAACTTTTCATCAAAACCCTGTCCCAACATTAAAAATGCCTAAAGTTTCTACCATAGTACCACGTGCTGAACCCAAAATATTCAAAAAATACTCGACTTAGCACGACTCACCTTCACTCGAATCCGACCACACCCCGGACTCACATTTCTGCTACTAAAATGTTTCTAAAGTCAGTAACTTTTCATCAAAACTATGTCCCAACTTATGAACTTTCCCAAAAAAACAAAAATCGCATAGTTTCTATCATTTCTAACCGAAATTCATTGCATCCCAAAAAAAACAAAATTTTCTATCTTAGTACCACGTACTCAACCCAAAATATGCAAAGGCTCTGCACCACTCACCTGCACTCGCACCCAACCGCACCCCATACTCACACTTTTCTGACTGACTGCTCCACAACCGAAAAAACTTTGAAAATGAAATTGAATTTGCGAAAAAATTCCCATTCTCCCACGAAATCGACCGCTATTTTTCGACCAATCAGCGCACGAGTAGATTTTTCGACCAATCAGCGCACGAATAGATTGGCTTCACGGACAAACAAACAGAGGCTGACTTCATTCTTTTGCATTTAGACTGGGGACCAGAAATTAGGGGGTCCCTTCGGGCCCCCTATTTCTGGCACGTCTACACTTTTATTTAGAAGATCTCGTCATCATTTTATACTTATTGAAGGTCAGGCGCCTTCGGCACCCTTCCTTTGCCAACAAAAAGTCTTTAATGCTGGGACGCTCGGGGCCCTCCGGACCCCTCGCGTCTTTGTTTGCAAGATCATCTTACAGCAATTCTTGAAGTATTGAGTACATAAGATCAGCTTTTGGGAAGAGGCGCCTGCGGCGCCCACCCTTGCACATTTATCCGCATGCAGAGACAATCCTTACAAAACACATTGCAAAATTTTTGCACTTCTACTTACTACCTTCACTATTTTACTCTTATGTTGAAAGTCGGGCACCTTCGGCACCCTCCCTTGTTGCCAACAAACAGTCATTGATATTTTGCATTGACGCTCGATGCATCTTTTGCGTGCATCTTGCAATGTTATCTTTCAATGTTAGTGATCAGCGACACAGATCATTCGAGGGCAACATTTGAGGTCCCAGCACAGTATAGAAAGTGAAATCACACTTTTCTTGCACTTTTACTTTGCGGCTTTTACGAAGAACATAAATTTTTATCAATTCTCACCTTCCATCAAACACTCGTCTAAAGATTATAACACTCGTTTCCACAACGTCAGAAACAAATATTGTAAAACTTTTTCAAATTGCAGGCGCTTAGAACGGAACCAACCGCACACCACTCTCATTTTCTTGCAGACTGATTTTTGATTCCAAAATTAAAAAACGAATTTCAATTTTCCCACAAATTTTCAAAATTGACCGATTTTTTGAGCTCAAATGTTTCAAAATGAGAATAGATTGGCTTCACTTCCGAGCGGACAGACAGACACGACGACAGACAGAAAATGTGACATTCTTTTGCATTGAGACCGGGGGACCAGAAATAGGGGGTCCCTTCGGGCCCCCCTATTTCTGGCACGTCTACACTTTTATTTAGAAGATCTCGTCATCATTTTATACTTATTGAAGGTCAGGCGCCTTCGGCACCCTTCCTTTGCCAACAAAAAGTCTTTAATGCTGGACGCTCGGGCCCTCCGGACCCCTCGCGTCTATGTTTGCAAGATCATCTTAAAACCTTAAAACAATTCCTGAATGATATAAGATCAGCTTTTGGGGTCGGGCGCCTGCGGCGCCCTCCCTTGCGCATTTTTACACGGGCAGAAACAATCCTTACAAAACCTTTTGCACATTTGCAGATTCCTTCGCTATTTTGCACTTATGCTGGAGGTCGGGCGCCTTCTGCACCCTCCCTTTGCCAAAAAAGAATCATTGATGTTGAGACGCTCCGGGCCCTCCGGACCCCTCGCGTCTTTGTTTGCAAGATCATCTTACAGCAATTCTTGAAGTATTGAGTACATAAGATCAGCTTTTGGGAAGAGGCGCCTGCGGCGCCCACCCTTGCACATTTATCCGCATGCAGAGACAATCCTTACAAAACACATTGCAAAATTTTTGCACTTCTACTTACTACCTTCACTATTTTACTCTTATGTTGAAAGTCGGGCACCTTCGGCACCCTCCCTTGTTGCCAACAAACAGTCATTGATATTTTGCATTGACGCTCGATGCATCTTTTGCGTGCATCTTGCAATGTTATCTTTCAATGTTAGTGATCAGCGACACAGATCATTCGAGGGCAACATTTGAGGTCCCAGCACAGTATAGAAAGTGAAATCACACTTTTCTTGCACTTTTACTTTGCGGCTTTTACGAAGAACATAAATTTTTATCAATTCTCACCTTCCATCAAACACTCGTCTAAAGATTATAACACTCGTTTCCACAACGTCAGAAACAAATATTGTAAAACTTTTTCAAATTGCAGGCGCTTAGAACGGAACCAACCGCACACCACTCTCATTTTCTCGCAGACTGATTTTTGATTCCAAAATTAAAAAATGAATTTCAATTTTCCCACAAATTTTCAAAATTGACCGATTTTTTGAGCTCAAATGTTTCAAAATGAGAATAGATTGGCTTCACTTCCGAGCGGACAGACAGACACGACGACAGACAGAAAATGTGACATTCTTTTGCATTGAGACCGGGGGACCAGAAATTAGGGGGTCCCTTCGGGCCCCCCTATTTCTGGCACGTCTACACTTTTATTTAGAAGATCTCGTCATCATTTTATACTTATTGAAGGTCAGGCGCCTTCGGCACCCTTCCTTTGCCAACATAAAGTCTTTAATGCTGGGACGCTCGGGGCCCTCCGGACCCCTCGCGTCTATGTTTGCAAGGTCATCTTAAAACCTTAAAACAATTCCTGAATGATATAAGATCAGCTTTTGGGGTCGGGCGCCTGCGGCGCCCTCCCTTGCGCATTTTTACACGGGCAGAAACAATCCTTACAAAACCTTTTGCACATTTGCAGATTTCTTCGCTATTTTGCACTTATGTTGGAGGTCGGGCGCCTTCGGCACCCTCCCTTTGCCAACAAAGAATCATTGATGTTGAGACGCTCGGGCCCTCCGTACCCCTCGCGTCTTTGTTTGCAAGATCATCTTACAGCAATTCTTGAAGTATTGAGTACATAAGATCAGCTTTTGGGGAGAGGCGCCTGCGGCGCCCACCCTTGCACAGTTATCCGCATGCAGAGACAATCCTTACAAAACACATTGCAAAATTTTTGCACTTCTACTTACTACCTTCACTATTTTACTCTTATGTTGAAAGTCGGGCGCCTTCGGCATACTCCCTTGTTTTCAACAAACAGTCATTGATATTTTGCACTGACGCTCGATGCATCTTTTTGCGTGCATCTTGCGATGTTATCTTTCAATGTTAGTGATCAGCGACACAGATCATTCGAGGGCAACATTTGAGGTCCCAGCACAGTATAGAAAGTGAAATCACACTTTTCTTGCACCTTTACTTTGCGACTTTTACGAAGAACATAAATTTTTATCAATTCTCACCTTCCATCAAACACTCGTCTAAAGATTATAACACTCGTTTCCACAACGTCAGAAACAAATATTGTAAAACTTTTTCAAATTGCAGGCGCTTAGAACGGAACCAACCGCACACCACTCTCATTTTCTTGCAGACTGATTTTTGATTCCAAAATTAAAAAACGAATTTCAATTTTCCCACAAATTTTCAAAATTGACCGATTTTTTGAGCTCAAATGTTTCAAAATGAGAATAGATTGGCTTCACTTCCGAGCGGACAGACAGACACGACGACAGACAGAAAATGTGACATTCTTTTGCATTGAGACCGGGGGATTAGCATAAAGACGCAAATCAAAAAAAAAACAAAAAAAAATCTTGAAGTCCCAACAAAACAAATCAAAAATTTCATAAATGTACAGTAACCTGAACGGGCAGCCACAGTTAGTCGCAGATCTGCCAATCGTATCCGATTTATTCGACTTCCTTTTTCCAGCAGATTCGCAAACTCCGTCGCGAAATTGTAATTGTTCGCGATTGGTTGGAGAATGGCTTGAAGTTCTCTGTATGGTGGTCATGATCTCCCAACAAGTTACTCCGAACGCCCATACGTCCGTTCTCTCATTGAATACATGCGTTCGGAGGGATTTGTAGGGCCAGCCACTGAAAAAATAAAAAATTTGGGTGAAAAATGGAAGAAAAAATATTTAAAATAAGTGTTATTGAAAGTAATCGTCTTATGGATGCTTTACGAATTCTTTTACCTTTCCGGTAAAAAAACCCCCCAAAAATTTTTGTCACAAAACGATTCCCTGAATTTTTGGCATTCTGTTTTTTGCTCACAGCCACAATTTCTCTCACTGTGTGGCCAAAATGTTCCAAAATTAAATTTGCTTTCTTGTTCAGTGGGAAAGAATCTTTCTTAAGAAAAATCCACACCGTGCAAGTAAACACATTGCGGGATTTTTATTTTTTTGCACAGTGCACCAAACAAAAACAATCAAAAATCAAAAAAAAATTAAATTTATTTCCTAAATAATATATATATGTTTGGTTCCTTGATTCGGATCTACCTTTTTTTTAGGCTTAGCTTACGGCTTCTTTTCTTCGGCCTCCATTTCATCCGGCTTCTTTTCCACGGCCTTTTTTTCTTTCGAATGTTCCTCCTTGGACTCCCTTCCTCGGAGCTCCCTCCAACGGGCTACAATTGCCTTCCGTTTGAGCTGAAAAAGAAAGAAATTTATTTCATTCTATGATGGATTTTAGGCTAAATTTGACTGGGCACAGCGTTTCGAAGTCTGTGAAACAGCGTCATGCCATCATGAAAATGCTTGATTCCATGAAGCTGGCTCCCAAGTACAGCGTTTTCCATTTCCATTAATGCAGCCCAAACGCAAGCTGGTACCTTGAAATTCACAAATAAGATGCTCACAACGACCAATTGCCGTAAATGGTACAACGTTGGCATTTCTGACTGCGCTTCTTCGAGAACTTGAGCTGTCCAGGGGTCGCATTGACGGCGATATTCCAGATGATAGGAGCATCGGAGACATTTACATATGTTGTAGTAGTGAAAATTCTCGATACGATGGGGTCCATTTGTCCTTCACAAGTAAGCTAGAAAGTACATTTTTTTGGCATTTAAATTAGAAATTTTCATTTTTTCAACGGCAATTTTGACGGCTCTTACAAAGTGCACGATGACGTTTTTTACATAGTCGGAACGAGTAATTTTCAGAGTATAAATGCTTTTTTTGGTTTTTCGATATCTAGTATGGCTCTCCGACAACAGAAAAAAACGTATCGCCCATTTTCAATTTTTTCATTTTTTTCGACACCGATCGGGGGCGGAAAAACTTCGGAACGCTGTGCTAATCCAAAAACAAAGTAAATTTATGAAGCCTCCCACCAATCATACGACCAATCTCGCAGGTCATGTCACAAACATGATCAATCAAATGTCCAAAATACAACCCCCAACTTACGCACAAAACCAATCCAATACCAACGATTATGACAACGACTACACCACCCGCTATGCCCAGCCCAATGGACCACATCGGCCAATCGCCCACTTTTTCCGTCGAATTGGTGGTGGTTGTGTTGCTAAAAAGTGCTCAAAACATTTATATTCCACTTACATTAGGGCCTCATTTCCATGGAGAAAGCGAACATAGAAGTTTTTGAGCTCGTCTTGGGGAATCACCGGGTCCAATTGGCAGTTGTAGACGACTTGGAGGTACTGCTGCAATTTGCACATATAGAAATCAAAGTGTTTGGCCAAAACTTACGACATGATACCATTCGGACCCTTGATTTGGGACCAAAATAATCTTTTTGTCATCGCATGGGACGGGTTTCCAGGGTGGATTCAACGGGCCAACGGAGACTTCCTGGCATCTACCATCGTTGTCTTTGTACACATAGGTCTTCCTGTCCTGATTCACACCCAAGTTTCCGTCCACCTTAACGGGTATTTCTTTCGTCTCGAGTCGGTTTCCACCAAGATCAAAAATATAGGTGTACTTTTCAGCCGTATTCGCAATACCATAGAGCTTGTCCTGGATGCGATAAACGTGGAAGTCGGCACCGCAGTCATCTATTACGGTAACAATGCGGATTTCATTCGTGTCGCCAGCAACGGGGCAATAGCTGAAAATAAAATACGTAACGTAAAAACTGACACAAGCCAGAGGGAGGGGGGAGGAATACGCAACTTACACCGGGAACTCTTCGTTCTTTGTGATTTTGACTTGACCCCCGAGTTCAATCTCATCTCCATTCATCACCATCTGCAGGTTAGCGTCCTTAATTGTGCCGTTGATGAACTCGATCGTCTTCCTGAAATAAAAATAAATTAAGAAGTATCTTTGAGAAGTTGGGCCCGACCTGAGCAAACCTCAAAAAGTCACGGGCGGGCCTGACAATTTTTCTCCCGATTTCTAGATAGCTAAATTTAAAAAGCTCGGGCGCAGTTGGAAGATAAATTACGAGAAATTTACGCCCCCAAACAGCGCTCTAGCATCTTCAGTTAACTTTCATCTAACTTAAGATAGAGGATAAGCTCCGAAATTACACGAAATGAAAACGAAAGGTCGGGCGCAGGTCGGAAAAAATATTTTTAGAATAGAACGAGCCAAAACAGGGCGGATTCATCCAAAAAAATGTGAGAAAAACGTGCTAAACTGACCGCAACCCCTCTAGAAACAAGTAAAAACAAAACCACTCCCCAACTTACTGCGAAAGTCGTTGTTCCCAATCCAGCGTTTGCATTCGAATCCCACCGTCCTTAAACTCGAACGCCTTGAGCTCGGCCAAGTCGGGCTGCGGACCCTCGAACATCACGCCGCACATTAGAAGCGCCTTCAGTAACGCCCGGATTGCTACCTCCTCCATTGGTCGATGAAGATGAGAAGCGGCTGCTGAAGTGCTGATTGACCAAACGAAAGGCAATTTCAGATTTTATTGGCGGAAAATAATTTTAATTGTACGAAAACTTTTTTTTGAGACAAAAACTCCAAAAATTATCCAGGCCTTCTCAAAAATTTTCAAATCCCCGACATTTTTTGCACGGTGAAGTCAAAGGTCGCAAAGTTCAAAACCGGGGACTAACTTGTCTAAAAAATACCTTTTTTCCAAGCTGCGCCCGAGCCTTGGCTTGTCATGCCCCTTCCCAAAATAAAGCATTTCCTACGACATTTTTTCTTTCAATACAAAACCCATATCTCTATATATGTAATAGATACGGTTTCGGACAGGTCGAAAGTCTGTCGGACTATTTTTTCGGAGGCAACCACGGACCAGTGATATCCACAACATCGCAATTGGAGGCGGCCTGAAATCAAAAAAAAAATAATCAAAACGCCAAAAAACAATGCAGTTTTAATAATTTGATAAAAATTGAAATTTCCGCAAAATTTCAAATTTCCCCGAAAAATCATTTTTCCACCAAAAAATTAAAAATTTCGACCAAAAATTCATTTTTTGGCGTGCCAAACAGCCTCCTTCATCTTGTTGAAAGAGAATGCAAGGCGCGAGTATTCGGCGGGAAGAAAGACTGTCGTCCCACTTCTTCATACTCCGCATCTTGTCCAAATCCTTTTCTTCGGCCCAAGGAAGCGGAGCAAACATCTCGGCCACCATCATCAACCACGACGGAAAATCGTCGCATTGGGCTCTTTTGCAAAAAAAGCAAAAACTGAAAAATTTCGACTTTTTTTGAAAATCTTTTATCTTATCTCTTATATATTCCACAAAAACGACGGTTTATTGTTACCAAAATAACTCAAAAAACAAAAAAGAAACAATAAATTTAACAAAAAAAGTCAATATATAACAAAAATACTTATTAGTATTGTAAAACAATTAAAAATCTATTATAAATCCGAAAATACGTTAAATTACCGACAAATTAAAAGCTGTAGGGGGTTACTGGGATGATTTTGGGGGTTAAGAATGACAAAACAAGATTAATGATATTACACTAGACAAGTGGAGTTTTCAATGCAAAAAAGAGGAAATTTGGGGAAAATCGGTGAAATTCAAGAGCAAATCGACTGGTCGAGCAATAAAATGCCAAAAATTTTCAATTTTTCATGGTAAAATATAATTCTTTACAGAAAATTGTCAAAATTGACCTTATTTTAGACGAAAAGTCTCAAAATATGTCGATTTTCCTCAAATTTTCCGTAAAAAAATCGTTTCGAATAAATCGGATACGATTGGCAGATCTGCGACTAACTGTGGCTGCCCGGTGATCGTCAATTCGAATCTCGGTAAGTTGCTGGTCATTTGGTCATTTAAAATACGGTCATCAAAAATTTTGGACAATTAAAAATTTTTTTAAACGGAAAAGGTTAATTTTTTTTAAATATTGGTTTTAATCGCAATTTACTGTAATAAACCGCTCAATCCTGTCGAAAAACCGGCTACTTGTTTTCAGAATCACCTTCGCACGATCAGAATCACCCTCGCACGACTACCTTAATGATCCATATCAAAAACGTTTGAAAACCCAACCAAAGGAGACGGAGACGGCCTTTTGAAGCCGAAAATGTACAGTAACCCGCTGAACGGGAGCTTTAGTCGCAGATCTGTCAATGGTATCTGATTTATTGGAAACGGGTCCTTTCCACGGAAAATTTGACGAAAATCGATATATTGTGAGACTTTTCGTCTAAAATAAGGTCAATTTTGACAATTTTCTGTAAAAAATTGTATTTTATCATGAAAAATTGAAAATTTTTGGTATTTTATTGCTCGACCAGTCGATTTGCTCTTGAATTTCACCGATTTTCCCCAAATTTCCTTTTTTTTTGCATTGAAAACTCCACTTGTCTAGTGTAATATAATTAATCCTGTTTTGTCATTCCTAGCCCCCAAAATCATCCCAGTGACCCCTACAGCTTTTAATTTGTCGGTAATTTAACGTATTTTGTTATATTATCCATGACCTTTTTTGTTAAATTTATTGTTTCTTTTTTGAGTTGTTTTGATAATAATAAATCGTTTTTGTCTACTATTATTTTTAGCTACAACTTGTAAAAAAGCTGTGAAATAGATCAAAACTTCTATTTTCTGCCACCAGTTTAAACAGGGAGCAAGGAAATTGGGCAACGGCAGAGAATTATATTATTTTAGGTATGAAGTTTAATATAACTGCAAAAACGAGCGGGTTTTTGGGTTAATCACAACGACCTTACTGTTCATGTCTTAAGGGCGACCGACGAGTGCATTACGTGTCAAATTTATATCCATAAATCCACTGTCGCCCACTTGCGCCACCTTCTACATGATTATTACCTAAAACGGGAGAAACGTAAAACAACTTACTTTTTCGAGCCAAAATTGCTGTGCAAAATTGCTGTGATTTTCTGACGTATTGTTAACGTTTCCAGAGGTTAGGAACTAGATTGATCCCTTCTAACCTCCTTTCCGCCTTGATTTGTCTGAAAAACAACCAACTAAAACAACATGCTCAGAAAAAAAAAATCAAAACATAGAAAACATTTCCCCGTAAGGTTTTCCAAACAATCATACAGTTTAGAAGATAACTTACATTTAAGTTGCTATCAGGGACCTGATCCTCACAATTTTCCGTTGACGGCTTGGTTTGCGACGATTCAGGCTTCATGTCGTCCTCGATGAATAATAAACCAACGAGTAGTGCAAGAACAATGTTTTAAACGCAAAAGCAGCGTTTAATATATCAAAAATTGAACAGAAAAGTCAAGATAACAATGACCTTATCAATTAAAATTTCCGATCGATATTTCACACTTCGTCGAAAAAGACGAAATGTGCAAATAATTGTGCAAATAGGCCTTTTTTCTATTTCCGTTTTTTGGTTTACGACAACGTGTTGCCTTTTGCCGTGGTCGACCGTAGGTCGTCGGGGAAAGACGGAAATGGTGTCAAAATGAGCGTTATCGTCGGATTATTACACCAAACTAAAGATTGCCCTACCGTTCCGGGCTCGTTGAGGAGATATGAAGAACCGATTTTAGACCCCTTCTTTAGCGAGCTGAAAAACTGCAACATCGGTCAAAATTGCAGGGGAAAGGGGTGTTATGAGCTGAATTACGACTCCATCTTTTAATTGTTACTAAGATCTGCCCAAATAGCATGTGTTTTCTGCCCGAAATTTATCAAACCATTTTGACAAAAATTATTTTTTATTCTTTGCGCAATGCTAAGAAAATTCCATTGAGCGCCCGAATTTCTATTTTTTTCTTGACGTGCGGCGTACGGAACCCTGACCGAATCTTTGGCTGTTTTCTCCGGGACAAAAACCTTGTTCTTTGTCAGAAACCGGGACAAAAACCTTGTTCTTTGTCAGAAACCGGGACAAAAACCTTGCTCTCTATTTTTTGTGACCAATTTTGTTCACCGAAAATTCTTCGAACTTGATATGCAAATTTTTGAGAGAACTCTAAAATTTTGGAATTTTTCCCATCAAAAATTAGCATGATTTTCAGCCAATAAAATCTGAAATTGCCTTTCATTTGGTCAATCAGCACTTCACTCAGCAGCCGCTTCTAATCTTCATCGACCAATGGAGGAGGTAGCAATCCGGGCGTTACTGAAGGCGCTTCTAATGTGCGGCGTGATGTTCGAGGGTCCGCAGCCCGACTTGGCCGAGCTCAAGGCGTTCGAGTTTAAGGACGGTGGGATTCGAATGCAAACGCTGGATTGGGAACAACGACTTTCGCAGTAAGTTGGGGAGTGGTCTTGTTTTTACTTGTTTCTAGAGGGGTTGCGGTCAGTTTAGCACGTTTTTCTCACATTTTTTTGGATGAATCCGCCCTGTTTTAACTCGTTCTATTCGTAAAATATTTTTCCGACCCGCGGCCACCTTTCGTTTTCATTTCGTGTAATTTCGGAGCTAATCCTTTATCTGAAGTTAGCTGAAAGTTAACTGAAGATGCTAGAGCGCTGTTTGGGGGCATAAATTTCTCATAATTTATCTTCCAACTGCGCCCGAGCTTTTTAAATTTAGCTATCTAGAAATCGGGGGAAAAATTGTCAGGCCAGCCCGTGACTTTTTGAGGTTTTATCAGGTCGGGGCCGACTTCTCAAAGATACTTCTTAATTTATTTTTATTTCAGGAAGACGATCGAGTTCATCAACGGCACAATTAAGGACGCTAACCTGCAGATGGTGATGAATGGAGATGAGATTGAACTCGGGGGTCAAGTCAAAATCACAAAGAACGAAGAGTTCCCGGTGTAAGTTGCGTATTCCCCCCCCCCCCCCCCTCCCCCTGGCTTGTGGCAATTTTTACGTTACGTATTTTATTTTCAGCTATTGCCCCGTTGCTGGCGATACGAATGAAATCCGCATTGTTACCGTAATAGATCGCTGCGGTGCCGACTTCCACGTTTATCGCATCCAGGACAAGCTCTATGGTATTGCGAATACGCCTAGAAAGCACACCTATATTTTTGATCTTGGTGGAAACCGACTCGAGACGAAAGAAATACCCGTTAAGGTGGACAGAAACTTGGGTGTGAATCAGGTCAGGAAGACCTATGTGTACAAGGACAACGATGGTAGATGCCAGGAAGTCTCCGTTGGCCCGTTGAATTCACCCTGGAAACCCGTCCCATGCGAAGACAAAAAGATTATTTTGGTCCCAAATCAAGGATCCGAATGGTATCATGTCGTAAGTTTTGGCCAAACACTTTGATTTCTATATGTGCAAATTGCAGCAGTACCTCCAAGTCGTCTACAACTGCCAATTGGACCCGGTGATTCCCCAAGACGAGCTCAAAAACTTCTATGTTCGCTTTCTCCATGGAAATGAGGCCCTAATGTAAGTGGAATATAAATGTTTTGAGCACTTTTTAGCAACACAACCACCACCAATTCGACGGAAAAAGTGGGCGATTGGCCGATGTGGTCCATTGGGCTGGGCATAGCGGGTGGTGTAGTCGTTGTCATACTCGTTGGTATTGGATTGGTTTTGTGCGTAAGTTGGGGGTTGTATTTTGGACATTTGATTGATCATGTTTGTGACATGACCTGCGAGATTGGTCGTATGATTGGTGGGAGTCTTCATAAATTTCTTTTGTTTTTGGATTAGGGAAATTGACCGGTCGGATTTTATGATATAGGAAATTGATCATTTGCCCAGTCGAATTTAGCCTAAAATCCGTCATAGCATGTCAGAAATAAATTTCTTTCTTTTTCAGCTCAAACGGAAGGCAATTGTAGCCCGTTGGAGGAAGCTCCGAGCAGAGGAGCCCAAACTGAAACATCAGAAGGCCGAGAAAATCAAGAAGCTTCAATCTGACCCCGGTGCAACGGTTCCTGATGACAAGGAAGACAACGAAGACTCCTTGAGGCCGGAAGAGGACTCTGACGGGTAAGTTGATTTGAATTTTTAATTAATGTTTTTTTATTATTTTCCGAAATATGGACGAGAGCCTAATGACGGTCAATCCCCTCGACGTAATGCCGATGATGAGGCTGGTGCCGCAGAACGCCTTCCTCGAGTCTGTCTTCGTGGTCGCGCTTCCCAAGTGCATCGATCTCGAATTCGTTGGGTGCAAGTATTACCACGTCAAGGAGCTGGGTCATGGCGACTTCGGCACGGTGCATCAATACAAGACGGCTTCGGGCGTCTTGGTGGCCGTCAAATTTTTGCCCACGAATGATCCGCATGAGTTGAATAACGCTAAACAAGAATTCATGCTGATCCGGAAGATACAACGGATGATTGGAAAGTGAGTTTGTCGGGGTTTTTTGACTTTAAAAAAATTTTGGCATGTTTTTCCTTCACGGCTTGCCCAAATGGAGAAAAAAACGTCCAATGAAAAATTAGCGACATTTTATAAGATGAAATATTTCTAATGTCATTTTATATCATAATGAGACCCAGACTGCTAATATTGATAGGATGCACACATATTATTACCACAAAAATATTCAATGCACACATATTATTACCACAAAAATATTATTCTTGAACATTAAATTTAATGAATTTTGGTAAACATGGGTACTGCAAGGACGTTGTGTTTCAAAGGATGTTGTAGATCAGATTTTGTTTCATAATAATAATACGCAATCTTGAATCGTCAACATCGGCGGTTTTGACTTACATACGCGCTAATACTCTACTTGCCGCGGTCCAAGGGGTAAATGTCATCACCTCACCTTAAATCAATGGGAAACGTTCAAGTTTATCAAAAAACTGTCTCAGAATCTTGAAAATTTGCGTATATATCCTTCAATTGGTTTGTCGTGGAACTAATAGGAAACAATTTTAAAAATTATATCATTTGCAAGTGTTGTGGCATGTTGTACTTGGGGACTTGTTTGTCACCTTTGCACCAATTTAGACAAAACTTTGTTTTTGTCGTTTTTTGAAGCTGTAAAAAGTATAAAACCTAGAGGTAGACTTTCAAGAGTGTTAAACAACACAAAGAAGCACTAGGGCGTCGAAGGTGGACAACTCCGCTGTTTGCAGTGGGAAACTTTACAGTGTATCAAAAAATGACCCAATTAAGATGAAACTTTTTCTGGAGAATCAACTACAGGGTCCTCATGGAACTAGTAGAGCACATTTCGTTTACTACATCTGTTCGACCTTATACATGTTGTACAAGGTACATCAAAATTGTTGATTTTGAGGTCATATTTCCCAATTTAGATATGGCAATGGTATGAGTGATAGCTTAAATAGATGGCTGAGATTCAAAGAAAATTTTAATATACGTTTTTTATGTGATAATAAGAACATTGTATGTTTTGAGCATCAAGTTTGAGGGGCAGTTCCCAAGAATGTTTCAAGAGTCGGACGCGAGCTGCGCAGGGCGTGGACGTTTTTTTTCTGATTTTAGTCTATTTGGGCAAGCCGTGTCTGAAATATTTTTTTGATCTATTTTTTTGAAAATCTAATTGGAAAATGCCTTTTTCAGGGAATCTCACCTTTCGGAAGTGATCGCTGGGGGCCAATGTTCGGCCTACACCTTCACCGTTTCGCCCTTCTACGAACTCGACATGAGTCGGGCTTGCAATGGCGTTTTGAAGCGCGTTACCTACCCCCAAAAGTTGAACGCCGCCTATCAAATGTTGTTGGGGATCCTCGATTTGCAGGGGTTGGGCTACTCGCACAACAACGTAAAGCCGTCGAACTACATGCAGAACAAGATGAACGAAAATAAGGTGGGGTTTCTTTTTAAATTATTTACCATTTTTGGAAAAGTTCCGAAGATTGTCCAAATTGCAGATTGTTCTGTGCGATTTCGGTTTGGTTAAGAAATTTGGATCAAAGCGGAAGCCCGGTATGGGCACTCCGTGTTTCATGTCGACGTCGGCACTGAAGGGCGACAATGTTAGCATGGTGGACGACATGACCTCCTGGTTCTACGTCTATTGTATGGTTGTTTGCGGAACGTTGCCCTATGTTGCACCGCCCTGGGACAAATACGTGTCCTACGACCTCAGGGTGGACAAGCTGTTGAAGGCCCAAGAGGAAGGGGTTCCCAAATTCCCGACCCATTTTGAGAATCGCGAAATCATCGGCCAACTGAGAGAGATGATTTGGAACAAGCCGCCCGGCAACACGATCGATATGAAGGCGGTTTTGAAGGCCTTGGAAGATGTGAGTTTTTTAAAAAAAAATAGAATTTTTTTAGATTTTTTTGGATTAAAATTTTTTTTCAGCTCCAAACGAAGTTTGACTTTAAGTACACGGATCCGTGGTGGGATGAAAAGAAGGCCGAAGAAAAGAAGCCGAAGGGGCCCCAGGAAAGCAATACGAAATCAGCGAAGGAGAAGCTTGAAATGTCAACTCAACGATTGGAGGGCGAAGAACCGGTGCAAGACGAATTGGAGGTTGAATTTGGGCCAGAGATGGTCGAGTCCGAGAAGCCATCAGCCAAGCCGACTAAAAAGAAGGCCGCTGAAAAGAAGCCGGAAGAAAAGAAGGCCGAAGAAAAGAAGGCCAAAGAAAAGAAGGCCAAAGGAAAGAAGGCCAAAGGAAAGAAGGCGTAACCTAAGCCTGAAAAAAGGTAGATCCGAATCAAGGAACAAAACATATTATTTAGGAAATAAATTAAAATTTTTTTAATTTTTGGTTTTTTTATTTTGTGTACTATTGAAAAAAAATAAAATCGGGCAATGTGTTTTGCACGGTGCCGATTTTTCTTAAAAAAGATTCTTTTCCAGTGAGCAACAAAGCAAGTTTAATTTTGGAACATTTTGGCCACACGCAGTGAGAGAAATTGTGGCTGTGAGCAAAAAATTGAGCAAGTAAAGAAAAGTTTTGTCCAAGTGGGCAAAATCGAAAAATATGGCCGAATATTAGGAATTTTAGCCAAAAAGTAATAACGGCTGCAATTTTGCATTTTTTTTGGCAGAGTGTAAGATTTCACAGGCGAAGTCAAGACATTTATCCCCTTGGCCCGCGGCAAGTAAAGTATTAGCGCGTATGTTAGTCAAAATGGCCGATATTAAGGATTGAAGACCATGTATTATTATTCTCAAAAAAAATCTGATCTACACCACATCGTTTAAAGACAACATACGTGAGTATTAGCGCGTATGTAAGTCAAATCCGCCAATGTTGACGATTGCGTATTATTATTATGAAACAAAATCTGATCTACAACATCCTTTGAAACACAACATCCTTGCAGTACCCATGTTTACCAAAATTCATTAAATTTAATGTTCAGGAATAATATTTTTGTGGTAATAATATGTGTGCATTGATGTAAAATGGGTTTTCTACCAATTCCTATCAATATTGACAGTCTGGGTTTCATTCTGATACATATAGAATAAGGTTAGAAACATTTCATCGTATAAATTGTCGCTAATTTTTCTTTTGACGTTTTTTTCCATTTGGGCAAGCCGTGATGTTCGAGATGTTTTTTGTGATTGAGAACATGCTGGAATTTGATCGTAAAACGATTTGTTACCAAGATCAGGCTATCCTATTCGATTTTCTGTCTTGATTGCGCGATTTCGGATCGGATAACCAGCCAAATTTTGGCTGGTTATCCATGCAACCTTAGTGCACTAAAGTTTCACGGTGCAGTCAAATCAAAATTCATTTTGCACAGCGCAGTATCTCTGTCAGCTTGATCCTGCACGGTGCAAGCGAAAATTGTCGCTGATTTTGCACAGTGCAATAGATTTTTCTTTTTGACTGCACCGTGCAAGGGGTTTGTTTGACTTTTTGTCCCAAATCAAGGATCCGAATGGTATCATGTCGTAAGTTTTGGCCAAACACTTTGATTTCTATATGTGCAAATTGCAGCAGTACCTCCAAGTCGTCTACAACTGCCAATTGGACCCGGTGATTCCCCAAGACGAGCTCAAAAACTTCTATGTTCGCTTTCTCCATGGAAATGAGGCCCTAATGTAAGTGGAATATAAATGTTTTGAGCACTTTTTAGCAACACAACCACCACCAATTCGACGGATAAAGTGGGCGATTGGCCGATGTGGTCCATTGGGCTGGGCATAGCGGGTGGTGTAGTCGTTGTCATAATCGTTGGTATTGGATTGGTTTTGTGCGTAAGTTGGGGGTTGTATTTTGGACATTTGATTGATCATGTTTGTGACATGACCTGCGAGATTGGTCGTATGATTGGTGGGAGGCTTCATAAATTTACTTTGTTTTTGGATTAGCACAGCGTTCCGAAGTTTTTCCGCCCCCGATCGGTGTCGAAAAAAATGAAAAAATTGAAAATGGGCGATACGTTTTTTTCTGTTGTCGGAGAGCCATACTAGATATCGAAAAACCAAAAAAAGCATTTATACTCTGAAAATTACTCGTCCCGACTATGTAAAAAACGTCATCGTGCACTTTGTAAGAGCCGTCAAAATTGCCGTTGAAAAAATGAAAATTTCTAATTTAAATGCCAAAAAAAAGTACTTTCTAGCTTACTTGTGAAGGACAAATGGACCCCATCGTATCGAGAATTTTCAGTACTACGACATATGTAAATGTCTCCGATGCTCCTATCATCTGGAATATCGCCGTCAATGCGACCCCTGGACAGCTCAAGTTCTCGAAGAAGCGCAGTCAGAAATGCCAACGTTGTACCATTTACGGCAATTGGTCGTTGTGAGCATCTTATTTGTGAATTTCAAGGTACCAGCTTGCGTTTGGGCTGCATTAATGGAAATGGAAAACGCTGTACTTGGGAGCCAGCTCAAAAACGCTGTACTTGGGAGCCAGCTTCATGGAATCAAGCATTTTCATGATGGCATGACGCTGTTTCACAGACTTCGAAACGCTGTGCCCAGTCAAATTTAGCCTAAAATCCATCATAGAATGAAATAAATTTCTTTCTTTTTCAGCTCAAACGGAAGGCAATTGTAGCCCGTTGGAGGGAGCTCCGAGGAAGGGAGTCCAAGGAGGAACATTCGAAAGAAAAAAAGGCCGTGGAAAAGAAGCCGGATGAAATGGAGGCCGAAGAAAAGAAGCCGTAAGCTAAGCCTAAAAAAAAGGTAGATCCGAATCAAGGAACCAAACATATATATATTATTTAGGAAATAAATTTAATTTTTTTTGATTTTTAATTGTTTTTTGTTTGGTGCACTGTGCAAAAAAATAAAAATCCCGCAATGTGTTTACTTGCACGGTGTGGATTTTTCTTAAGAAAGATTCTTTCCCACTGAACAAGAAAGCAAATTTAATTTTGGAACATTTTGGCCACACAGTGAGAGAAATTGTGGCTGTGAGCAAAAAACAGAATGCCAAAAATTCAGGGAATCGTTTTGTGACAAAAATTTTTGGGGGGGTTTTTTTACCGGAAAGGTAAAAGAATTCGTAAAGCATCCATAAGACGATTACTTTCAATAACACTTATTTTAAATATTTTTTCTTCCATTTTTCACCCAAATTTTTTATTTTTTCAGTGGCTGGCCCTACAAATCCCTCCGAACGCATGTATTCAATGAGAGAACGGACGTATGGGCGTTCGGAGTAACTTGTTGGGAGATCATGACCACCATACAGAGAACTTCAAGCCATTCTCCAACCAATCGCGAACAATTACAATTTCGCGACGGAGTTTGCGAATCTGCTGGAAAAAGGAAGTCGAATAAATCGGATACGATTGGCAGATCTGCGACTAACTGTGGCTGCCCGTTCAGGTTACTGTACATTTATGAAATTTTTGATTTGTTTTGTTGGGACTTCAAGATTTTTTTTGTTTTTTTTTGATTTGCGTCTTTATGCTAATAGAAATAAATTCCAGTTCGGAACGGACCGCTCAATCAGCATTGGCTCTCGATTGCCCCGGGTTTCGGATGCGAATTCGATCGAAGATGAGTATTTACAGCCAAAAAACGCCTTGGAACCCACCGAAAATGGAACTGTTTACACCCCGGTGATCGTCAATTCGAATCTCGGTAAGTTGCTGGTCATTTGGTCATTTAAAATACGGTCATCAAAAATTTTGGACACTTAAAAATTTTTTTTAACGGAAAAGGTTAATTTTTTTTAAATATTGGTTTTAATCGCAATTTACTGTAATAAACCGCTCAATCCTGTCGAAAAACCGGCTACTTGTTTTCAGAATCACCCTCGCACGACTACCTTAATGATCCATATCAAAAACGTTTGAAAACCCAACCAAAGGAGACGGAGACGGCCTTTTGAAGCCGAAGATGTACAGTAACCCGCGGAACGAGCAGCTTTAGTCGCAGATCTGTCAATGGTATCTGATTTATTGGAAACGGGTCTTTTCCACGGAAAATTTGACGAAAATCGACATATTTTGAGACTTTTCGTCTAAAATAAGGTCAATTTTGACAATTTTCTGTAAAAAATTGTATTTTACCATGAAAAATTGAAAATTTTTGGCATTTTATTGCTCGACCAGTCGATTTGCTCTTGAATTTCACCGATTTTCCCCAAATTTCCTCTTTTTTGCATTGAAAACTCCACTTGTCTAGTGTAATATCATTAATCTTGTTTTGTCATTCCTAGCCCCCAAAATCATCCCAGTAACCCCTACAGCTTTTAATTTGTCATTAATTTAACGTATTTTCGGATTTATAATAGATTTTTAATTGTTTTACAATACTAATAAGTATTTTTGTTATATATTGACTTTTTTTGTTAAATTTATTGTTTCTTTTTTGTTTTTTGAGTTGTTTTGGTAACAATAAACCGTCGTTTTTGTGGAATATATAAGAGATAAGATAAAAGATTTTCAAAAAAATTCGAAATTTTTCAGTTTTTGCTTTTTTTTGCAAAAGAGCCCAATGCGACGATTTTCAGTAGTGGTTGATGATGGTGGCCGAGATGTTTGCTCCGCTTGCCGAAGAAAAGGATTTGGACAAGATGCGTCTTTCTTCCCGCCGAATACTGCACCGTGCATTTTTCCAAATTTTGTAGAAGAAACTTTCTTTGTCAAAATGTGACAATTGTCAAAAATGTCACATTTTTTCCAACCTTTGACCAGAAAATCTCGGTCGTTTCTGCAAAGCGCCGAGTCTCCCATATGTCTGAGAAAAAGTTTTGCGCCAAATTTCATCGCACTCGGAACACTTTCCCTGCTTGAAAGGTTTTCCAAAATTCGTATGTTCGGATACGGAATATACCATGAGCCTTTTCTCGGACACGGATTTTTTAGGTTAAAAATTTCCGTATGAGTGTGCATACCCAAAAAAATTGAAAAACACTAATTTTCGCCAATTTTCGGATAAAAGTTCTTGGTTATTTCTGCAATACGCGGTTATCAGATATCGGTCTTAAAATATGAAAAAAAAATCAATTTAGCTCTTTTAACGTTGCTAGTCCTTCCGGAATGTCCGTGGAGTGATTTTCGGTGTTTTCACTGTGCAAAAAAGTTAGGGTGTGAGCGGCAGCCGAAAAAAGCCTATTGCACGGTGCAAAAAACAAGAAATTGCACTGTGCAAAGGAAACTTTTGTTTTCGCACAGTGCATGTCGCGGAAATTGCTCGAGCGACTTTACCAACAACCGCACAGTGAGTTTTTCTCTTTTTGCACAGTGCAAACCTCTAAAAAAAGTGTTTTGCACTGTGCGAATTCCGGCCGCCGACGAAGCGATCAAATCGAAAAGAAAAAGTGAGGGAACTGTTCAAGTTGGCATTTCGTCACAAATATGGGGTCCGAGAAATGTTTTTTGACCGATTTCCTGTCCAATTTGGTAAAAGCCAGGTCTTTTCTGACAAAGTTTACCATTTTCAAGCTATATCGATTCTTTTCAGACTTGTTTCGACCGGTAATACCTAGCGGGAAAATTTTAAAATTATTTTTCCGACAAATCTTTGGACGAAAAGCCAATTTGAAGAGTTCCTTTCTCAATTTGACGTGCGACGTAGTCGAAGAAAGCCGCGGCGACATTCCGATTGCACAGTGCGAAAACCAAAAAAAAATGTGAAATGCACAGTGCAAAATGGAGGCTTCTTGTGCACGGTGCGGACAGCGACAAAATCTCCATGCACTTTGAGAAAATACTAGTTGAACTAGTCGGCGAAAGAGTTCGTGGGACTGTTTCGCACCGTGCGGGCATTTATTTTTTCTGTTTTCCACTGTGCAAGTAGCGTCGCAAAAGAGGAATCGCTGGACGTCGGAACAAAGCGCCTTTGCACTGTGCATCTCCAATTCAGAATCGGCCCGCAATAACTAAAATTTTGAGTTTGGAAGCAAAAATTGGGGTAGCAAACAACAATAGAGCGTCCAAACCCAATCGTACAGGCATAGAAATTGCCCACAACTATATACGATCATTTTGAAAAGATTTGCCACACTTTTCTAACAATTTTTTTCATCCTATCTTAGTAATGTCGTATTTGTCGGATGAATTAATATCGACGGGCCAAAGCGAATTTGAAACGGCCCGGGGGCCGCAATTTTCGGTCCAGGCCGGCCCGGAGCCAGCTTTGAACACTTGTCCTGTTCGAAATGGGCATGGCTCCGGGCCGGGCTTTGCAAAATTTTCCTGCCCGGGCCGACAGAATAATCAAAAATTCTTGAGCGGGCGACCTCATAGTTAATACGCTGACAAAAAAAAACCGGAAAATTTTTCAAAAAAACGCAATAGCTCGTACCGTTTTCAGATCCGATATAAGATCTTTCCTAAAAATTGTTTTCGCTACAATTTGGGTGACTGTACAGAAAAGTTTATGGTTTTTTGTTACCATATATGGCCATATAACGGCCACTGCACTGTGCATCCCCAATTCAAAGAAATGGCGACAACAAAGGGGTTGTCGCAGCGACAAAATTTGTTGCGATAACCTTTGTCGCTGATCAATTTGCGGGAAATGCTTACGTCGCAGCGACCTCACTATTCTGCGATAACGATAAACATTGCAAATGCTTTTTTTTCGTTTTTTCGTTGTTCAACATTTTGCAACGTTCTGTGTTCAAGGCTACAAACTTGCGACTCGTTTCCGTATGCACTAACGAATCTGCAGCGCGCTTCCGGCCGAGCAGCCCACCGCTCAATTATGCAAAATTCCCGTTGAAATCCACCTCTTTTTCGCTATTGTTTGTGTGTTTTTTTCTCTCCGCAATCACGCTTCGCCTGCGGCATTGTTTCGAGGTATTCGGAAGCGGTGAGGAACTCGGAAATCGGTTGCATCCATTCGGCTGCAGCCCCGTTCCATTGTCCGCCTCAGCGAATCCGCCAACTCAACGGGCCGAAGACGGATTTGTGGGCTGTTTTTCGATTATTAACGACAGGCTTCGGCTTCAAATTTTTTTTTGGATTCTTTTGACGCTGCAGGGTCTGGAAATGTCATGAATAGAGTGTTTTAGCGGTGAAAGAAGTACTTATCGCTAGACCGAGTCTTGAAATTGTTATTTTTTTTGATACAGTACGACGTTGGGGTAAATGTAGGATTAAACTTGGAAAAGACTTACTAGTCCGTCCCTAAAGTCGCTGGAGTGATGTCCGCGACATGCACTGTGCGAAAACAAAAGTTCCCTTTGCACTGTGCAATTTCTTGCTTTTTGCACGGTGCAATAGGCTTTTTTCGGCTGTAGCTCGCACCCTCACTTTTTTTGCACAGAAAATCACTCCAGCGACTTTCCGGATGGACTAGTACCACAAGTGCGACGCTCAAATTTTGATAAAGCTTGGCACAAATTTAGCTTTGTTTTTTTTAAGACGAGACTTTTTTCAAATCGAAAATTGGCCACAATGTTTCATTTTTTGGGAATGAAACGTTTTATACCTATTTCGACCATAGAGTGTCATGTTTCCACAAAAAAAGCGACAAGCGTGGGAAAGTGCAATTGCACTGTGCAATGAACACGACAAATGTCCATGCACTTTGTGAAAATAGTAATAGTCAGTCCGTAAAGTCGCTGGAGTGATTTCCGCGACATGCACTGTGCAAAAACAAAAGTTCCCTTTGCACTGTGCAATTTCTTGGTTTTTGCACGGTGCAATACGCTTTTTTCGGCTGTAGCTCGCACCTTGACCTTTTTTGCACAGTGCATGTCGCGGAAATCACTCCAGCGACTTTACAAACGGACTAGTATATGGCCATGGTGACTGAGACAGTCTGAGAGAGATCTCCGAGATCTTTCGGTTGGGGATTGACCATAAAAATTACATACAGTAAACCTCTGTACAACGAATTCCCGTAGAGAAAAAAACTTGTGTAAAACGCTTTCTGCACCGTGCAATTGGCTTTTTTTGGCTGTCGCTGGCACCCTGACTTTTTTTGCACAGTGCATGTCGCAGAAATCACTCCAGCGACTCTACGAACGGACTAGTGACGTTCTGTACCACCGAGATTTTTAGGTCGGAGGTGGTACAAAAAATTCTTTGAAATATTCATCAAAACCCCTGAGGCAATTTAAAATGTTTCGAAAATCATTCCAGTGACTTTGCGGACGGAGTAGCATTATACTTTACGGACTAGTATTATATTTTAACCAATTTTGACCCAAATTTCGCCTAAATTGAAATTTTGGAGGATGTCAAGAAACCTGTCGCGGACCAATCGAATGCTCAATTTCAGAGCTTATATTTTCAGCAATTCATTTTTCGGTTATCCAAAGGACCTACGCAAAGTTTGAGGATGAATTGAATCCCAGGCATTCAAGAATTCCTTTGTTGAAGGGCCAGAGCGACTACTTTGCGCTTCTTACGGCGTGTAAAACGAAATGTCCAAAAATTTTCTTTGTCTACTGTTCCAATAACAATGTAAAAAAAATAATGGTGACATTCTACATGCCGACTAATATTTATTTTACTGTTTGCAACTCTGCCGCCTTTGTTTTAGCCGCAGGACCTAGAAAACCTTTTTTGACATTTCGTTCCTACGCCGTAAAACGCGCAATTCAAAAGTAGCTGCTCTGGCCATTTAAGGTCAATCGAGGGCTTGCTCGGGTTGGATTTACGTTTAGGCTCTAATGAGTGAACACCAGACATGGCAACCGGGCCGGGCTTTGGAAATTTTGAAAACGGGCCGGGCCTACCTTTTACCGGGCCGGGCTTTGGGCTCGACGTTTTTTTCGGGCCAAGGCTTCAAGGCCAAGATTGTGAATTTTGGCCCGGTTCCGATTTTTTGGTCCCGACACGAAAAATTGCGATGCCAATTTTTTGTCTGGCATTTTGTTTTTCTGCGAAAACAAGATTTTGCTTTAGACAGAAAAGGTGGTTTGGCGGGTTTTATCTGTCTAACCGCGAAGACAAATCCTTTTTACTGTATGTTTGTTGAAAAGATAAAGATAAAACGAAATTTTACAACCGGGCCGGGCCTACCTTTTACCGAGCCGGGCTTTGGGCCGAAGGAACGGCCCGATTCGCCATGTCTGGTGAACACGCATTTTCCGCTAACAAACTGTAAAAGGGTTTTTTTCTCTAAC
The DNA here is from genome assembly GCA_025436335.1 of Bursaphelenchus mucronatus. Lineage (NCBI taxonomy): Eukaryota > Metazoa > Nematoda > Chromadorea > Rhabditida > Aphelenchoididae > Bursaphelenchus > Bursaphelenchus mucronatus. The sequence goes on along the minus strand of CM046357.1, from coordinate 10,597,804 downwards.
CGCTCTCCGCATTTTGCGCACTCTTTCGACCTCAAAGGTCGTTGAGTGTTTCGGTTCCCTTTGTCGGCAACGATCTATCCCATCATGACGTACAATTTTTTTGGTAATCAACTCATTTCGAAAAAAATTCTAATAGTCGCTACAACAATCGCTAACCGAGTAATCTCCCAGTATACAATCTAATTATAAGTGCAAACAGCAGACGTATGTTCGCAGGATCTCACATGTTCTTCTTGCTATCATCAAAAGCGTTTTAGAGGGCTGGGAGTTGGAGTGGGATAAGTGTAGGCTGTTCCGTTCCCCTCCAAAAATAACAATCGCCCATTTACCTTTTATAGACATCCTTTTTTAATCCGCCCAGCCAGCGATCAATGTCGAAGTGCTTGATCACCGCGGGCTTTAAATGGATGGGGAAAAAAATTTCAAATTGAAATTTAAGAAGATAATGTTTTTACAAAAATCGGGGGTTTTCGCTAAAACTGGGTGATGCAAATTTTGAAGAAAATGAGGGCGTTTGGAAGTGCTAAAAGTGCGACGATGAAACTTGGCACAAAATTAGATTAATTTTTCTAAGGCTTATGAAATTTTGAGCTCGCGCTTTGCAGAAACGACCGATTTTGAAATTTAAAAGTTTGCAAAAATGTGACACTTTTTTGCAAATTTTGGCATGACAAGTTTCATGGCTACTTCAACCATAGAAGGCAATGTTCCCACAAAAAATTAATTTTTCCGCACGAAACTGGCATAGTTACGGCCAAAAAGTGTTTTTCTCTCTGACTCCTTTCCGCATTTTATGTGATCTCTCGGCCGCAAAGCTCGTTGAATATCTCGCCTGTCCCTGCAAAGCAAGAGCTGAAATTTTCAGAAATTGATATGTGACCTATGCCTGAAGTGTAAGCAAAATTTGAAGAAAAAGTCAAAAATGGATATTTGGCCTATGCAAAGCACTTTTGCCAAATTTGAAATTTTTTATGCAAAGCATTTGTGGCAAATTTTAAAAAATTTGAAAAGCATTGTGCCAAATTTTCACAAAATTGCAAAGCCATTTTTTGGGTACCATCAAAAAACCGAAAAGAAGATGTTTGCCCAGCCCAGAGTTTTTGATGAAGCGCTTCAAGCCACTTTACTGGCTAGAGCAGCTACTTTTAAAGTGCGCGTTTTACGGCGTGGAAACGAAATGTCAAAAAAGTTTTTTTGTGTCCTCCAGCGAAAACAAAGGCGGCAGAGTTGCAAACAGTAAAACAATTATTAGTAAGCATGTAGAATGTCACCATTATTTTTTTCCGTTGTTATTGGTACAGTAGACAAAGAAACTTTTTTTGACATTTTGTTCCCACACCGTAAAAAGCGCGATTTAAAGGGACAGTACAGTACAGCTACTTTTTGTGTGCAATTTCTCTGCCTGTCTGATGGGGTTTCGACACTCTATTTTTGTTTGCTACCCCAATTTTCGCTTCCAGACTCAGAATTTTAGTTATTACGGGCTGATTCCGGGCCCGGGCCGTTTCGAATTTGCTTTGGCCCGGTCCGGGAGCCATGTCGACTTGTAACTGTGAAATTATTCGATTTATTCATAAGAAAAAATGAATGAGGGATAAGGATGAATCCGTCGCACAGAAAATTGTAATGATGACTATTTAATTAGCTTTAGCGGAATATAGACATCAATTGAATCATTGAGACAAATTCGTAATTGTGCTTTAATTTCGCTTTCATTCATTAAAACAATTACTGTTTTTGAGCTTTTAAAGAATTCGCCCATGTTGTGCATATTGTAACTAGGCCGTAAGTCAACTCCTCAAAATTTTAGCTTGTGCTTTCCAGAGGCTGCTGAGATATTCCACTATCTTTGACGACGAGAGAGTACGAAAAATGTGGAGAGTGGTCAGAGAAAAAACTTTTTGGTCGTATCTTTGCCGGTTTTTTGCGGAAAGAAGTGATTTTTTTTGTAGAAACATTACCCTTTACTAGGGTTGTGATTTTGACAGAATTTTTCAAAATGACGTCAAATTGCAGTCATTTTTGTCAAATTGCGTCAAATGGCCGTATCTTCGGTTTGAAGCTGTCTATCTTAAAAAACATTGTTCAGGCTAGTAGTATAAGGGCTTCAAAGGTAGTAGTATAAGGACTTCAACTTGTAAAACACTATGATCAAAATTCTCATTGATTGAGTTTGGGGAAAATTAGCGATTTTTTGGGCAAAATTCAAAAAATATTCCAAAAAATTCAATTTGACAATCAAAACGACAGAGCAATTTGACATGACAAAAATGACGGCAATTTGACAACGTTCCAGGTTGTCAAGTTGACGGACGGCACAACCCTACCCTCTACGGTCGATATAGTCAACAAACTTTTTATGTCAAAATTCGTAGAAAATTGTCGCATTTTTCCCAATTTGCGCTATAAAAATGTTTCTCCTTTCTGCAAAGCGCGAGGATTCTCTCATATGACTCCGTCAATTGTAATTTTGGCGCGGAAAAGTTCGACGTGTACTGGAAACGTCCTCTTCTTCGGAAATACGGTTATACCCTTTCATGCATAAACTCGCACAAAAATGACGAGTTTTGGTCGACTTTTGGGCTAAAAATGTCGGTTCTCGCTGACAGAGCGCGAACTTGAAATGTCGCATTTGTTTTAAAAATTCGGGCTAAATTTGGGTCGAGTTTTATTAAAACCTCAGCGCTGAGCTTTGAGCACTCCCTCTGTAAAATTTGGCACAAATTTGGAATTTATTTTTTTTTATTACAAGAGGGGACTGTTTTTGTGTTTGGGCAGAAAATTTATCAAAAGTTCCCTTTGCAATGTCTTGCTGTTTGCACCGTGCAATAGGCTTTTTTTTGGGATGTCGCCCGCACCCTCAGTTTTTTGCACTGTGCGTCGCAGAAATCACCCCAGCGACTTTCCGAACGGACTAGTACAACTTTGCAGGCGCAACCGAGATATTCAACCATCTCAGGCTTTTTCGGCTGTCGCTCGCACCCTCACTTTTTTTGCACAGTGCATGACACCAAAATCACTCTAGCGATTTTCCGGACGGACTAGAATTGTGACATTCTACATGCTTACTAATAATTATTTAACTGTTTGCAAATTTGCCGACTTTGTTTTACGGCGTGGTAAACAAAATGTAAAAAAAAAAGTTTTTGATGCGCTGCCGTAAAAGCAAAATCGTCAAAATTGCAAACAGTAAAATAATTATTAGCAAGCATCAGACATGGCAAGAGGCATAAAGTCCGTAGAATTTTGCACGGTGCATTTTCCTTTGTTTTTTCGCGGCCGTCGCGGCGATTTCTCGTTTTTACCCAAGCGACATGCACTTTTCGGCGACCGCACCGGCGCGACATCAGCGATAAAATTCTACGACATTGCGGCGCGAGTAGTAGAACGTTTTCCTTGTTATTACAGAAACGATTTTCTCGACCTTCAAATTGCAAAGTCCCCAAAAGTTGTTTGAAGTCGCGGCCTCGGAAAAACAACATTACCAGACGGATCTGCATATGTTACCGTCTCTAGACAGCCCTGACGTGTTCCAGCTTCAACTTCTTCCGCGAATTCGAGAATTTTAATCCGACGGATCTTTGCAAAACGAAATTGTGTTCAATTCCCGAAATTCTGAGAATTCGCGTCAAAGCTCACTGTTCTTTCATTGTTTTGGGGAACTTCCGCGACGGAACCACTCTCCACGACCGTATTTAACCTGCCCGAAACCGAATTTACCCCAGCTTTGCATATTTGCGTTTATTTTTATATTATCCATTATAAAAGGGATGAGCTCCGGAAAAACATGCTATTCTGCCAAAAACATTGCTCAAAATTTCTGTTCGTTGATCAGCCTTCAACGGAAATTAACTGTTACTGTCATTTAGATTGAAAAATTCGGCAAAAAAATCGGAGGAAATTTGAAAAAATCGCGATTTTTCGGATTTTCCCATCGGATTTGACGGATCTCGAAGATGAGCGGCGATATCCCGGAGAGAGCGCAATGGGACAGCGGCGTTCAGTTCATTTTGACCTGTATTGGGTATGCAGTGGGTCTGGGGAATATCTGGCGATTCCCGTCCTTGGCCTACGAACATGGAGGAGGTGAGTTTTGGGATTTTTTCGGATTTCTTTGCTTGCGGATTTTGATACTAATCCGTCCGCAAAGTCGCTGGAGTGATTTTTGCGACATGCACTGTGCAAAAAGCAAAGGCTTCTTTGCACTGTGCATTTTTTTGCTTTTTGCACCGTGCAATAGGTTTTTTTGGGCTGTCGCTCGCACCCTCAAATTTTTTTAGAAAGCAAAATAAAAAAAATTTTTTGGAAAGCAAAATAAAAAAAAAATCTTTTGGAAAGCAAAATAAAAAAAAATTTTGGAAAGCAAAATAAAAAAAATTTGGAAAGCAAAATAAAAAAATTGTTTAGAAAGCAAAATAAAAAAAATTTTTAATTCACTGCTGCATGTATCGTATATTTTAACTTCTTCTCAAATCGAAACAAATTTCAGGCGCTTTCCTGATCCCCTACCTCTCCTGCTCCTTTCTGGTGGGCTTTCCGTTGCTGTATTTGGAGATGAGTTTGGGCCAGTTTTCGCGGAGTGGGCCGGCCGTTCTGTACGGCCGCATTCGGCCCGTCTACCAGGGAATTGGCTGGTGCATGGCGGGCATTTCGCTGATGGTCGCCATTTACTACAACGTCATCGTCGCCTGGACCATGGTCTACTTGTACGTGCTGGTGATGGGAAGGAGCAAGGAGTGGAGCTCCTGTCGCAACGAGTTTAACACCGTTTGTAAGTGAAAATTTTTTGGAAAGCAAAATAAAAAAATTTTTTTTGTTGTCGACACAATTTTCTCAGCTCGCGCTTTGCAGAACCGTCCGAGATTTTTCTGTCTGACAATTTTGCGAATTTTTGCCATAGAACGTTTCATTTTTACTACGGCTTTTCAAAAGTCCGTGGACTTTTTGCCGCGGGCCGCACTGTGCACATTTTTCATAGTGCATTTGACCTTTGCACTGTGCAATCGAAATGTCGCCGCGGCGCAAGCTTTTTTCAACTACGTCGCTACGAATTTTGCACAGTGCAAACGCCATTTTTGAGGTTTGCACAGTGCGAAATGCTTTAAAAAAAGGCGCGCGCACCGTGCAAAAAAAGGGAAAATGCACTGTGCGGCGCGACAAAAACCCTACGGACTCTTGGAGGGGCGTAGTATCGCAGAGGGTAATGTTTCCACAAAAAATCATTTTTTTCCGCACGCAACTGGCAAAGATACGGCCAAAAAGTGTTTTTCTCTCTGACCACTCTCCGCCTATCGCGTGCTCTATCGTCAGACCGTTGAATATCCCGGCTGCCCGTGGAAAGCGCGAGCTAAGGTTTTCAAGAATTGATATAAGACATATATCTGAAGTGTGTGCAAAATTTAAAGCAAATCTGCGCGTCGCACTTGTTAAAACAAAAAAAGAAAATTTTTTATTTTTAGACTGTCAATCGTCGCTCGAAGACCAACGTTGCGCCGACGAAAATGGCGCCACCAACGCGACGGACTGGGCCTTTTTCTTCAACGGAACGTGTCATTATGGAGCCGAAGATGGGATCCGAGAAATCAGAGACAAATTATACGAAACGGTGCTGCCGGCGGTCAGTCCTGCCGAGGAATTTTTTGAGTAAGAAATTTACGGCCATCATTAAGTGCATGGACATTTGTCGCATTGATTGCACAGTGCAATTGCGCTTTGCACTTTTCCCACGCTTGTCGCCGCTGCACTGTGAATTTCACTCTTTTCGCACAGTGCAAACCTCAAAAAAGTCCTTTGCACTGTGCAAAATTCCGGGCGCCGACGCAGCGACATAGTTGAAACCCACTTATGTCGCAGCGATATGTCGATGCACAGTGCAAAATGCAAAAAAAAGGTCAAATGCACAGTGCAATTTTGAATAAAAACATTTTTATTCAAAAATTTTTTTTTATTTTTAAAAAAAAAATTTCAATACTTTTTAAATACTTTTTTTGTCAATTTTTGAACAAAATACTTTTTATTGTGTTATCGCCTATTTTTCTTCAGATTATCGCACTTATTCTCCTAAAAACCCATTTTTCAGACGCTACGTTCTCGAAAAGACCCCCACAATGGATGGCTTCGGCGGATTTAACTTCAAAGTGGTCGTGGCGCTGGCAATCGCTTGGGTTCTCACAGCGTTGGTCCTGCTGAAAGGCGTGAAAATGATGGGGAAGATCGCTCCGTATTCGGCCACCATTCCCTATGTGATCATTGTGATGCTGTTCATCAGAGGAGTCACGTTGGATGGGGCGCGGATCGGAATGGATTATTATATTTTGAAGCCAAATATGACTGTGATTTATGATCCGGAGGTAGGGGTTTTGAAACTTTTTTGCGGGTTTTTTTTTATTTTTTTGCACTGTGCGGACAAATTTGTTTGCACTGTGCAGAAAAAAAGTTGCACTGTGCGGAAAAACTTTTTGCACTGTGCGGACAAATTTGTTTGCACTGTGCAGAAAAAAAAGTTGCACTGTGCGGAAAAACTTTTTGCACTGTGCGGACAAATTTGTTTGCACTGTGCAGAAAAAAATTTGCACTGTGCGGAGAAACTTTCTGCACTGTGCGGACAAATTTGTTTGCACTGTGCAAAAAAAAAATTGCACTGTGCGGAAAAACTTTCTGCACTGTGCGGACAAATTTGTTTGCACTGTGCAGAAAAATTTTTTGCACTGTGCGGGCAAATTTGTTTGCACTGTGCAGAAAAAACATTTTACACTGTGCAAAAAAAGTGAGGGTCCGAGCGACAGCCGAAAAAAGCCCATTGCACGGTGCAAAAAGCAATAAATTGCACAGTGCACAGCGCACTTTTGTTTCTGCACAGTGCATCTCGCGGAAATTGCTCGACCGACCTTACCAACAAACTAGTAGCTCCTACCATTCGTTTTCAGACCTGGCGAGCCGCCGCCACTCACGTTTGCTATTCTTTGGCGATTGCGTTTGGTGGCTTGATGTCATTGAGCAGTTTCAACCCCATCAAGCACAACTGCTTCAAAGACGCGCTGATTATCACCGTCGCCGACGCCGTTATGTCCATGTTTGGGGGGACGGCCGTCTTCTCCGTGCTGGGCTTCATGTCCAAGCAGTTGGAAGCGCCGATCGAGACGGTGGTCCAAAGTGGAACGGGGCTGGCGTTCATCGCGTACCCCGAGGCCATGAGTCGAATGCCGTTGCCGTGGCTCTGGTCCGCCCTCTTCTTCATCATGCTCTTCATTTTGGGGATCACCAGCCAGTTTGGGCTGGCCGAGGTCATGATTACCGCCATTTACGATCAGTTCCCCAAGATCCGCGTGTACAAGGCGTGGATTGCGGTGGGGGTTTGTACGACGCTGTTCTTTGCCGGCCTCTGCATGTGCACTAGGGTGAGTGATTTCGAAATCCATTCAAATTTTTTACAAATATCCCGTCTAGGTTTTGTATCAACTACAAAAAGAAAACGCTTTTCGAGAGCGCCTCAGGCGAAGAGTCCGCTTTTTTCATTTTCGCGGAAAATCCGAAGAGTCCGTCAAACCAAAGACTTTTGATTTTTGACATTTTACATAATAAAAATTTTACTTGATTTTTTAAAAGTATTAGGTGACATGTTATACGATAATTTGACTTTAATTCCTTTGCGTTTTATTAATATTTTTGTATAATACTAGTCCATCCGCAAAGTCGCTGGAGTGATTTTTGCCATATGCACGGTGCAAAAAACGTCAGGGTGCGAGCGACAACAGAAAAAAGCCTATTGCACCGTGCAAAAAGCAAGAAATTGCACGCACAGTGCAAAGGGAAATTTTGTTTTTGCACAGTGCATGTCGCAGAAATTACTCCAGCGACTTTATGAACGGAGTAGTATTATAGTATTACGGAAAAATCGGGCAATTCCAAGAGAATAGACGTCTTTTAACACAATCGCACCTTTTCCCGGGCCGCGATTTTTGGCCCGGCCCGTATAAAATTTGATCGTATAAAATGTCCCTTCGAATTTAGAAAAAATTAAGGAAAGCTTTCATTGTATAAGATGTCACCCTATTTTTTGAAAAAATTCAAAAATTTAGGATTATTTGGTTAGATTTTTTTTTAAATTTAAATTTTTCTCCAAAAAATTCAATTTTTTCTCCAAAAAATTCAAAAAAATTTAATTTCCAAATTTTCAGGCTGGAATATTCTACTTTAACATTTTCAACGACTACACGGCCTCTTTTTCGATCATGTTTTTGGTTCTAATGGAGCTCTACCTGATCGTTCACGTGTACGGTCTCCAAAACTACATGAAAGACCTGCACTACATGATGGGCGAGCCCAACTCGTGGCTGGGCCGCTGGTTCGGGCCCACCGGCAAGTACGTGCAGATGGTGTGGAAGTACGTGGCGCCCATCGAGAGTGCCGCCATCTTTGTGGTGGTTCTGATGACGCAAATCGGTAACAAATTGTATTATGGGAAGGGGAAACGGTTGTACGAGTACCCGAACTGGGCCATCATGTTCGGATGGGGCCTCTCATTGTTGCCGTTGATGTCTTTGCCCGCCTTTGTGCTCTATAATTTGCATAAGTTAAGCAAACAAGGAAGGGTGAGACTTTTTTTTTAATTTTTTTAATTTTTTATACCATTAGTCCGTTGGCAAAGTCGCTGGAGTGATTTTTAGTGTTTGCACTGTGCAAAAAAAGGTCAGGGTGCGAGCGACAGCCGAAAAAAGCCTATTGCACAGTGCAAAAAGCAAGAAATTGCACAGTGCACAGAGAAATTTTATGTTTGCACAGTGCAATCATTCCAGCGACTTTACGAACGGACTTGTAAGATGATAAGTATTAGTATTTTCACAAAGTGCATGGACATTTTGTCGCTTCCCGCTTGTCGCCGCTGCACTGTGAATTTCACTCTTTTCGCACAGTGCAAACCTCAGAAAAGCCGTTTGCACTGTGCAAGTTCCTGGCGCCCACGCAGCGACGTAGTTGAAACTTGCTTATGTCGCCGCGATATTCCGATTGCACAGTGCAAAAACCAGTCTTGTCGCTTCCCGCACCGTTCACAAAAACCTTCGTTTTTGCACGGTGCATTTCACTTTTTGGGTTTTTGCACTGTGCAAACGGCATTTTTGAGGTTTGCACTGTGCGAAAAGAGTGAAATTCACAGTGCGGCTGCGACAAGGGCGGGAAAAGTGCAAATGCACTGTGCAATCAACACGATAAATGTCCATGCACTTTATAAAAGTACTAATATATTTGAAACCTTTCAAAACTTTGTGTACGATTTGTAATCATTGAAATAATTTTTTTTTATTTTCTAAAATAAAAATTTTTCAGAGCTGGCGCGAGCTGTTCCGTCTCCAGCCCAAATGGACTTCCTACGAGCGGAATATGAAGGAGCAGCAGAAAAAGACGCAAAATGGTGTAAATGGGACCACTCAAGTGAATGTCGTGCCGTTGGGAGATGATTTGAAGCCGCAACAAGCTTGGGTTGAGCCGAATATTCAACAAGAGCCCGTTGAGAATGGAAATGGCGGTATCGAGAATGGGAATTTGGATACAAATAGACAGCGGATCGAGAATATTGATCTGGATGAGCAGAGAAAATAGATGGCAAATTTTCATTTTTTTCCAAGTGCGACACTTAGATTTTGATGAAACTTGGCACAAATTTAGATTAATTTTTCCCATGATATATACTAGATTCATAGCTCGCGTTTTGCAGAAACGACAGAGATCTTCAGGTCGAAAGTTGCAAAAATATTGACATTTTTTCACGAATTTTGGCATCAAAAAACGTTTCGTACTTGTCACAAACCTAGAGCAAGGTTTTCTAAGACATATGCGTAACTCCTAACATGCGCTTAGCAAAAACGACCGAGATTTATTTTTAGGTCGAAAGTTTAAAAAAATGTGAAACTTTTGCGTTGAAAAGCTTCATTTTGTACTTTTTTTGCCGTAGAGAGTAATGTCCCCACGAAAAATCAATTTTTTCCGCCCAAAATTCGGTGAAATACAGCAAAAAATGTTTTCTCCCTGACCGCTCTCCGAATTTTGCGCGCTCTCTCGTCGGCGAAGATTGTTGAATATCTCGGGTAGGTCTGCAAAGCGCGAGCTAAGATTTTCAAGACTGGATTTGTGGCCACTATCGAAATTTCGGCCAAAATGTGAAAAAATCGGAGAGTTTCATTTCGATACCGAAAAAAAAATTTTTTGCAATAACTTTTTAAATTTTTACTGGAAAAAATCACTTTTCGTAGAAGCGTTGCACTTGGTGCAGAGAACATAAAGCCACTGTTTGATTTTGAAAATTTGAAAAAAAATTAAAATCTTTGGAGGTTTTTTTACCAAAAAATCTAAATTTTTTCTAGATAAAGATCTGACATGTATAATACTACTCGCGCCATAAAGTCCGTAGAATTTTATCGCTGATGTTGCGCAAGTTCACTCGCCGAAAAGTGCGTGTCGCTTGGGTAAAAACGGGAAATCGCCGCGACGGCCGCGAAAAATAAGCAAAAATGCACCGTGCATAATTCTATGGACTTTATGTCGCGAGTAGTATGTTAGAACATCTTATTCTAAATTTGTGCCAAGTTTCATTAAAATCTGAGCGTCGCACTTTGAGAATTTTCCCTTTTAAATTTAAAAATATTAGTATTTTTAAAAATTGCATGGGCATTTTTCCTCTTTCGCACGGTGCATTTTGCACTCTTTGCACAGTGCAAACCCCTAAAAAAAGCTTTTTGCACTGTGCAAATTCCCGCAACGACGTAGTTGAAAAAAGCTTTCGCCGCGGCGATATTCCGATTGCACAGTGCGAAAACCAAAAAAGTGAAATGCACAGTGCAAAAATCCGCACTGTGCACAAAAATGTGCACAGTGCGGAAAGCGACAAGACTGGTTTTTGCACTGTACAATCGGAATATCGCGGCGACATGAGCAAGTTTCAACTACGTCGCTGAGTGGGCGCCAGGAGCTTGCACAGTGCAAACGGCTTTTTTGAGGATTGCACTGTGCGAAAAGAGTGAAATTCACAGTGCAGCGGCGACAAGCGGGGGAAAGTGCAAAATGCACTGCACTGTGGAATGAATGCGACAAACGTCCATGTGCTTTATGAAAATACTATAATAATATAACATGTACAAAATTCCTGGTGAAATACCCTTTGTGCAGTCTTTTTATTCCACAGTTTTTCGATCCATAATATTCCGTATTCTTTATGATGACATCCCTTTCTCTTTTACATTGTAAATTATATCTTGTTCTGCAATTTTTGCAAGTTTTCTATTTTGATGACATTACATCTTGTTCAGACGAAATTCCCTTTTTTGCACTTGCAATACCAATGCGATCTCATGTGTTTAACAGCTTTATTATTACTATAGGTATGCCAAATACAGTGTGTTTAGTTTTGCATAGAAATAAAGGAAATGACCTGAGGCTAAATTATTTGGAGCGCTCTTCAAAGTTCTTCTTCAGCTCTTCGAAATTGTTGCCTTCGAGGATGAACTGAAAAGTTGAGACTTGAAATTTACGATCTGGCTTTCGCTAAGACGGACATGTTCTCTACGGAAATGTTCTCCACGATATGCACGGATTTTTTCGCCCGCCGTTAAAATTTTTTGTCACCAGCCGCACAGTGCACACTTTTCACAGTGCCCTTGACCATTTGCACTGTGCAATCAAGATATCTCGGCGACGCAAGCCTTTTTGCAACTATGTCGCTGTGTCGGCGCCCGGAGTTTTGCACAGTGCAAAGGGCGTTGTAAGTTTGCACAGTGCAAGATGCTTCAAAAAGGCCCGCGCACCGTGCAAGTGCACTGTGCGGCACGAAAAAAGCCTACGCACTTTTGAAAAGGCGTGGTAATCAAAGTTTCTGTCGAGTTTCCTTGAGATATGGGAAGCATCTTTTCTACCAAGCTGAACAATTATTCCGGTCAAAAAAGGGATCAAAACGACTCTAATTTAACATCGAAAGGTATCAAAAAATAAACACAAAGAATGTTGTTGTGAAGGGGAGCGTTTGATACTAGTCCAAGTCGCTGGAGTAATTTCCGCGACATGCACTGTGCGAAAACAAAAATTTGCTTTGCACTGTGCAATAGGCTTTTTTGGGCTATCGTTCGCACTCCGACTTTTTTTGCACAGTGCATGTCGCCAAAATCACTCTAGCAATTCCGCGAATGGACTAGTAGAACGCTTTCCCTGTTATTATAGAAACAATTTTCTTGACCTTCAAATTGCAAAGAAGTCGCGGCCTTGGCTGGAATGATTTCTAATGTTTTTTTATTACAAGATGGGACTGACTGTCTTTGTGTTTGGACAAAACACTTATCAAAAGTCGCTGGAGTGATTTTCGGTGTTTGCACTGTGCAAAAAATGTCAGGGTGCGAGCGACAGCCAAAAAAAGCCTACAGCACGGTGCAAAATCCAAGAAATTGCACAGTGCAAAGTGAACTTTTGATTTCGCACAGTGCGTTTCGCGGAACTCACTACTGCGACTTTACGGACGGACTAGTATAATGTCACTAATGGACAAAAAAAATTTTAGATATTTCGTTTTCTCAAGCCGCAAAAGGTGTGTTTACGGGCCTTTTCAACCGTTTTTCTCGTAAAACCAGAAAAAAAAAAGTTATAATGGGTACTAATTAGACATGGCTGCCGGGCCAAAGCAAATTTGAAACGGCCCGGCCCGGAATCGGCCCGTAATAACAAAAATTCAGAGTCTGGAAGCGAAAATTGGGGTAGCAGACAAAAATATAGTGTCAAAACCCCCCATCATACCGGCAGAAAAATTGATATACGACTATCATTTTCAAAAGGTTTACAACACTTTTGTAACCATTTTTTCATCCTTAGACGTTTTTAAGAGGATGATATAGCTAGACATGGCTTCCGGGCCGGGCCAACGCAAATTTGAAACGGCCCGTGGTTCCGCGGGCCGACTTTTCGGGGCGTAATGACTGAAACTGAGTCTGGAAGCGAAAATTGTGGTAGCAAGCAAAAATAGAGTGTCAAAACCCCATCATACTGGTAGAGAAATTACACACAACTATATACGATCATTTTCAAAAGATTTACCACACTTTTCTAACTATTTTCTTTCATCCTTTCTTAGCAATGTTATATTTGCCGCGTGAATTTGGTACCCACGGGCCAAAGCAAATTTGAAACGGCCCACGGGCCGCGATCTTTGGCCCCGGAGCCATTTCTATCTGCAATTGGGCTTCAAACCTTCTCTTAACCTATAATTTGGTTCCACGACCTCATTATTCCCAAAAGTTCCGATTATATTCCATGAGAGCGTTCCGTATTCCCATGACATTATATAGTATATGTATATAAAATAATTTTCGAATGCCCTGGAAATGGGACGACTCACATTATCCTGGCCTTTCTTCACGAAAACAAAGGTCGGCATTACATTCACGTCGTAGGCCTGGACCAGCTCTTCCTAAAGAATGAAGATTAGTCTTCCATACTATGGCTTCTATATGCACATTTTTATATGCTTGTCATATAGGCATGTGTCAGTGTTGGTTTAGAGGGCCAGAACAGCTACTTTTAAATCGCGCTTTTTACGGCATGGAAACGAAATGTCAAAAAAGTTTTTTTATGTCCTGCAGCAAAAACAAAGACGCTCTGGCAAACAGTAAAATAATTATTAGTTAGCACCTAGAATGTCACTATTGTTTTTTTCCGTTGTTATTGACACAGTAGACGAAGAAACGTTTTTGACATTTCGTTTCCACGCCGTAAAAAGCGCGATTCAAAGGGATAGCACAGCTAATTTTAAATCGCGCTTTTTGCGGCGTGGGAACGAAATGTCAAAAAAAGTTTCTTCGCCTACTGTACCAATAACAACGGAAAAAAATAATAGTGACATTCTACATGCTCAGTAATAACTATTTTACTGTTTGCAACTCCGCCGCCTTTGTTTTCACTGCAGGACATAAAAAAACTTTTTTGACATTTCGTTTCCACGCCGTAAAAAGCGCGATTTAAAAGTAGTTGTACCGCCCTTTTAAAAAAAAATTTTCAATTCTTTTACCTGTTCATCCACATCAATTTCCACGCAAGTGACGTTTGTGTATTCATTAGAGAGCTTCTGAAAACACAGTTTGCGATTAAAAAAATAATATATCCGACAACAATGTTGTTGACAAGCAAAAACAAGCCAACTATTATATTATATACCAAGAACTTTGGAGCCATCATTCGACAAGGTCCGCACCATGTGGCAAAGAATTTGACAACCACCAAGCCATCGCCAGCATCGGCCACGATCTTCTGTAGTTGTTCCTAAATTCAATAGAATTAACGCGCCAGAACAACCACTTTTGAATCACCTCTCTTTATGTAACGTAATGTCAAAAAAATCTTTTTGTGTCCTGCAGCGAAAACAAAGGCGGCAGAGTTGCAAACAGTAAAAAAACAGCAAATCACTGTTTAGAAGGGTCAGTGGCTTTAAGAGCCAGAACAACTACTTCTGCAGAGCGCCTTTTACGGCGGGTGTAACGAAATGTCAAAAAAAGTTTTTTTGTGTCCTCCAGCGAAAACAAAGGCGGCAGAGTTGCAAACAGTAAAAAAACAGCAAATCACTGTTTAGACGGGTCAGTGGCTTCAAGAGCCAGAACAACTACTTCTGCAGAGCGCCTTTTACGGCGTGTGTAACGAAATGTCAAAAAAATCTTTTTGTGTCCTGCAGCGGAAGCAAAGGCGGCAGAGTTGTAAACAGTAAAATAATTATTAGTAAGCATGTAGAATATTATTTTTCCGTGGTTATTGGCACAGTAGACGAAGAAACTTTTTTGACATTTCGTTCCACGCCGTAAAACGCGCAATTTTACGGCGTGAGGAGACGAAATGTCAAAAAAAAAATTTTTTTGTACTGTAGTATTCACAACGGGAAAATTTATGGTGATTATAGTTACACTCTGCATGTTTTTAAATAATGATTTTACTGCTTGCAAGACATTGTTTTGGCGGCAGGACATAAAATACTTTTTTTGACATTTCGTTCATCAAGCCGTAAAACAATTTAAAAGAAGTTTTTCTGGCCCTATAAGCCTCTGTATAACAAATTTTTTAAGTAGTAAAAGAAATTGTTCGTTATAGAACATAGAACTTTGTTGTGTGGAGGTTCATTTTCGCCCAAAATCGACTCTGGAGACATTTTGTTATAAACAGTTTTTGTTATACGCGACTTTGTGGTACAGAGATTTCACAGACCTTACTGTCAAAAATGTATATAGCAAATTCCCAAAGACCAAAAATTTTTTTTCTGCCAAAATTCGCAAAAACGTATCGATTTTCCCCGATTCCGGACTAAAAACTCTCAGTGAATTCTGCAAAGCACGAGCTAAAACTTTTTCATGTCCCTCAAAACAAATTTTTTTTTGCCAATTCCCGTTTTAATCCGTGCGCCGCCCCTTAATTTCCCCAATCACAGCGCTTTACAACAGATTCAACTCACTTTGCTGTCAATCTCCGTCACCGGCATGTCCGACCAACAATTGGAGCGCAAGTGTAAGAGACGGATGTAAAATTTGGAAAACCCGCGGGTTGTGGTGTAATTTGGCTCACGACAATAATATAATGTCCTTCTCACGGAGAGTTTCCCGGGTAACGGAATTCACGGAAACCGAATATTCGCATAACTTTGGCGTCTTGCGGGAACATTTGGAATGGGCTAATGCCGGGGGGCAATCACAACAATGCGAAAACAATAAAAAGTAAAATACACCGACTAAATTAGGGAAGTGTCAGTCCGTCCGTACTGAGTGATTTCCGCGACATGCACTGTGCGAAAACAAAAGTTCCCTTTGCACTGTGCAATTTCTTGCGTTTTGCACCGTGCAATAGGTTTTTTTGGCTGTAGCTCGCACCCTCACTTTTTCCGCACAGTGCAAACGCCAAAAATCGCTCCAGCGACTTTCCGGACGGATGCGAGGCAGCTAGCCCGCGCTTTCCACAAACCACCGAGATTTTTAAGCCAAAAGTTAGCAAAAATGCGAAAATTTTTTGAGAATTTCGGCCTAAAACCATTTATGCCTGTTTCTACCGTAAAGGGTAACGTTTCCAAAAAAAAATTAATTTTTTCCGCAAAGAACTGGCAAAGATACGGCCAAAAATAGTTTTTCTCTCTGACCGCTCTCCACCTTTCGCGTACTCTCTCGTCAGATTGTCAAATATCTCGGCTCTCAATGCAAAGCGCGAGCTGAAATTTTCAGGGAGTGACATGTGTCCTATGCCGGAAATGTTCGTAAAATTTGAAAAAAATGTGAGCGTCGCACTTGGAGCCCTTCCGTTGTCATCAGAATTTTGTCTAATGGCTCACCCACAACCGCGGGCCCTTTCGTCGAATATCTCGACTCTCAATGCAAAGCCCGAGCCAAAGTTTTCAGGAATTGATATGTGGCCTATGTACGAAGTGTGTTAAAAATTTTAAAAAAATCGGAGCGCCGCAAATCAAATGGAAAAAGCAAGAGGAAGGGAACTGTTCAAGTTGGCATTTCGTCACAAATATGGGATCCGAGAAATGTTTTTTGACCGATTTCTTGTCAAATTTGGCAAAAACCAGGTCTTTTTTGACAAAGTTTACCATTTTCAAGCTATATGGATGCTTTTCAGACGTGTTTTGACCGGTAGTATTTAGCGGAAAAATTTTAAAATAATTTTTCCGATAAATCTTTGGACGAAAAGCCAACTTGAGTTGCTTTTTCGATTTGACGTGCGCAGTAGGCTTTCTTCGGCTTTTTCGCACAGTGCGTGTCGCCGAAATCACTGTAGCGACTTTCCGGACGGACTAGTATGTATTTTTTAATTTTTCCATAAATCTTTGGACGAAAAGCCAATTTGAAGAGTTCCCTTCTCAATTTGACGTGCCGCGAACCGTGCAACAGAGCAAAAATGCATTCGCCTTGTTGGGGCTGTAGCGAGAAGTCAGAGAAACCGCTCAAATGGATACCCTGCATAGTGAAACCTCAAAACAAAAAGCCTTTTGCACTGTGCAAATTCCAGTCTCCAACGCAGCGGGAGGGAACTGTTCAAGTTGGCATTTCGTCACAATTATGGGATCCGAAAAATGTTTTTCGACCGATTTCTTGTCTAATTTGGCAAAAACCAGGTCTTTTTTCGACAAAGTTTACCATTTTCAAGCTATATGGATTCTTTTCAGACTTGTTTCGACCGGTAATACTTAGCGGGAAAATTTTAATATAATTTTTCCGATAAATCTTTGGACGAAAAGCCAATTTGAAGAGTTATCTCCTCGATTTGAAATGCGTCGCGCTTGGAGCTAAAAATTTTTTATGACAAAGCAAAGGCCCAAAAATTTATTTCCCACATTTCAAAGATCTTCAAAATTTTTAAATTAAAAACAAAAAATTATTCGATTTCAGTAACTGGATATCTGTT
This sequence comes from Bursaphelenchus mucronatus, assembly GCA_025436335.1. Classification (NCBI taxonomy): domain Eukaryota; kingdom Metazoa; phylum Nematoda; class Chromadorea; order Rhabditida; family Aphelenchoididae; genus Bursaphelenchus; species Bursaphelenchus mucronatus. The sequence goes on along the minus strand of CM046357.1, from coordinate 10,580,398 downwards.
TTATTTCCTTCCGAATTTCTCCTTGAGGTTCCCGAAGAAGCCGGAAACTCCGCTCTGCGCCTCGTCCAGCTTGTCTTTGGCGCTGTCCAACGCGTCTTGAGCCTTGGATTTCGCCTCGGTAATGCCTTGATTGACCGTCTTTTCAGCGTGTTTGGCAAGTTTGTCCGCATCGTGGGCTAGTTGCTCGCCGTGATCCTGAAATTTGAAAAATTTTAAAAAATCCACAGAAAATTTTTATTTACAAGGAAAATACATCAAGTTCAACGCTCCGACTTTCTTTAGATTTTGCATACACGTCAGATATAGCCCACATATCAATTCCTAAAAGTTTTAGCTCGCGCCTTACAGCAAGAGCCGAGATATTCAACAATTTGACGAGAGAGTACGCAAAATGGAGAGGGTCAGAGAGAAAAACACTTTTTGGCCGTAACTCTGCCAGTTTCGCGCGGAAAAAATTAATTTTTTGTGAAAACATTACCCTCTGCGATAGAAATAAATCTGAAATGTTTCATACCAAAATTCGCAAAAAGGGTGTCACATTTATTCCAATTTTCTGCATACTACTCGCGCCATAAAGTCCGTCGAATTTTATCGCTGATGTCGCGTGCGTCCGGTCTCCGAAAAGTGCATGTCGCTTGGGTAAAACCGGGAAATCACCGCGACGGCCGCGAAAAATAAACAAAAATGCACCGTGCAAAATTCTACGGACTTTGTGTCGCGAGTAGTAAAAATTTCGGTTTGCAAATAGCTAGGTGTCTCGTATATGTCTTAATAGTGAAAGTCGCTGGAGTGATTTTGGCGACATACATTGTGCAAAAAAAGTCAAAGTGCGAGCGACAGCCGACAAAAAGCCTATTGCACGGTGCAAAAAACAAGAAATTGCACAGTGCAAAGGGAACTTTTGTTTTCGCACAGTGCATATCTCGAAACTCACTCCAACGACCCTACGGAGGGACTAGCATAAAAAATTTTTCTAGATTTGGCCATTTTTTGTCATAATCTAAGAAAATCCCCTGTTTTAACTTTTAAAAATTTGAAAAAAAAAAAATTTTTTTAATTTCGCGAAATTTCACCTTTAAATCGCTGATTCCACTCTGAATCTTCCCCTTTATTCCTCCAGCCGCCTCTTCGCCTTGACTCTGCGCATCAGACGCCGCATTCTGAGCCCCCGCCCTCAAAGCGTCGGCCTGATCTTGCGCCTGATCTCCCAGATTGTCCAGTTTGTCCTGCGCATCTCCGATATCATCTTGAATCCTTCGTTTTTGCTTTAGGCTGGCCAAATCTTCTCGTAGAACGTTTCCGGCGTGCTTGGCGCCTTCTTGAAGTTTCGCTGAACTTTCGACAAGTCCTCCTTCGAAGTCTTCAATGGTATCGCGCTGAAAAAAAATTTAATTGAAGAAATTCACAGAGGAAGTACTAATAGTCCATCTGTAAAGTCGCTGAAGTGATTTCGGCGATATGCACTGCGAGAAAACAAAAGTTCCCTTTGCACTGTGCAATTTCTTGAATTTTGCACGGTGCAATAGGCTTTTTTCGGCCGTCGTTCGCACCCTGACCGTTTTTGCACAGTGCAAACCGCAAAAATCACCCATTGTCGACAAATCTTGTAAGTTCGAGATATCAGTCTGTCGGGAAAATAATGAGCACTCTGTCGCTGCGCCGATCGCGTCGTTGAAGTAAAAAACAATTTGATTTCGCCGCAACACAGTGCATTTTCGCGGCGGCGATGCGATTGTTGATGCGACATAGTGTTCATTATTTTTCCGACAGACTGATAAATTCGAGCCAAAATTTTGTATTACTTTTATTAGTCCATCCGTAAAGTCGCTGGAGTGATTTCCGCGACATGCACTGTGCAAAAACAAAAGTTCCCTTTGCACTGTGCAATTTCTTCCTTTTTGCACCGTGCAATGGGCTTTTCTCGGCTGTCGCTGGCACCCTGCCCTTTTTCGCAGAGAAAATCACTCCAGCGACTTTCCGGATGGACTAGTACCACAAGCGAGACGTTCAAATTTTGATAAAGCTTGGCACAAATTTAGCTTTATTTTTTTTAAGACGAGACTTTTTTCAAATCGAAAATTGGCCACAATGTTTTATTTTTTGGGAATAAAACGTTTTATGCCTATTTCTACCATAGAGTGTAATGTTTCCACAAAAAATCATTTTTTTCCGCACGAAATTGGCAAAGTTACGGCCAAAAAGTGTTTTTCTCTCTGACTGCTCTCCACCTTTCGCGTACTCTCTCGTCAGATCGTTGAATATCTCGGCTGTGGCTGCAAACCGCGAGCTAAAATTTTCAGAGATGATTATGTGGCCAATGTCTGACGTGCGAGCAAAGTTTACAGAAAATCTGAGCGTCGCACTTTTAGCACTTTCTTTTTGAATTAAAATTATGAAAATAAAAAATGTTCAATTGGGAAAATATTTCTTACCTTCCCTGGCAACGCCAACGCAACTCCAATTGCTCCAAAAAAGATGAAAAACACGCCAAAATGTCTCATAATCTTGTTCAAGCTCGACCTCGAGCGGATCAACTGCAACCTCCTTATATACCTCAACGAAAAAAACCGCCGGATCTGGGATAATCCGCGTTTAATTAAACGCACTCAATGACACAAAAAATTGATCCGAACATAGCTGTGACGCCAACGAGGATTACTCATGCTTGAAAACACGAAAAAAATTTTGAAATTCTGGTGACCAAAAACTACAGTGGCTACAGTGACCGTGCACAAAGTGCGATGCACAATTGTTCTTCAAATTTTGCACAAACGTCGTGCCTGGATAACATGCAAAGTCCGGAGAAATTTTAGAACTCGCTCCGCAAGAGCGGCCGAAGTATTGAACGATCTTTGCGGACGAGAGAGCACGCAAAATGAAGAGAGACGGTCAGAGCAAACTTGTTTTCTCCCATATCTTTGCGAATTTCGCAACAAAAAGATTGATTTTTTGTCGACAAATTGTAATCACCTGCTATACGCGGTCTAAAAACTTTTCAAATGACTTGAAAAACCTTAATCTTACTTTGTGTCTCATGAAAAGCCGCTAAAACTTTCTTCCCATCAATATTTGACCTTATTTTAGTCATCAAAAATTTCCCAACTCCAAAAAATCACTCACAAATTAAAAATTAAACCGTCTTATTGCAAGCTTTGATCGTCTAGGCCCCAACGACTTGGTTTATGATCATTTCGTCTCAGTTACACCTGCACCATTACCAATTATTACCTAAAACAAGGTAATTTTAACAGCTCATTATTCTACCTCATTAAGGGCTAAAAGGCAATTCTACTTACATTCCAAACAAGGAACTGACGAAATACCACCTTTATTCTACTTTTCACACCCAAAAACATCCAAAAATACACATTATATTACTTTACTTTACAACAAATCGTAAATAAGTTAATTTATGGCAATAGTTACAAAATATTCGACTACCGACTGCAGTAGTCGCCCCATAAATAATTTAGACACTCTCTTGGGTATATTAAATTACTTTAGATGGAAAAATAAGTTAATAAGATATTAAAAATATCACATGTTAGTATAATCTACTCTAATATTTACAATATGATTTGGTTATGTTTGCTGGTGGATAATTCCTTGTAAGGCAGTACAACCGTGTTCAGAATGACCAATTCTCGAAGGACACGGACATTGGAGCCCAAAATTGTGAGCGACGGATTCAAACGGCCATCTCCATTGAACAAAGGCTTATTATCCAATTTTGCGAATGGAACATTGGGATTCGGAGCAATGGGAGTGCCTTCAACACGAGTCCAGGGCTCTAAAATCTCAATATTCATTCATTTCCAATCAGTTAGAGTCTAAAAACAACAAAAAAACAAGAAAAATTATATTACACATACCTAAAATACTTCTCCAGCCCACAACTGCATGGAGAACACAACAATGCTCCTCCAAAACACACTCTGGCAGGATTATAGACTCTCTGACTCGGACGCCAGCTCCAATCACAGCACCGGCACCAATCGAAACGTTGGGACCAATTTTTGCGGTGGGATCAACAACAGCTGTCGGGTCGATAAAAACATCGCCAAGTACTTGCGGTGAGCTCTTTGCAAGTCTCTCTGGGCATTTCACGCGATACAATCGAAGGTAATGGCCATTCGCATACAGCGCACCACTGAAACTTCCAAATTATATTACCCATTATATTATCCATGGCAAAATTGATATAAAAACGCCCAAAATAAGACCAAAATCGGCAAAACTCACGCTGGGGTCTTGGTCTGCGACCACCATCGTGTTGTGTGCAAGGCGTAGAGCTTTCCATCCGATGCCATTTGTGGGAAAACATCCGTTTCATACCACAAAGTCCCATTTCCACCGGCTTCGGCTTCCGCTCGTTGAAGCTGATTGGGCCAAAAATTCGGACGCAGGACAAAGATTCCACAGGATATTGTGATCGAGACAAAAGTGGAAGGCTTCTCCACGTAATGAAGGACCTTTTTCGATTTTGGATCTACAACAAGAGATCCGAAGTTGCTGGCTTGGTCTCTGGTGGCTTCAGTGGTCAACAGAACAGCTTCAGCGTCCGGTTGACGCTTGATTTCGTCGAGGAGATCTGAAAAAGAACAAATATTCACAAAATTCAATGAAAATTCGAGAATAAAATTCCGCGAGCTGCGCCCTAGATTATGTCGCTGAAAGTCGATCAGACCTCTAAAATAAAGCGCAACAACCTCAGGTTGACATTTGATTTCATCGCCGAGATGTAAAATCCAGCGACTTTCCAGCATGCCATCAAAATTCAATAAAACAAAATGCGCGAGCTGCGCCCTAAGCAAAATCGTCGAACGATGAAAGAACCGAGCTCACCAGTAATCGGCAGATCCCCACAGATGTCAGCATTCAGTACAAACACATAGTCAGTTTCCTTTCCCTTCGTTGGTTGTAAAATACGATCGCGAAATCGCAGTAATCCCCCGGCCGTTCCGGAGGGCGCATTCTCTTCTAAATACTCGATATGAATCCCATACTTCTTCTTGGCACATTCGATAAAATGAGTAAACTCTTCCGAGGGATAGAAGCCGAGTAGGAGGATTTCGGTGAGAGCCTTGCACTAAAAACATTATACATGGGAGAATAAAATGTTTTTGGTCATAACTTGCTGAATATTGGTGAAAAATTGAAAAAGATGACATTTTTAGAACCTATAAGACCTCTATTTGGCAGTACAAAATTTTTTTCTCACTATTCCCTCACGGGTTATCAAATTTCCACTCAAAAAACCCCGATTTAGGTGATAACTCAAATACATAAAAACTTAAATTTTTGAGTGCCTAAGGGCATTTTAGCAAAAAGCGTTTATAACAATAAAAATTGAGATCGTAAGAGTCCCAAAAATTTAATTTTACTAAATTTTCATCGACTATTTCCTAAGGCCAAAAAATAAAACATGTTGATACACTCGTATGTTAAACTCACCTCGCACAACTGCTCAATGTGATGTTCGATCAACGGGAGTCCAGCGACCGGAAACAAAGGCTTGGGAAGGCCCAAGGATAGCGGCCGAAATCTGGTTCCTAAATCATTTTCATTAAGATTTTTTTGCCATATACCTCAAAAATTCCTAAATTTAAGTTTAATCACATTTATTGTCGTCAAATTTGTACAAGCAGTTTTTGTTAGATACATCATGTTCGCAAACACATAAAAATTTTGATTTCTTGAGATTTTTAGTCATCATTTTTCGTTTCACAGCCTTAGCGGACAAGCCTGAACAACATAGGCGAAGATGAAAATGGGCAAGAGAAGGAAGAAGGCGTAGATTGAGAAGAGCGCGCCACCTGCGAACAGCATCATCTTGCAGGAAAGGGACTTTAAAATCGAAGAATTTAGCAGATAAATAATCAAAATTGTAAAATACGCGTAAGAAACTATCAGAATAAAAAAATGGACCATTTTTAGAAATCATAGAAAGGTTACCCCGAGTGAGAAGCTACGATTCGCGATTTCGGCGACATGCACTGTGCAAAAAAAGTGAGGGTGCGAGCGACAGCCGAAAAAAGTCTATTGCACGGTGCAAAAAGCAAGAAATTGCACAGTGCAATGTGAACGTTTGTTTTCGCACAGTGCATGTCGCAGAAACCATTCCAGCGACTTTACGGACGGACTAGTATTGATACTGTAGCTTGCGACAAGGTCATACAAAAATCGTCGATGTTCTAACAGGGCTGCTGGGCAAAAAATTTTTAAAGAGGTCTACGAGATGTTTAGCTCGCGTTTTGCGGAAACAACCGAGATTTTTAGGTCAAAATAAGGGAAACAAATTTTTTTTTGCGATTTTGACTTGAAAAAAATTGGAGGTTGCTACAGAAGTGGAGTAGAAATTTTTAGCAAAAATCAACTTTTCCGCGCAAAACCCAAGAGTTATCGCCAAAAATGTTTTTTCTCTGACCGACCTCCGATTTTTGCGCACTCTGTCGTCGGATAAAGATCGTTGAATATCTTGCTTGCCTATCCAAAACGGTGGCTAATATCTTCAACCATTGATATGTAGACTAGACACAAAAAGTCTGCAAAATTTAAAGAAAATCCGACCGTCGCCCTACTGAACACTTCTTTATAAAAATCGGAGATATCCCACTTTCACCCTCACCAAACCCCTTCAATTTTCCTCTATTGCCCATCCGTTGACCGCTCTAAACACGGTGCTAATTCAATTTTGGCAACTAACTTGGTTTACAACGTTAATTCACCCAAAAAAATCAAATTTACAGCAATAAATCACTGTGCTCTTGCTCTTAAACGTCACTAATTTCAGCTCTTTCGAATGGGTACCCCCAAAAAATTCGCGCAAATTTTCGATTCGCACGTATTATGCAAATCTCTCACGACTTTTCGCATTTTTCGTCAATTCCCAGCGAAAAGTTTGGGATTTGAAAGCGGGGGAGAAAAAACGAATAAAGGGATTCAAAAAAGGGGTCATCGGGAAGAAAAGGGATCTTCTAGGTTTTCGAAAAGAATGGGGGAGTCTGCAAAGTGAACGTGTAAGCCGATCGGAAACGAAAGTTTTGGAAACATGACGTCATCTGGGACTGCCATGACTTGTGGTTTTATCCTATTTATTAGTATTTTCACAAAAACATCTTGTCGCTTTGTGCACACAAACCCCCATTTTGCACTGTGCATTTCACTTTATTGGATTTCGCACTGTGTACGACAATCGCTGCGACATAAGCAAGTCTCAACAACGTCGCTGCGTCGGCGCGCGGAATTTTGCACAGTGCAAACGGCTTTTTTGAGGTTCGCACTGTGCGAAAAAAGTGAAATTCACTGTGCGGCGGCGACAAGCGTCGGAAAAGTGCAAATGCACGGTGTAATCAATGCGACAAATGCCCATGCACTTTATGGAAATACTAATAGGGATAATTTAAGAGCAAGAGCACAGTGATTTTTTGTTGTAAATTTGATTTTTTTGGTGAATTAACTTTGAAAACCAAATGAGTTGTCAAAATTGGATTAGCACCATGTTTAGAGCGTTCAACGGGCGAGCAATAGGTCAAAATAGAAGGGTTTTGGTGAGGATGAAAGTGGGAAGGAAATATATGATTTTTATAAAGCAAGTGTTCCGTAGGGCAACGGTCAGATTTTCTTTAAATTTTGCAGACTTTTTGTGTCTAGCCTATATACCAATTGGTGAAGATGTTAGCCACCATTTCAGAGAGACAACCGAGATATTCAACAATCTTTATCCGACGAGGGAGTGCGCAAAAATCGGAGTTCGGTCAGAGAAAAAACATGTTTTGGCGATATCTCTTGGGGTTTTGCGCGGGAAAAATTGATTTTTGCTAAAAATATTCTACTCCTCTTCTGTAACAACCTCTAATTTTTTTCAAGTCAGAAATCGCAAAAAAATAAAAAATTTCCCCCAAATTTTGCTCGAAAATTCTTGATTATTTCTGCAAAACGCGGGCTGAGGATGTGAATAACGTTTGCGAAAATTTTACTCTAAGTTTGTGTCCAGCACTGGTAAAATGTCGCCGATTTTTATATCAGTTTGTTCCATGCTACAGTATCCAACACAAAACTCTTGGCGAGAAAAAGTGATGGTAATTTATTACCGATCAACCCACAAGTGCACAGACCACAGATCACGGCACCTAGGCGGAAGGTTAATTGAAGATTGTAATACTTGCAAATTGAGTGAAGAACAGAGCTCCAAAACAAAATTTTTTGATTCAATTTTCAATTTGAAAATTCGAACTAATAGTTTCTGACATAACAATTGAATTTATGACGGAGCCAGACCATTCTCTATCAAACAAACATCATTTATGTGATTGTTCTTACCTCTCATTTTTCAATTACATAAAAATTTTCCATTGTTTTCTGTTTTCAAATCAAATTTTTGTTCGAATTCACCAAATTCCTTTGGTTTTTATTAGATCTCTCGAAAAATCAAAGTAAACGTCGAGTTCTTACGGCAGCTCGAGGTCAAATACATCAAAACTTTTCGTGCAAAACATGAATTTATATTATTTTAGATACAATTTTTAAATTCAAAATTTGACTTCAAAAATCTCATTAAGATTATGTGTTTGCAATCATGTTAGCATCTTCACAACATCTAATTTGTAATTTCATCTAATTCTAAGCAATTTAAAAGGGCATACAGGCATTAAAAGTTGTTTTAACCTACCTTTTTGAGCTCCACCGACCAACAAAACCGCTTTCGCTGACATGTTCACACTTACAGTAACCCTGAAACGACGGAACAATCAACTCAGTACATCGCCCTATAGGCGTGTGACGCCATCTGGGTCAAAACGCGCGCCCACATTAACCTTGACGGCAACATTACGCCAGAGTCCATCCGGTGACTAAAACAATATCGAATTTTGTGTTTCTCCGCAGCTTCTGCGAAATTAAACGTATCGAGATTGAAACGCAGGGCATAAGGAAGTAGTTCGCGCCACAAACACCAACTTTTCTTACATTTTCATTATTAAAGTCCGCTAAATCATCATCTGATCTGCCCAAAAAAATCTCTATTCCCTCCCGCAAAAAACGGGAAATCCCGAAAATTGCAAAACCGATCCATTTGAAGCCCGCTTCTTTGACTAATCATTTGCACGCGTTTCAATTCATTGCCACGTAGCTTAACATTAACCACAAACCACAACTTATCACAAGTGCAATAAAAAAATTATAAAAAATAAATGATGCAAGATTAAATCTAAGCTCGAATCGGTTAGAAACAGCTAACAAAACAAAATTCAAGAGTCTTGAGCGTAAAATTCGCAAAATTTTGGCTTTTCAATATTTTCCCGCAACGAAAATAATGAATGCCAAGAAGTTGCGACAAAACGCCAAAAAAATTTCTTTCTGCAAGGAGAAAATAATTCTCATACCGGTTTGGTCGATAACTGCGTCGAACAGAATGTGTCTGTCAAATTTCACCTTGCATGGGTGTTCTTGAGGTTTTTTTTGAGTCCTATAAGCTAGATTATATTGTTTTAGATATCACTTTACTCTATAAATATATTATTTTACTTCTAGTTTCTCGCAACGTTTTTACTCCAATGTCCGCGTTCTGTACTTGCTTAACCCGCTTTTTCTTACCTCTAGACAATGTTAAATTTGTTTTTAGACTAATCAAATTCTTCAATGGGCGATCGTGAAGTTCAAAGGCGTCGGTCTCGTTCCAGATCTCCCCGAGGTAAGGTCACCGCCATCAAAGGACCTGCTTCATCAAACAAACTCTGAATTAGGTGTGTTTGCATGCGAAAACGGTTATAACAAATGTTTTTAAGATTCCCATTCGTATTCACCATGCACTTGATGGAGAAGGTTCTTTGGTCGGTTTTTCATTGCATTTTGCTTTGGTTTTTAGGTGTATAACGTTGCCGGGGTTTGACTGAAGGTGGACGACAATAATTTTTTTTGTTTTCAGAACGCCGACGATCACCAGAACGTCGAAGAAGCCGAAGTCCAAGGAGGAGAAGCAGATCGCCGAGAAATCGTCGAGACGACCGAACCAGACGTCGTTCACCCGACAAGACTTCACGTAGAGGTCGGGACGATCGTGCAACAGAGAAGAGAGACAGAAGGAGTCGATCAAAGGAACGAGAGAGGTCAGATAAGCGAAAAGATCGGCCAAGAGAAAGTAAGTTGTCACATTTTGCTTATTTTTTCACTTTTAGGTCCCAAAAACGATTCATTTCACTTTTTCACCTTCTCTTCTTTCCAGATGCCTCTCTTGACGAAGCCGCGACAATTTCCGAGGAAGATCTAATGAAACAAATGGGATTTGCTGGATTTGATACTACCAAGAACAAGAAAGTTGAAGGAAACGTTGGAGGAAAGGCTAAAGTACACAAAGTCCGCAAATACCGACAATACATGAACAGAAAAGGCGGTTTCAATCGCCCCTTGGATTACATTGCCTAATTTTCATTGTATTATATTAATCTTTGATGTCCATGATCTGAATGAATAATAAACCTCTGAATTGATTGTTTTTATTGGTTATTTAACTTTTGCCTTAACTTTCGTTTGAACAAATGGGCATGTCACACCACATCTCGTATATTACGAAGGAACAATTTATTGTTTTCCGTGTACCGCCACGAAAACAATAAATGCCGATTGATTATTGCAGTATGCCACACCTTATTGGTTTTTTGCGGAAGTTGACGGATAGTGTAAAATCGTGTATTCGCCAGGTAAGATTGACAAAGAAAACATGATTCACGAACATTCAGATCTTTTCGACCTTATTTGTATTCACCATGTCTTTTTTTTCCGATAAGACCTAAAATAAGGTGAATAAAGTCTAATTTAGTAGTGATTTTGATGGTGGATGTTTTCCTTCTGACTTCCCTTTTGGATTATTGGTTTTTAGACGACAAATTGGCTGGTTATCAAGCGATTCTTTTCTAGCTATATTATCCTTGTATCAAATTTATCTTACGACGCTATTCCGCGTGGCGTTTCATCACCCGGTCCGCGTATTCCGACTCTCTCCTCATCTTCATACGTGTTCTTGTAGGTGAAACGCTTTGCTGAGCAATTTTCTACTGTCCACAGCGTTTTCCACACAATGGATCCCTCACAATATATTGATGCATTAATTTCGATCGAAGTCAAAGATGGTGATGTGTTTCAAGGGAGAGTCGCGGAGATTCGTCCCGGAGACAATCCGTCGGTCGTTCTGAAGGGAGCTTTCAGGTAAGTCGAGATTTACAGATTTGTCTTTAAATTTTAGGTGAACCTCATAGATAACTTAAATTTTCTTTATTTTTGTCTCAAAAGCAAGAGGAGTTGATGTCTAATAGAATGATTACGTCTATTTCTAGAGATGGAATCCCAGTAAATGAGCCCATCACAGAAGTCAAAGCTTTGGAGATCAAAAATCTGAAAATTGTCGAAGAAGCCCAGAAAGATAACAAATCTGCTCAAAAACCTGCTTCTAAATCAACACAAAAGCCCAAAAAGACGGAGAAGACGTCAGTGGCTGCGCTGATCGAGAATAAATGCGAGTCTCCAAAGAATGCCAAGATTACCTTACTGAAACGGGGAGGTCAACAAAATGACTACGGACTTTCGGCCGAAATGAGCTCGTCTTGTGTTGTGAGCGAGACAGTCAAAGCCAAACCGGAGAAAAAGCCCGCCATTCCAGTCGAAATGATCCCTGGTATGTGATGTTTTACTTTGTTTGTCTGCTTTTAGACATTTGACAGTAATTTATATTACACATGACCTTTGTGGTATTTTAGCCGCAGTTTTCAACGGAAGAAAGTCGGACAAATCTGTATTGAACAAACTATTCGTGAAATCGGATAAGAAATCCAAAGAAGAGTCAAAATCCGAAAAGGAAGATGGCAAACACATCATCGACAAGTTGTTGAATGCCGGTGAAAACAAGCGAAAAACCGAAGAGAAGCAGGCCTTCAAGAAGTTCGGCGATTTCAAGCAGTTCACGGAGAAACAACAGCCCGATTTTAATGTGAGTTTTGAATTTTTTTATCATATTTTGCCTAAAAATTTGATGTTTTTGTCTAAAACAAGGTAAAATGATTTTTAATTTTTAGAAATTCGGCTCTGACCGCCATTCAAACCGAAAACAGAAGGGACCATCGGGAAATCCGGCCAAGGATCAAGAAAATGGCTACAAAAGTCGTGGTCGAAATAAAGATTTGGCCGAAAGCTTGAACTTGGAGGATCTCAATGAAGACTTTGATTTCTCATCAAATCTGGCACTTTTTGATAAGGATGTAAGTTTGAATAGACGTTTTGATCTTTGAAAGAGCTTCAGCAAGGTTTTTCGATAGAAATTCTTATGATTTTTGGGTGTTGCTACCTACTACAATATAAATAGTTCTTGGGAAAAAGTGGTTTGATTGATGTTAGCGGATAAAGTAATGTTGTTATGAGTTAAAAAAAGGATTTTAAGTATTGTTATGTCATGATCACGGATTTTCAGATGTTTTGAGGATTGGGTTTTTATCTTAAAATTTGATGTCTAAAGTGATAGTTTAGTGGGTAAAATAGCTAAAACATGGTAGAGTAGTAAGTTTGGTATTGGAATATTAAGTTTTGTGGTTGTGTTTGGTGGTTTGATTTAAAATTTTATATTACTTTAGGTTCTGAGTGTCTTTTTTTTGTTATTTATCTGCTTTACTGATAATTTTAGCGCCCAGAGTCCCACGCCGAAGACTACGAAGAGCCGGACGCGGAGCGTCCAGCCTCCCGTCGCAACTATCGCCACGACGAAAATATTATCAATGATCCGAACCGCTGCACTTCTTGGGTCCAATCCAAACCAAAACCGACTCTTCGAGTCCAACCCGAAACCCTGCCGCACAAAGTGGGCCCCGAAGCGAAGCTCACCTACCAATTCCACGCGAAACACACGACCGTCTGCGAGAACGGAGCAGTTTTGCCGGTGCTGCGACGCAGCGACAAGGACAAGTACTTGGATGCGGCCCTCACATTGTTCAATAACATCCTCTATAACTTGACTTTGGCGGACAGGTTCAGCGAATATGCGTTGGACGTGTTCGCGAGGAACGACATCCACCCTCGACATGTTGTTGTAGTTGCCGGCGAAGAGGCGAACATCATCATGACTCATCGAGTTTGCCAACATTTGCTGAACAGAAGGATCCACGTGATCCTGTATCTGCCCCCGGAAGTGCCGGGCGACTTGTTGAGCCGCGTGACGGTGGTCCGAGACATTGAAGCACTCCCGACCAGCCCCCATGTGGTGTTCGTCGTAAATCCGCAAGTTTTCCATGAATCCGAACACTTCCGAAGGTGGATCATGAAGACCGGAAAGCTCTCAAATCATCCGAAAAGAGAACGCAACACTTCCAAGGATGCGGCCAGAGTGATTTCGTTGGATTTTAGAATTTATGATCTACAATATATGCACACTATGATGGTGGGCGCTGCGGATGAGTCGGTAGGATTTTTGATTGCTTTTTTTTGGTTTTTAGGATCAGAGAAGAAGAGTAGAGAGGATATTGACATCTAAATCTATGGTCGGAATTTTTTTGAGCGAAATTTTGAAAATAATTGGCTCCGACATAAAAACATGATTTTTAGGTGTATTGGTGCCAAGAATTCGTTTTTTTTTTGATTTTACAAGTCGGTCCGGGGAGTCGCTGGAGTAATTGTTGTTGTTCGCGCTGTGAGAAAAGTGAGGGTGCGAACGACAGCCGAAAAGCGCCTATTGCACGGTGCAAAAGTAAGAAATTGCACAGTGAACTTTTGTTTTTGCACAGTGCATGTCGGGGAAATCACTCCAGAGAATTTACGGACCGACTAGTAGAGGCCTTTCAAAGGCAGGGTTAAGTCTTCTCAACAACTTTTTTGATGAAATTTTTAAGTGAAAAAAGCAAATTTTTTTGAAATTTTGTAATAAAAGTGTACAAAATTGTGAAAAAATTGTACAAGGTACTTTTTTAAGTTTTGGTATGCATTTTGATACCAAATCATCCGATGTTTTATCAAAAAATTGTTGATTTTTTTGCAGATTTTCAACACGCATCGAAAGCGCAACCCCTCCAACCAGAACGCAACCTTTGAATGCTGCGTCGCCGATCTGGGAACCCCCTTCGAATGGATCGTCGCCGCAGGCGCCAATCCTCACGACGCCTTCAAAAAATCTTATTTTGTTCGTCTCCAAAATGTCGCTTAGATTTGTATTTAACTCGTGATTTTTTCCCCTCATAGCCTCAAAGGCGGAATACAGTGTAATTTATTTTTTGGAAGGTTCAATTGAATCCGAAAAACGATCTTTTGAGCGAAATTTTGATTTTTAGACCAAAAAAACAAGAATTTTGGTTTTGTTTGAAAGCATGAACTTTAAGATTGAATTTTTGGCTTGAATTTGTTGCAAAAGGCTTCATTCGGAATGATTTACTTTTTGGTCGCTGTATTTTATAATTAAAAGGGATAAAATGGGCGTTTTTGGTGTTTTAGGACCTTGTTTTAGCCCAATTTTATTTTTTTTTTGTAAAGTTTGCTCTTTCTCTTATGTTTTTCCTCTCGCCCTCTTGTGCACATTGACTTATATGCTCCAAAGGATTCAGTGCACAACGAATTTCACACTTTTATTTTGATTTTTTGGCGGAACATACGATTTCCTCTATAAATTAGTGGTAACGCCGGACAATTTGGACGAATTTTAATCGAAATCCACATTCTTATAAGATTCACAATATTCCAGAGTGTTTAATCGTCTCATTTTTAATCCAACTGCATTTAAATTTCCTCCCGCGACTTCTCTTTTATAATGTTTTTCTCCGATTTTTGTTGTTTCGCGAAAATAAAGCGTTTTTGTAATAAATTTTTGAATGGTGGGGAAAGTAAAGGTTGCCGTCCTGATATTTTACATTTTTTTTGCAGAAATTGAGGGGTTTCAACGATTTCTGGCTGTACCTCAAGTGCAACTCTTTGATTTTTACGAAAGTTTGTCAACATAACATATGTGGATCACGTATCAATCCCAGAAATTTTTAGTGTCCGGTTTCCAAGTCCAATCGAGATATTGAACCATCTTTTCAGACCGAGAGACTATGGAAACTGAGGATGGACGGGCAGAGAAAACTTTGTTTTTGCGGATTGAATTATATGGAGAAAGGATTTTGAGCAGAAAATAACTTTTCCATTCCACGATCCGCAAAGATGAAGGGTTTTTTCTCTAACCGTCTCTCCTCGTTTTCCACGGTCTCTCGTCTGCAAAGCTCGTTGAATATCTCGGCCGGATTTGCAACATCGGAGCTAAAAGTGCTTTTGGTTTATATGTGGCCCATGAAGATTGCGTGGACAAGATTTGAAGGAAATCAGAGCTTCGCGAAAATTGGGACAAAGTTTATATTATCCATGGCTAATGTTTTTTAAAAATTTCTTCATCCGACATAAATTTGCTTTGTAAATAAGAATTTATTATCGAGAATGACTTTTAAAGTATTCTCATTTCAGATTTTACACTAAACACTTTTCATGATAAAAGTTTTCCACTAATTTTTTTTGATCTCATGGTGATGGTATAACAACATACATGACCCTCAAATTGTCTCCATATACAGATGGATGCGCAGACAATTGAACGGTTAGTCTATACGACTCTTTTTCGACCCCAATTTATATCTTACCATAAAAATATTTTCCTTATTCTAGTGAATATGACATGTGGAATGTCCTCACGCTTCAAGAGAACAACGTCAGTGGCTTCTGGCAATTGTGGTGGTCGATTTTTGTGTGGATGGCCGTCTCCTACATTTTCGTTCATGCGGTGGCATTTGTGGTCGCCGTGATTTCACTCCGATATCATCCTTGGGTCTTCTTCATCAGCTTCCCATTTTTGTGTAAGTCGATGAATTTTGATGGGAGAAAGGATATTAACTATAGAAAAAATCTTTTGTATCAACCCGATAAGGCCATAAAGAACTGTTTTTTATTATTTTATTAGTTTAAAAGGAGTCTGACCTTGTTTTAGGCAAAATCGATCACTGTAAAGGCTGAAACAGAATACTGGATGTTTTTTGGTTGTGTCGCTTGTTGACATAGCCTTTAACTCACTTATTATTGGGGATAGTTGTCTTTGCGATTCTTTTTGCCGCCTTAGAAGGTGTATTTTCTTTATTTTTCGAGCTTTTCCTATTTTTGGATATTTTTTTTGATGAGAAGATTGCAAAAACCCCATTTCCACCCCTTGCCATAGCTTGAGATGCCTGACCCGCTTGGGGTTTGACGTAAATTCCCTGTATTGCGTCGGTTTAATCAGAAATACCAACAAAATTGGTTAAAAACTTTAATCAAAGTCATTTATTTCATTTTGGGTTGAATCGATCTGTTGTGTTTTTCGGTTGGCTCGTCTTGTCGCTCGGACTTGATGACGTCGAGGAAACGGTTGTGTCTGCCCTTCTTGTAGTCGTCATGCGCATCGGAGGAGACGGTCTCAAAGGTGGTGGTTCGAGTTTGGGTCTGTCCTTTTTTGGCTCGGATTGGCGGTGGTCCTTTCGTTTTCGGAGTGCGTGGACGCTGAAACCGACGAGTAGAGGAGATTTCAAGCAAAAGCGGGCCATCCTGACCCGGAAGGAATGGTTTGCTTATTAGTATTTTCATACAGTCCATGAACATTTTGTCGCTTTCCGCACTGTGCACAAAAAACCTCCATTTTGCACCGTGCATTTGATCCTTTTTTATTTTTTTCACTGTGCAATCGACGTAGTTGAAACTTGCTTATGTCAAAGTGATATGTCGGTGCACAGTGCAAAAACCAAAAAAAGGTCAAATGCACGGTGCAAAATGAATGTTTTTTGTGCACAGTGCGGAAAGCGACAAAATGTCCATGGACTCTGTGAAAATGCTAATATTCCTTTGGAAATGGTGCATCAAGATCTACAAAAATTATATTTTTTGGCTTTTCGAGGTCTCCAATTTTTAAAATGTATACCTCTGAGCCTAAAAAACCCTCTCGAAAGAATCATTTTTTAATTACATTCACACCTAGACATGGCTCCCGGGCCGGGCTAAAGCAAGTTTGAAACGGCCCGGCCCAGAATCGGCCCGTAATAACTAAAAGCGAAAATTGGGGTAGGTAGCAAACAAAAATATAGTGTCAAAACCCCATCATACAGGCAGAGAAGTTATACACAGCTATATACAATCATTTTCAAAAGGTTTACAACACTTTTCTAACTATTTTTTCATCCTATCTTAGTAATGTTACATTTGCGGGGTGAATTGATACCCACGGGCCAAAGCAAATTTAAAACGGCCCGGGTGCCATGTCTATTCACACCAAATCAAAAAAATAACGGTAATTTTTGAATTGGTGTGAATTCAATTAAAAAATTATGTTTTCAGATTGCCTGAGGCTTTTTTAGTGATGAGGAGTTATATTTTGAAAATTAGAGACTCCAAGGATCCAAAAAATTTCATTTTTGTAGTATCTTGGTCCACTATTTCCGATGGTATGAGCAAAATATTCCTTTCAGGTCAGGCTGGCTCACGCACTTTCACTTAAAATTTCCCTAATTGTCTCTCTTACCTCCAGGACTCTTTTCGATTCTCTGCTACTGATCGCTCCCTTGTTCTCTTTCTTCATGAGCTCCGAAAACTCCTTCAATTCTTGGTCGGTATATCTGATCCTATCGACTTTCGGATCAACGACTCGGCTTCCAAACAAATGTCGCATGTGTCTCTTGCTCGGCTTCACCTCGAGCTGGGTGTAGTTGATAAAGTTGTACACCTGGAAGTGGCTTTATATTAGCTGTTAATCTCTTTTCTTTGAGTTTTTTCAACTTTTTGCCTACTACAATATCCTCACCGATTTGAAGGTCCACCGTTGAGTGTGCGTAACGAAAATCTTCCGTTGACATAACTCCACCAGATAAGACGGGCATTCTCTCGGAACTTGAACATCTTGAAGCGTCGAATGCGATGCGAAACGACTTTGGGGTCTTCCTCTGGCCATGGTCTCTCCCCATTACTGAACATTTCGTAGACGACCACCCCAAACGACCATACATCCAAAAGCGGTGTGAAGACCGGCTCGCGACGAATGCATTCCGGAGGCCACCAACGTAGCGGAATGTTGAAATTTAGCTGAAATTTGCAACTTGAATGACTAGTATAATATCAAAGTTGATCGAATTTTTGTTGTAAACTTGGTATCGGAGGGTTAGATAGGCGCGACAGAGGCTACGAGAAAAGTTTTGTTCGAATTCGGTTGGAATAGATTTGAGAATTCCACTTTTTTTATAGAGCTGACCTAGTGGAATATAAAATTTGATGAAATTTTGTATTTATTGAGGCTTGTTAGGCGTTATTCTTAGACGGAATGAAAGGGACAAAGAGTCTATAGATGCAAACTTAGGCGAATTGAGTCCATATTTGGCAGAGACTTTCACTTTTTGACAGCTTATCAAAATCCTCACCTTCGGATTCGCGAAGCATTCCATTTCGGAGACGGAGGCCTGTCGGCTCATTCCGAAATCCGATATTTTCAAGATCCCATCATCAGTCACCAAAATATTTCTTGTCGCCAAATCTCGATGAATGCAGCCTTTCTCGGACAGGTAAAGCATTCCCCTCGCGGTTTCGGCGAGATACGTCAAAATTTCATCGTTCTTGATCTCTCTTTTTCCACTTTCCAGAATGTCGTCCAAAGGTCCGACGCAAAATTCCATGACAATCCGAATCTAAAATTAGTGGTTTGTACCCAAAATGGGTCCAACTGCTCACTGGATTCTCGACAATCCCGAAAAACCCAATAACATTTGGATGAGTGCCGATTAGGGACATGATCAGCGCTTCTCTTCGCAAGTCAGTTGCTCGCTCCGCATCCACAGCCTTCTTGATCGCCACAGTCCTCGACTTGTAGGTGCCTGAAGGGGAAATGGTTACTAGCCTTCGCAAAGTCGCTGGAGTGATTTTTGGTGTATGCACTGTGCAAAAAAAAAAGTGAACGGTAGCATCAAAGCTGCAGCACCCTAATAAAGAAAGTCTATTGCACGGTGCAAAAAGCAAAAAATTGCACAGTGCAAAGTGAACTTTTGTCTTCGCACAGTGCATGTCGCAGAAATCACTCCAGCGACTTTATGAACGGACTGGTACTACTCGGCGCAAAAAGTCCTGAGAATTTGCACTGTGTGTTTCGAAAATTGCGAGAACACGGCTTCGCACAGCGCAATGAACCAAAAACATTTTGTTTTGCACGGTGCAAATTGCATTTTTTGTCTTATGTCGCGCGATTCCCAATTTTCTCAGCGACAAAAATAATTTTTTCGGCGTGCGACAAAATTTGGGAGCGCGACAAATTCTCAGAACTTTTTGCGCCGAGTACTACTGGTACTCGCGCCATAAAGTCCCGACAACTTTGCACCGTGCAATTCTCAAATTTTGTTGAAAAAACGTTTTTTTTTGTCAAAATCCGCTAAAAAATGTCGCATTTTTTCCAACTTTTGACCAGAAAATCTCGGTCGTTTCTGCAAAGCGCTGAGTCTCGCATATGTCTGTGAACTGGCCCTCTGCAATGGTCCTACCTTTGCGAACGACCGCGAAATTCCCGGTCCCAAGCTCCGCGCCCTCGATAACTTCCCCTGCTTGAATCACAAACTTTGTGTCCAGCTCCTTTTCGAAGGAGGTCTCGACATTCTCCGTGGACAAGGTGGTGGTGTTGGCCTCCACCGAATTGAGCGTGCTCTGACATTTGCCGAGGCTGGAGATCTTGGTGCGATTGGTGCGCTTCTTCGTTGACGCCACCTTCTCACGACGACTTCCCCGTTCCCGCGGCGATTCGTCATGTTTCATTCTTTCGATGCGAGTCCCAACACGTCGGACAACACCACCGTCTAGGAGCTTTGACTAGAGAAAGAATTGTGATTTTGGGAGGGGAACGTTGGTAAAGGATTTATGCAAATTCGAGGAGGATTTTGGCCGAAATACATTATCGGAGAGACAAATTAAAGGTCTTTTGGAGAATCTAAAAGGCCACATGTGACTCTGCGACAGTTTTTGTCCGCTAATTCGAGCTTTTTGAGCTCCTTTTGACATTTTTATCGACTGGAATCCATCTCCAACGTTATAACCAAAAATTTTGAGTGATTTTAGCTTACTTTTTGCCAGAATATTGATCAAACAGCACCTAATCCCCTCCATTTTCAGTGATGATGTTGGTAGGACCAACGACGGTCGGTGCTTTAACCAGTGCTTCTATTGCGCTGACCTTCTCCATGGCACAAAAGTCGATAACTGCATGGCATTGTCTGTTCATCGGTTGCGGACAAACTCTAGTCGTCTTGATGACCTCCTTCTTCCGAATTCTGGCCACGCTCTGATATGCAGCACATATTAGAGCGCTCTAATTACTGGTACTAACTCATTTTTTCATTCCATGTCATGAATATCAACTTTTATTAAACACTTTGATCGATTATGTGGGAATAACTAAGATATGGGTAATTTTGGTTACTAAAAAAGTTTCTAGAAGGTTACCACGTAAAACAATTCGTTGTTATGGGCATGTAAATTCATGGACAATGTATTTATAGATAGAAGAAAGACCCGGAAAGACAATGGAAGCTAGTACAACATAAACTAATATAAATTGCAGCGAAATTTGTGACACAAACCGATGCAGATGCCTTAACTTGAAGTGAAATGGACAGAAGAGCTTTCTAAGGCCAATCTACATCAGCTTGTCTATATTAAATCCATTTTCACTATGGACAACTTAATTAATATTCAAGTTGACGAAACATGAGCATGATGGACATGTTCTCGTTGGTGTTGATGTCTCAGCTCGAGTTCAGCTTCGTTTCGCTCCTCCATAAGAGTTAGTATCAGTGGGATCACCACAAACATCAAGAGGACTCCAACAATGAGAAAAATGGTCCCTGAAAGTACTAAAATTGCAAATAATTGGGCTAAAGTCTAACTACAAATCATAAAACTGGATTATAAAGTTCACCAAAGCGTCAGGCCTTACCTTTTAACGCGTTATCTGGCGCTGAAGCGTTCACAAAATGGAAGCGAGAGCCATCCTCGAGAGCCGGTGATGGGGGAAGTTGCGACCTCACTGCCGCCACTGTTTTATCCGTTTTGCCGAGTAGTTTGTCAATCCGCTCTTTCGCTGAGTCGGGTTGACCTCCTGACCACCTATCATCTTCATCCGAATCCTGGAGCAGGGGTGTTTTATCATCCACATTTATCGTTCGAAGTGGCTCTAAAACAATATAAAAATTTATTAGAAAATTTTTGATTATTCTCACCTTCACTTGGCGCCCGTAGCGTCGAAACTCTTGGTTCGGCGATCCCATCATTATTTAGCAACGAATGTCCAGTTTGTTCTTTATGCAGCTCATTCAAATAGTGAAGACGCAGCCCTGGGATGGGAACTTTCACGTATCTCAGGGCATAGATGTCTTGATCAGCAATGATATTGTTGGATCTTTTGATTTCCGCAACCTGAAACACTTGGCATTTACATTCAAAGAATTGTTTTTGAGTTTTATCTTGTTTTAGGCATAGATAATGTTCCGATCCCCTTTTTCGACAAAAATTTTACAAATTTCATGAAAAACAGATTTCGCAAATCCAAGCTGACGTCGTAGACTACCTAAAAATCGTAAAAACAATTCAAATATCTTACCGGAACAGAGTAGAACAGCCCAATCTTCTGCAATGTATCACTGGCATGAATTTTATGATCGACATAGCCTTTGTTCTCATCTGCCAAGATTTCGGTCGATGTTGTTGGATACGGATTTTGTACGCGTTGTCTGGACCGCAGCTCCACATCTTCCATGTTCTTCTGTCCGGTGAAATAGTCGAGAAGCGAGTAAATCTTGAAGAAGTATAATAATTTGAAAAGAGATCGAATCTCTTTTCAAAATCTATTTCGAACAGTCTGCAAAAGCGCTGGATAGAGAGAGTAGGCAATAATGTTTCAGAAAAGGTAAAGCTCATCAAGTACAACGCGAGAACATCAAGGTATAGGCATTAAAAAGACGTGTAATGTCAAAAAAATATCTAAATCAATACACAAATCGTGGAATTACGAGATCATCAGCCAAATTATTCATAACCACATCAAAAAACCGCTGTGGCAAAGGAAACCCGACGCAGATCCACACGTCGGCGGTTGGAGTGCGTCCGGAAAACCGGTTTATCCCTCCCGATTCCCACTCCCCTGATTTCTCGATAAGCGCAACGCAAAAAGAGAGCTTCGTACGTTGCGACGCTGTTTTTTACGTTAGCATCCGGCCGGCTATTCCTTCTGATTCCACGTTTCGTCTGCTCTTCACGTCCATTCCGACGTGAAACGAAGTGTCACGGAATTATCGGAAACTGAACGAAATGTCACAACTTTTATTGGATTCTATTTTCTGGTCTGATTTGTAAGGTGAGTTGTTTAGGAGCACAAATCCTTATCACAAAGTACATAAAAGAGCATAAAAAAACTGTTGTTGAGTGACGGATTTGACCCACTTCCATATTTTAAACGGGAAGTTTGTTTTACCGATATTACACTTGTTTTTGACTTTCGACCCGCGGTTTTTTCAGTTGTTTTACTGTCTCGCGCGACGATTTTCGGTTCAATCAGAGTTTAACGTCGGCGAGACGTTAATCGTTTTTTAATTTACGTTAAATTCACATTTTTAGGTAGATTTATCTTTGACTGGTGGTTCAAGATCCTTATCTGGCCGAAGATTTCCTCATACTTGCTCCGGTTCTCAGCCTGAGTTGGCGAAAATGCCGTTTGAGGTTTACGAACGGTATAATCTGTAAGTTTGTCTTCAGCTTTGCGTTTTGCTTTAGAATTCGTCGAGTGATTGATGTTATTCTTCAGGTACATAACACCAGATTTGTTTTGCATTGAGCCACGTCGCAAGGATGGTTCTGTGGTCGGAGAGAACTATCTGCGGATTGACCGGATCACAAATGAGGTGGATTTGTTCAGTAAGTGCTTTTTTATTTTTTTGTTTCCCGTTTTTAGAGTGCTTTTTCGCGAGTGACCAGATTCAGATAGTATAACATTGAAAATCGTCTGGTTTTTGATGTTTCCTTTGGATGTTTCCTTATTAAATCAAACGAAATGTTCCAGGCAATGCCAAGAATCCAATTCCAATAGCTCAAGCCGAAGTAAAAGCCATCTACGGACTTTGGGGAATTATTCCACTGCTTGGCGGTAATTATCTGTGCGTAATTACCAAAGCATCGATCGTCGGGATTCTCAATGGCTCTGAAATTTACCATGCCGACCAGTCGGAGGCTATTCCGTATCAAATCGGCCAAATGCACCTTACTCAGCGACAGCGGAGCTTCAATGATGTTTATGTGGACATGCTGAAGAGTTCGTTGAATCAGCGGGGTTTCTACTTTTCCTATGACTATGATTTGAGTCGGTCAATGCAGTGGCTCAGTGAGAACTCTTCTCCCGATTTTAGGGATCGAGCGCTCTATGATAGAGTGAGATTTTTGGATATGTTTTAGAAGGACGTCTATTCTAATATAATTTAGTGTTATATTGTTTGTGTTTTTGGTTTTAGGCGGCGGTTTGGTATCTCTGGAACAACTATTTGATCTCTCCGTTAAGTCGACGCGCAGAAGTGAGTGCTTCAACTCGGTTTAAGTATTTTATGACCTTATTTTAGCTTCAAAAGTATTGTCTTCCTATAATCCATGGCTTTGTTGGAATTCGCGAATGTTTCTTGAAAGGGCATGCATTCAAGTTGGTTATCATATCCAGAAGGCCCATTGAACGGTATGAGTTTTTCAATATCATTTTTTCCATTTTTAGACACCGATCTCATGGATAGTATAATTTCAGTCCGGGAGTCCGCTTTATTGTTCGTGGAGTGGATTCGAATGGATCGTCCGCCAATTTCGTGGAGACGGAGCAAATCATCGAGTTCGATAATGGTGGAAGAGTGGAGACAAGACGTTGGACATCACTTCTTCAACTTCGCGGATCAATTCCATTGCTTTGGAGCCAAAAACCCAACCTCAAGTGGCAACCCCAGCCCTACATGCGACCTCAGGATGACCAGACCGAAGCCTTTGTTAGCCATATGAAAGAACTCAGGAGGAGATACGGAGGAACTCATGTTATTGTCAATTTGGTCAACCAAAAAGGAAGAGAGCACAGTGTTGGAGGAGAACTGGAGAGAGTTTCGTTGCAGGTGAGAGAGGATTCGAAAGGCTAGAACTAGTCGGTCCGTAATGTTGCTGCAGTTATTTCTGCAATATGCACTGTGCGAGCACAAAAATTCTCTTTGCACTCTGCAATTTCTTGCTTTTTGCACCGTGCAATAGGCTTTTTTCGGCATTCGCTTGCATCCTGACCTTTTGTGCACGATGCATGTCGCTAAAATCACTCCAACGACTTTACGAACAGACTAGTAGAGGGATTTGGAAGAAGTTTTAGGGAAAAAATAAAAAAAATTTTTTGATACCTAAAATTTTTTCTAAAAAATTTTTGTCAAGAGTTTTTTCGCCCTTCGGCGATATGCAAAAAATATTTTTTTGTTTGAATTTTCAAAATTTTTCTGATAAAAATTCAAACAAAAAATTTTTTTTTTAAATTTTGAGATTTTTTCCAGGCCTCCCTCGACTTTGTCCGTTACATCCCATTCGATTTTCATCGCGAATGCAAAAATTTGAACTGGAGCCGCCTGAGCCTTCTCCGCGACACCCTGAAGCCCCTTCTCCGCGAATTTGGATTCTTTTCGTCGGCGGAAAACCGAAAACAAAAGGGATTCTTCCGAACGAATTGCATGGATTGCCTCGATCGGACCAATGTGGCGCAGGCGATGATCGCCAAAGAATCCCTAAAGGATCAGTTGATTCATTTGGGCATCTTCGCCGAGCAAGATGATTTGGACCATTTTGACACATTCCTATTCGTTTTTAGAAATTGTAAGTTTGAAAGGGAAATTTTCAGATCGCGTTGTGCAGAAACAAGCGAGTTGTTTGATTGAATTTTTTTTCGGATTTTACTGAAAAAACCTTTTCAAGTTTTTGACTAATGGTGGCTGAAATTAGAATTTTACTTTTTGAAAATGCATGTTGAAGTCGCGTTATGCAGAAACAATCGGGATTTTTTGATTGACATGTCGAATTAGTTTGTGATTTTTTCGGGTTTTGATTAAACTTGGCTGAAATTGAAATTTGAATTTTGAAAGATGCATGTGTAATTTATGGATTGCGTTATGCAGAAACAAGCGCGGTCGAAAAATTAAAATTTGATTTTTTTCGAAATTTTTTCCATTTTTTCCAGTGTGGGCCGATAACGGTGATGAAATCAGCAGACAGTACGCTGGAACAGGCGCTCTGAAGACGGATTACACACGGGTGGGGAAGAGGACCACGCACGGTGCGGTTCAAGACGGAATCAACGCATTGACTAGGTACTATAAGAACAACTTTACTGACGGATATAAATTGGTGAGTAATTTATAATTAAAGTTTGAGGGAAGGGTGGATTTTTTTAAATGTTTTGGAATCAGAGACTATGCAGAGACATTTTATACGGTAAAACATGTTTAATCGTATAACATGTCCCCGAAGTGTTCAATTTGGCTGAAACTTTTGGGAATTCATTTATGGCCTATAGAGAAGGTTTGTGGCAGATTTGAGAGCTGAACCTTGAGAAAATTTGGTGTAATGACCACTTTTTGTCTAAAACAATATAATTTTTTTCTTTTAACTTGAATTTTTGTTTTTTAAATGATATTTAATTGATTTTTCGGCATTTTAGGACGCGATGAATCTCCTGCTCGGCTATTACAAACTCCCCGAAATGGGTGCACCCGAAGATTTGGACCGCCCACTGGTGAGCTGGGACGCGAACGGGTTCGCGGTGGTGGGCGCCGTCTTCTCGATGGCCATGACGCTGCTGTGCGTCCTCATCTCGGAGAATATGACCGCCACCATCTTTTGGTTCGTCATTTTCTTGGCCTTTGCTGCGTTTATCTACCTCAATGGAGAGGAGTTTGTGCGAAAACCCAAACTCAAAAAGGACTAAATTGTGGATATAAAAATTGAAGAACAAGGTGGATAAAATTATCAAATTTCGTTTGTGGAGGCTGGGAATGATACGGAGAGGGGTTGAAAAAATTTTGGACCGATTATTTGGAGGAAATGTTTAGAATTAAAAAAATTTTGACAAAATGTTTGTTTTGGTCGAACATGGCGTTAAAATTTTTTTGGGTTACTATTCCGCCCCTGAAGCGACATGCACTGTGAGAAAAAAGCGACATGCACTGTGCAATTTCTTGCGTTTTGCACCGTGCAATAGGCTTTTTTCGGCTGTCGCACGCACTCTCACGTCTTTTGCACAGTGCAAACAACAAAAATCACTCCAGCGACTTTGCGAACGGACTAGTATCTAAAATACGAAAAAGTATTCAAATTTCTTTCTCTGTATGGTTCCCAACTTTTGATATTAATTTAGAACAAAAATCATTATTGGATTGTTTGAATTTTAACCGAGAATTTATATATATTTATTTTAGCGTAGCTGAATATTTATCAAGTCATTTTGTAACTAATAAAGAATAAATTTAATGAAAAAATTCGTCATGGTTCGTATAAAAATTTCTTTAGTTCTGGTGATTTTATTAAATCCAAAAAACGAGTGAAATCACTGGTTTATATCAAAAAATGCGATTAAAAACAATATTATGTGAATATAACGCCATTTTCTAAAAAAATATTAGTGAAACGCAAAATATTTGGAACGGAATTTTTTGAAAATTCTGTTCCATGAGATCAAAAAACACCCATATAAAATACGGTCAACACACGGCTCATTGAGCCTCAACGTCGGACTTAAAGCTGATTGGAGGCGAGTTTTCGGTGGATTCGGCACGACTCTCGGGTTCGGGGGTGTCGGTGAAGAAAGATGGGCAATTTTTCGTGAGGAGAATGTTGATTTCGGCTAATGCAAGCGGGTCTTCGGCTCTGCAATCGGTGAAAATCAATTTTAGACACAAATTTTTTTTTACAAAATCAAAAAATCTCAAAAATTTTTATCAAAGTCGTTTTTAATACAACATTCAGGCCTTGAAACTTCAGTACATACCATTTCAGAAGGGTTTACAATCAGTTTTTACATCTATTGCTCTTTTTAGCAAAATCCAATAAATTTGTGACATTTCGTCAAAAAATCAATAATGTGACATTTCGCCAAAATTTCAATGAAAAAACAGAAAGCTTGACGCAGATCCCAAAGTTTAGCTTCTTTTAGCCATTATTGCTTCAAAAAAAAATTTTTTTTCTCCTTATCATTCCAAAAATAATATCTTCTCGTTACCTCATCTCCCTCGCGCCCACCACTCTGTCACATGCCGCCAAGAACTTTTCGACCGTCTCCGGATCCATATTGAACTTCTTTGCGACCGCGAATTCGATTGCTTCCGGGAACATGACCTGCATAATGTACTTGCTCCTCTCCAGTTCCGTGAGTCTCGGGATTTTGTTGGCCAGCCGCACCATGCCCATGTATTCGTCGTACATTCGTTCGAGCAGGTCCGAGTCCACTAATCCGTACAAGTCGGCCGAGCATCCCTCGGCTCGCGGGAAAATATGGCGCTGTTTCTTGAAGAACACCTGATGCAGGAAGAGTTGGTGGCGTTTCAGGTGGGCGATCGGCGCTTGAGCCGCCCAAATGCTCTCGAAATGTGTGTTGATCACGGTGCCAATTACGTCGGAGATGGTCATGCGGAGATGGGGGATAATTGGCTCCGTGGAGTACTGGATTAACCTGGAAATGACCAAAATATTACGAATATCAAAAAAAAACATCGAAATTCCAAAATTTTCAACGTCAGAAAACCACGACGAAAATTTGAAGAGACGCGTTTGGGCTCTACTGATTTAACTTTGACAAGTTTTGGTCCCCTCTTGCCCTACCCTTTTTTATGCTCTATTTTTCCTCAAAATCCACTTTTCACCCAAAAAATTTTAATTTCGCACTCTAAAAATCATTATTTTTTTGGTCCCCTCTTACCCCACCCTTCTATTCTTCCTCAAAATCCCCGCTCCTCTCCAAAAACTCAATTCCAAACTCACTCCGACTCATCAATCTGCAGTTCCCCTGGGAAATCGGTGAATTCGGAGGTCATAATAAAAAAAATTTTTTTGGTCCCCTCTTACCCTACCCTTTTTTATGCTCTATTTTTCCTCAAAATCCACTGTTCACCCCAAAAATTTCAATTTCGCACTCTCAAAATCATTATTTTTTTGGTCCCCTCTTACCCCACCCTTCTATTCTTCCTCAAAATCCCCGCTCCTCTCCAAAAACTCAATACCAAACTCACTCCGACTCATCAATATGCAGTTCCCCTGGGAAATCGGTGAATTCGGAAGTCATAATAAAAAAAATTTTTTGGTCCCCTCTTACCCTACCCTTTTTTATGCTCTATTTTTCCTCAAAGTCCACTTTTCACCCCAAAAATTTCAATTTCGCACTCTCAAAATCATTATTTTTTTGGTCCCCTCTTACCCCACCCTTCTATTCTTCCTCAAAATCGCCGCTCCTCTCCAAAAACTCAATGCCAAACTCACTCCGACTCATCAATCTGCAATTGCCCCGGGTAATCGTCGAATTCGTTGGTCGTATCTTGATTCTGCTTGAACATTTCGTGTTCCATGCGTTTCCGGATCCGCGCCTCCTTTTCCCGCTCCTTTTGGCGTTCGGAGCGCTTCACCGCCTTCAGATCGGGTTCCTTCAGGGACAAGGCGTCCATGTTCACTTGTTCCAGCTCCACCTTGAACTCGTTTTGGGGGTCGTAGAGGCCCACGCGTTGCAAATGGAGGCGAACGCCGTTGAGGGCGGCGCTCAGCGGCTCTTGCGAAGAATCGTCGCTCGGGAAACAAAAACTCAAAACTTCGGCGGGGAAATGGAAGAGTTGCGTGACTTTGAGTGCCAATTCAGTGCCAAATGGGTGGACAGTCATCTCGTCCACGTCTTCCACCGAAAAATATTATTTTAGGTAAAAAATTTTTAGGTAAAAAATTTTTTTTTGGCTTTTTCAATTTTTCATACTTTTTGTGACGTTACAATCGAATACCACTCGCGCCATAAGTCCGTAAAATTTCGCACAGTGCATTTTTGTTCATTTTTCGCGGCCGTCGCGGCGATTTTACGTTTTTACACAAGCGACATGCACTTTTGGGCGACCGCACCCGCGACACATCAGCGATAAGACTCTACGGACTTTATGGCGCGAGTAGTATAATAAAATTTTAGGCTCTAAAATGGCTCCAACTTCAACAAAAAAAATTATGAAAAAAAATTTTTTTTTTAATCGCAAAAATCAAAATTTTTGATATACGATCTAACTACTCTCTTCGTAAAGTCTAGCGTGATTTCAGCGACGTGCACTGTGCGAAATCAAAAGCTCCCTTTGCACTGTGCAATTTGCAGCTTCTTGCACGGTGCAATAGGCTTTTTTCTGCTGTCGCTCGCACCCTCACTTTTGTTACACAGTGCAAACTCCAAAAATCATTCCAACGACTTTGCAATCGGACTAGTCATGCAAAAAATCACTCTCTCAAACACCCCTCACATTTCATTCAAAATGAATTTTTTTTCCAAAAAAAAAACCCAAAAATTTTTTTTCAATTTCTGCCCAATCCCCCAAAGCGTCCCCAGAACAATCTCCGGGCTTACCAAAACCGGCCAGAGGCCCGTATTCAATGGGTTCAACACCTCCGCCAAGTAGACTTGATTCTTTTCCAGATTGTTCACTTCCTCTTCGCTCAATTTTTTCAAGTCCTTGGAGAAGAGTTTCTCATTCAATGGGATGGTTCGGGAGACCTTTTTGGCCGGCGATTCCTCGGACTGACCCACTTTCCGCTTCTGAATTCGCGGCTTGAACAGATCCGATTTTTGGTTTTCTTTGAAATTTTTGATCAAATCTTTTGGGATTTCCTCCGTCTCTTCTTCTTCGTCTCCTCCCTTCTTTTCTTTTTCCGCCACCACCTTGTCGCCTTCGGGCTTAAAAGTTCCCATAAATTCGTAGGAGATATTCTTGTTTTGCATGGCCATATTGTACTGTTTGATGGTCAACGGAGTCGTCAAAATTTTCAACGACTTTTCCGGCCCCAATTGGTATAAATGCGCCGCAATCGCGAACGCCAACTTATATTCGGGATTCGTGCAGTCTGAGGGACAGATGAGCTGAAAAAAATCGGTCAATTTCGCAAAAAATTATATTATACTTGACTTGAACGGTCAAAACTTCACAGAATCTGAACCCCCACTACAAAATTCTATAAAATCTGTCAATATGACACTGTAAACGTCGTATAATTTTCACAAACTTACTTAAGATTAACTGAAGAACCTTGCAAAATCAAAAAAATATTTTATTACCTAAAACAAGGTAAAAAAATCCCAAATTTATTCAAAAAAAAAAAAAACAAAAATCGGTCATTATGATGCTCTAAATTCCCTTATACTCCCGTAACTCGGCTCCAACTCGCTATAAAACTCCTCAAATCCCTTAAAGCCCACTTTTTCATCTAAAATAAGATCAAATTTTTCTTCAAATTGAATTTTTTCCTACATATTCGAAGCCAACTCTCTCGTAGGCTCCAAATCCCGCTTCAACTTACATCTGCGGCGCTGTCGATGAACACTAAGTCGATCTTCCTCTTGATGAACGGCTGATCCCTCTGTTTGAAGGGCAAGAAGACGATGGAAACCCTGGTGCCGCGGTCCTGTTTTACCACCGCCGGCCAATGCGAGTCGCTCCAAAAAGCAAAGACCAGTTCGCCGGCTTCTAGCTTGTAGTCCCCATACGACGCTGCAATTTGGACGTACTCATTTTAACGAATGCATTTTTACATTACCGTATCGGACGGGCAGCCGAAACCGCAAGATTTATTTGGTTAATAACTTGGGGAATATTGGATCAAAACTTACATAAATAGTATTCATTGGATGTATCGGGCCTCAAATTTTTGAAATACAAGTCCCTTCGGAAAGTCGCTGGATTGATTTTCGCGACATGCACTGTGCAAAAAAAGTGAGGTGCAAGCGACAGCCAAAAAAAGCCTATTGCACAGTGCGAAAAGCAAGAAATTTGCACAGTGCATGTCGCAGAAATCACTCCAACGACTTCACGGACGGACTAGTATGACTTTAAAGCACTAAAAAGCCGTCAGGCGATTGCAAACAGTATTTCTTAAAATTTCATTCACATCAAATCAAGCAAAGCGGTAATTGCTTGACTTGGTGTAAATAAAATAAAAAAAATTATGCTTTCAATCGCCTCAGGGCTTTTCAATGCTTTAAAGTTACATTTCAAAAATTTCGATTTTCCATGCATCCAATGAATACTATTTTTGTAAGTTTCAATCCAATATTTCTCAAGTTATAAGCTAAATAAATCTTCCGCTGCCCCACCGTCTTATAAACAGTACGAATCAATTGAAAACACCCTGGGACTCCACAAACCCAATTCTAATCCATGTTTTCCATTTAGATTCGCGGCTCTAATCCCCAAACAATCCTCTATTCTAGTCTAAAAATCCGTTTAATCATCCGTTGAGGGGTGAGTTTGAAAATTTCCAATACTTTTAATACTACCGTAAGATCCTCCGCAATTAAGAATTTCGCGTATTAATCGGTAAAAATAGACAAATCTGCTTTGGATATTGAATTTTACGTATTTCGGAACTAATTACCTTATTTTAGGAAGCAATTCACAAAAATTTTTAAATTTTTAGTCAAATTTGTCAAGTACAATATAAAAAGGTGGTCGGCAAATACCTTATTAGCGTTATGACTACCTCTACGCCGGTTAGGGAACCTAAATGAGTTAGTGCGACCCAAAAATAACTTAAAAATATCAAAAAAATCCGAAATTTCCGCTTGGTCCCCCCTTACTCAAAAAAATCTCCAAAACCTCCCCATCCTTCTTTTTGATCATAAATTTCTATCTAACCATTATTTCTCATTCCCGTTCTTCCAAACATCCATTTTTTCGCATCAAAAGGAGCTCAATTACAATATAATTTATTACAAAATTAGTCTCGAGGCCAGCTTGTTACAGCGTTTTCGACGCTTTCGTCTCGTCATTCGTCACGTGGACGGGGTATTTTTCAAAAAACACTTCGGAAAAGCTCACAGCATCAATTTGTTACGAAAAGTGTCAGCTTTGTTAGAACTAATTACTGTTTTTACCGTCTCAAAAGCGCGTTTTGTATTCTCATCAGGCAGAATGAAAAACAATACTTTTATCTCGAGGAGGGGTATAGCGTTTCCGAGGAATTTACGTGTTTGCACAAAGATTTTGGCGAGTTTTTGGAGAAACTTTGGTAAAAAAGTTTATTTTTTTGCCCACGTCTTTCCTAAAAACAATAAAATTAAATTTAGAGGCCAAAACAACATTTTACAGCTTTCAGTCATCCAATTCCAAAGTCATAAACTCTCAAATTCCAAGAAATCACTTAAAAATTGATGATTTTGTCAAAAGATCTCAAAAATTCGTCCAAAATTGTATCCCAAATCGTTGGCTAATCAACTATACCTCTTTGACGGGCAGTAACCTTGATGCTACTATCGACTACTGTCAATACTTTTGCTAAATCCACAAGTTATAATGTATTTTCCAAAATTTAGGCCAGTTCTCATCAAAAAATTGGAAAAGTTTCACCAAACTCCCAGCTAAACCAATATTCAGTATTGGATATTCTCTCTTTTGGACCGATTCCCGTCTTTTCAACCCTTTTTTTGGTTCCTTTCCTCAAAATTTTGACTAATTAGTACGAACATATTCTCCATCAACAACTTATCAATTTACCCATTTCCGACAAAAAATCTGGGTCAAACCCGCGCTTCAAACATCTCCAAGGACCGTGTACGCCCATCTCTCGAAAGGCCCACTACAACTTTCCGAAACCTTTGCAAAAATTTGTGGAAAACAAAAATGAATTTTGGAGGAAAAAAGCGAAAAAAGAAAAGCGAACTCGCCTGCGGGCATAAAAATAAAAAGAAAACGCTCGAAGCAGCCGCGGGGGGAGGGGACTCTCGAAAACCGTGGGATTTCTATTCGTACACCGTTTCCAAACCCTCCAGCGAGCTTATATTATACTTGGTCATCTAGGATCAAATTTTCCCCTCTTTGCATAATCAAAAGTAATGTTTTTGATAAGCAGCTAACGTAAGGCAGATATTAGAGGCTTTCAGCTGCTATTTAGAAATTTTCAGCCTTTGGTGTCTTCGGATTAACCTTGTTTGGTCAAGATTTCGCCAAAGCCAAGGATTATTACGAATACAAAATTAATATTGGACATAAAGCTTGGCTTCCGCACTCTAAAAACATGCATACTCTCATGAAATGTTATTTACAGCACGCAGAATTAACTCATCTGACGAAAAACAGCAAAAAATTTTAGGTCCTCATCTGACGTCTAAAGTAATATAAAATGGAAGGCGTTTTGGCAAGAGAATATGTTTAATATTCTCTAAACTCATGCGGACTCTCATAAAATATCGTTTACACTTCAAAGATTAACTCTAATTACCAAAAAACCGCCAAAATATAAGAAAGATTTTAGATTCGGATCTGATGCCCAAAATAATATAAATCGAAAAGAATTTTGGCTGACACAATGTTTACTATCCTGACAAAAGACGCGGAATATCCTCTTATATTAGTTCAAACGCATGGATTCACTTTATTTCCTCAAAAAAACACCAAAATTTTCATCAACATACAAGACCCACAACTGATGTCTAAATCAATATAAAACGGTTCAAAATATCAATTCGCCTGCTCAAACACCATACCTACACCACAAACAAACCACAACAAACATTTTAAGCAACTTACAGCTACCTGGATCTTTGATTTTTAACGGCTTCGGCCTCATTTCCACGAACGGACCATCAATTTTTGGTGGCATCTCCTAAACCAACAAAATCAGTCAGAAAATCACAATTTCCGTAAATAAACTGCCCGCAAATTGTTGGAACACACTTCTGTCCCCATCGATTCCATTTTGCCGATCGAATGCGCGAAAGGAAAAGCGATTGGCGAGTGAAAGGCAAGGAGAAGATTGTTTGGACTCGGAGGTTTTTCGCGGAAAATTGGCGCCAAAAATAAGGTTGCGATGTCCTTTCGCTCCTTTTTGATGAGCTTATCGAGCGTTTGATGCGATGAATTTATCCAACTGTCAATTAAATCGTCTGAAAAGAGGGGAAAATAAATTTTATATTACACTTGCCATCGAAGACAATGTTATCGATAAAAAAACGAAAATTCAGGTGTAAATAGAAGGAAAACGTTTGGGAAGTTGAGAGATAGGTCAGAGGGATCTTGACGGTTCAATAATATTCAGGATCAATCGATTTGAGACAAAAAAATTAGTATTTATGCGTCACGCAACGAAAGTGTTAGTTGATCGATTTCTCGGCTAAACGATTTATTTTATTCGCCGCCTTTGGCTGTAAAATTGCACTTGGATCTTGTCAATACCTACAGTTAGTTTTTCTATTTTATTTTTGCAATTTTTTTTGGTGAAAACGACTAAAAATTATATTGATTTAGATGGCCTTTGAGATTATTCAATTTCGGTCGACCGGTCGGTTTCCGGCCGCTTCACTGACGACTACTGACTTCCAGAAGGTGAGTTACGAGCCATAGAAGGAATGGAACACACATATAGCAGATTTTTTACTGTGTTTTTAAGCTCTACCCTGAACATAGCCAACAGCAATGTCTAAAACAATGTTTGACTTTGCAGGAATGCGCTTTTTGGAGCAATGGTTCCGCCAGAACAAGCGTGTGCTCACGTTCCTGGGCTGTGCGAACGGACTGGGCGGTCGCGCGTTGGGTGCGGAGATGGCAGCGGCCGCGATTCGAGATTCATCCATCTTAAAGCGGTCCCGGTTCCCACATCACTGGGAGAACATCATCTGCGAGTCGCCGGAAGTGGATAAACGTCAGCTAGCCGCGCTACCACGTAAGAGGGGCGTTGAACGAATGTTTATAGGGTAAAAATTTGGATTGTGTCATTAAAAACCGGGGAAATTGGTGATTTATGAACTTAATTCCTTTGTATTTCGGAAATTTCTGCATAACACGCCGTGAAATGTTCCAAATATCGTCGATATACTCTAATCTTTATGTATGTTTGGGTTTAACCTAAGCTGCGAAGTTTGAAAGTCATCAATATATTACACTTGACATCAAATTCAGGCTCCCGTATCTCAAACCTTTTTGCGCACAGAGATGTAAAATTTTTTTTATGCGTATTGTGTCTTTATATTGTTTCATTTTTACATTCGTTCAAATCTAACATATATATTTTGATAGAGAAATTATATTACACTTGATATCAAACTTCAAGCGCATATATCCCGAAAGTTTCTTTGCTCAGAGGTCTAAGATTCTTATCACGCGCGTTTTATGTATTTATGTTGCTATGTTTTAAATTTCAGCCAATTCGTGTTTATTTTGATCTCGAAAATGTATTATATTATACTTGGTATCAACTGTCGATTGTTCTTTCAGACATCCGAATCTACATCAAAGAGCTGGCCAAATGCGCCAAACGCATCATCATGGACAAGAAGGACTTGTGTGTGGTTGGGGGCGACCATTCCGTCGCGATGGGAACCTGGAGCGGCGTTTCGGCCGCGCTAGCCGCTATGGGCCGCGGTCGACTTGGCCTAGTGTGGATCGACGCCCATCTCGACGCACACACTCCGCAGAGCAGCGAGACGGGAAATGTGCACGGAATGCCGGTGGCTCATCTGCTTGGCTTTGGGGATTTGCAATTGGCCGGACTGTTCGATAAAATTCCGAAAGTTCAGCCCGAAAATCTGGCCATGGTTGGGATTCGGTCGTTCGAAAGGCTCGAGCAAACGTTGCTCAAGGATCTGAATGTGAGTTTGGAGGGAATTAGGGACTTTAGGTTGAAGAATTTATGAAAATAAGGGGATTTTTTTGGTTTTTGAAACTTTTGGGTCTAAAAATTTCGATTATTTCTGAAAATTGCTGCTAAAAATCCTGAAAATGCCTTGAGAAATTGTAATTTTAATTTTTGTCAATTTTCATCGAAAAAAGTTTAGGTCAGAATATTCTACATGGATGAGGTGAAAGAACGAGGAATTGCGGCCGTTCTGAAGGATGCAGTCGCCATTGCGCGCAATGGAACGGCTGGATTTGGAATGTCGATCGATTTGGATGGATTTGATCCGGTGTCGGCGCCCGCTGTTGGAACTCCGGAGCCGGATGGGCTGGATCCGGACGAATTTTTGAATGCACTTCATGTAAGAATTTAGAAATGGGGATTGCAATGTTTATACTCAATATAATTTTTTCGGGCGAAATTCGAAGGGGAACCCTTTTTCTCTGACCGTCTCTCCTCATTTTATGTGCTCTCTCGTCTGCAAGGTTTTGTTGAATATCTCGGTTCAAGTTGCAAATTAAGAGCTGAAATTTTAAGACATTGATTTATGGCCTAGATGGGCCAAGTATGCAAAATTTGAAGTAAATCTGAGAGTCGCGTCGCGAACACTTGCGCTTTATTTGTTGATGACTAAAATAATATAATTTTTTTCAGGAAATCGACTTTTCCCGACTTGTGGCCACGGAATTGGCCGAATTCTCGCCAGAAAGAGACACTCCCGACCGTCGAACGGAACGTTTATGCATCGATTTGTTGCGCAACATCTACACCAGCAAGTGGCATGATCTTCGGAATAAATTGAACTAGAAATTTTGGAAATTTCGATGAGATGAGAGAGTAAACTGACTTGAAACGCAAATAAAATTGAATGTTTGAAAGAAAAGTTTTTTTTGATTATGCAAATTTTTGAAATTTTTTTTTGATTTTTTCCTAGAAACGGTCATTCTTTTTCTGGTTGATTAGTTGTTGGTTGTCATCAAAAAATGAGCGGTGGCAGGCCCAGTAACCGGCTCACGAATGCTCCGTCGAAGAATGTAAGAACGCAACCGCAACTCTTTTTGCACAGTGCAAACCTCGAAAAAAGCCTTTTGCACTGTGCAATCGACAATTTTTGGGTTCTGCACTGTGCAACAAAAAATTAGGGCCGCCGTACAGTGCAATCACTTTTTTTTTCTTTCGCACAGTACATTTTGCTCTTTTTCCACGCCTGTCGCAACCGCACAGTGCATTTGCTG
The DNA here is from genome assembly GCA_025436335.1 of Bursaphelenchus mucronatus. Classification (NCBI taxonomy): domain Eukaryota; kingdom Metazoa; phylum Nematoda; class Chromadorea; order Rhabditida; family Aphelenchoididae; genus Bursaphelenchus; species Bursaphelenchus mucronatus. The sequence continues at coordinate 10,543,241 of CM046357.1, read as the reverse complement.
TTTTCGCACAGTGCAAACCTCCAAAAAAAGCCTTTGCACTGTGAAAATCCCGCCGCCGACACAGCGACTTGTTTATGTCGCAGCGATATGTGTATACAATATACATATTGTATACACAATATTTTGGACAATCTAAAACCAAAAAATCTCGGAGATCTCTCTTATTTGCCATTCCCATGTACTAGTCCGTTCATAAAGCCGTTGAAGCGATTTTTGCGACATGCACTGTGCAAACACCAAAAAAAATCAAATGCACAGCGCAAAATGTGGTTTTTTGTGCACAGTGCGGAAAGCGACAAAATCCATGCGCTTTATTAAGATACCACTAATCAATTTTAGTACATCATCTTGCGCAAGGCAAAGGAAGAGCTTTTTCGCACCCTGCTCCGCCGAATCCCGTGTCTGACCATTCTGTTCATCAATGTGAGTTGGGTCCTCATGTATAATATAATATAAATTTGGAAACCCTCAAGTGTAACACAAAAAAAGCCTCTTTCAGTTCACGATCGTGACCTTCATGTGTATGGCGATTTTGTGTGTAACCATCTTGGCGATGCATTACCGCCTGCGCCTCGCCTTATTCAACGTGGAGGAAGAGATCATTCGCGGCAAGGAGACGTTCCAGACCTTTGATTATTGCCCCTATATGGACAACGACGCTGGTCGCAATGTCTCCCAGTCTTATACCATGGTAAGGAGAGGAAAATTTATGAAGAATTTTTTGAATTTTTTATCAAAAATTTGAAAAAAGTTGCGTTAATTTCGTTTATTTTTGAAATCTTTTCAGGATCTTTGCGGAAGAGGATGCGGACCCATGGGCTACGCCTACCGCGTTCGCGACCTCAACTCCAGCAGTTCGTTTTTGCAGCGAACGTCTTCCCATGCGCATGTGTGCTTCAAAAAACATGAGATGGTAGGTTTGGTTTTCTAAGATATATCCGAGCATCTTAACTCGCGCTTTGCAGAAACAACCGAGGTGTTTAATCCGAAAGTTGGCAAACTTTTTTGAATTTTGGCAAAAAAAGTTTCATATCTTTTTCTAACATAGATGGCGATGTTTCCACAAAAAATCAAATTTTCCCGCCCAAAATTCGCAAAGATGTAGCGAAAAAACGTTTTTCCTCTGAACCCTCTCCCCATTTTGCATACTCTCTCGCAAAAAAGATGGGTCAATATCAGGGATCTGTATGGTCGAAAAACGGACTTCTGTTTCGAAAGCGGAGTGTAATTCTTCTACAAAAAATCAATTTTTTCCGCGCGAAATCCGCAGAGAGAAGAGATTTGCCAGAAATTGTTTCTCTGACCACTTTCGTCATTTTGTGTGCTCTCTCGCAAAAAAAGATTGGTTAATATCCCGGCTGCGGGTGGAAATCACAAGCTGAAATTTTCAGGGGTTGATATGTGACCAAGACAGAATATTTTTGCAAAATTTGACACAACTCTGAGGGTACTACTTTGAGCACATCTAGTACTAGTCCGTCCGTAAAGTCGCTGGAGTTATTTCTGCGATATGCACTGCGAGAGAACAAAAGTTTCCTTTACACTGTGCAATTTCTTGATTTTTCGCACCGTGCAATAGGCTTTTTTCGGCTGTCGCTCGTAACCTAAGCTTTTTTACACAGTGCATATCGCCAAAAATCTTTGCAGGATGGACTAGTATAATATTACAACAGATCGGTAGAGAAAAAAGTTGTCTCTAAATTTTGCACAGATACTCTAAGTAGGTCAAATATGAACCCTTGAAAATTTCAGATTACGATTTCCACCCGCAGCCAAGATCAATCTTTTTTGCGAGAGAGCACACAAAATGAGGAGAGTGGGCAGAGAAAAAAATTCCGGCAAATTTCTGCGGATTTCGCGCGGAAAGAATCGATTTTTTGTGGAAAAATTACACTCGACTTACGAAATAGAATTCGATTTTTCGACCATAAAAATACCTGGTATTGACCGATGTTTTTTGCGAGAGAGTACGCGAAATGGGGAGAGGGTTCAGAGGAAAAACGTTTTTTCGCAACATCTTTGCGAATTTTGGGCGGGAAAATTTGATTTTTTTTTTGTGGAAACATCGCCATCTATGTTAGAAAAAGGTATGAAACTTTTTTTGCCAAAATTCAAAAAAGTTTGCCAACTTTCGGATTAAACACCTCGGTTGTTTCTGCAAAGCGCGAGTTAAGAGGTTCGGATATATCTTAGAAAAAATTTGTCTAAATTTGTGACAAGTTTCATCAAAATACAAAACAAAAGTTTTGTTTTAGGTGGAATGTTCTTCCACGGATATTCCCAACGTTGTTGATGGATGTTTGAGTCGAAAAATCACGGAATGCCCCGGATTTAATGGAACCAAATTTGACCCGGAGGCAGAGGGCGATTTCAGCCGCCATTTGGTGGGACTGGTTTCAAATGAAGATTTGAAGAAACTTTATAAGGGCAAACTAATCCATGTCCACAATTTGATTCTCCGATGCCCAGTTTGCATCGCCAGGACGAGTTATTATACGTGAGTCAGCCAAATGTTCAAAGCATTTTGTGGTCGAGATTGACGAAAATCGACAATTTTTATTGTAAAAAAGCCGCTGGACTGACTTCTGCGATATGCACATTTTTTTCGCCCAAAATTGGCAGAGATGTGGCCAAAAAGTGTTTTTCTCTCTGACCGCTCTCCTATCTTCCCGCACTCTCTCATCGACAGGGATCTCACCGTGCAATAGGCTTTTTTCGGCTGTCGCTCGCAGAATCGCGAAGGATACCAAGTGCAACTCTCAGACTTTACCGACACCTGGCACTATCTTCGGATAACACTTTCCAAGACATACTAGTCGGTCCGCTGCAGTGATTTTTGGTGTTTGCACTGTGCAAAAAAAGTGAGGATGCGAGCGACAGCCGAAAAAAGCCTATTGCACCGTGCAAAAAGCAAGAAATTGCACAGTGCAAAGTGAACTTTTGTTTTCCGCACAGTGCATGTCGCAAAAATGACTTGAGCGACTTTACGGACCGACTAAACGGGAGATCGCTGCGGCGTCAAGGGGGAAAATGCACAGTGCAAACTCCACGGAATTCATTCCGCGAGTAGTATAAGGTAAAGATATCCACATATAAATTTCTCAAAAATCACTCCAGCGACTTTGCGAACCGACTAGTATGTCTTGGAAAGTGTTATCCGAACTTTGCGCCAAGTTTCAGTAAAGTTTGAGAGTTGCACTTAGTATCCTTCACAATTCTTTAAAAATTATCGAATTTTAGCTTTCGGGAGACTGAAAACCTCTGTTTTCAATCCTTACTTACTTTGGTACCCGGTTCCGCTCATCGTTTTCAGCTTTGCAGCGAATTCCTCGTAAGTTTACTTTTTTTCAATTTTTTTGACTAAAATAACATTACTTTAGGTTAAAAAGGCACAAACATGCGATATTACCTTGACAATTCCAGCACCAATCCGTTACCTCGATGCGGCTCAGAAAGCACAGAAGATGTGAATGTTATACAGAAAATTCGTTGATCAGACCATTAATCTATATTATTTTAGGCTGTTTTAGGTTAATTGAACATAAAATTATGCTATTTTGATGAATAAATGAAGGAATAAGTCGTGAATGTAATTAAAAGACAAAATACTGCTAAATTTCCCGAAGAATTAAATCGTTTAGGAAAGAAACAGCCAAAAAGCCCTAAAAACTACTAAAACAACAATCTGATCCAATTTTTTGCAAATTTTTAAATTATTTATACATCAAATAACAAAAAATACCTCTTTCCGTGCGCTCCACATGATTCTACTCATGATTTTGCAATTATCCAAAAAAATTTGACGAAATGCCACATTATTGATTTTCTCGACGAAGTGTCACAAATTTATTGGATTCATGAAATGGTGATTGGAAATTGAAATTAATTATTCTGCAACATCATACAGTGACTTTAAATGCTAAAAAACCAATCGGTGGCATAAAAAATCCTGAGATCTAGAAAAAAATCACATAAAAATCAGAAATTTGTCGTTTTTTTCAAAAAAATTGTTGTATAAACATTTATTTTGAACAAAGACACCACAAATGATCTTAAGTTATTTGCAACATCAATAGTTTTCTATATCAGCGCTATTTTTTTTTCTTTTAAGACACAACTTTATATTCACCATGACAGGTATCCTAGCAACGGCGCGAGAAGTGGACATTGCCCAGTAAAATAAAGAAACCCCGGCATTTCGGGCTCCCAATCGCTTAATTCGTCTGTATGGAGGACATTGAAGAGATTTCGGATACTGGAGAAAGTCATGTTACGTCTCCAATCCAGAAAACCCCGCCGAAAATGGGATGGGCCGAAACGGCGGCCGAACTCCCAAAACGAAGAAATCCCAGAGATTTGCCAACGTTGGCAACTAGACCCGCGGTTCCGGCGGTTCCGAGCCCCAAGCAATTGTTTTCACCGCCTCCGGAATTCGCTGAAGGCGAGGTAAGCCTACTGTAATATTTTAACATGTGCGACCCTCAGATTTTCTTCAAATCTTGCAGACGCTTTGAGCATTGTCCATATATCAATTTCTGAAAGTTTTAGCTTGAGCTTTGCGGACGCAGCCGAGATATTCAGCGATCTGGCGAGAGAGTACGCGAAATGCGGAGAGCCGTCAGAGAAAAAAACACTTTTTTGCCGTATCTTTGCCAGTTCCGCACGGAAAAAACTGATTTTTTTGTAAAGACATTGCCATCCGCGTTAGAAACAGGGCTGAAGCTTCTTTTTTACCAAAATTCTTGAAAAAGTGTCACTTATTTCCAAATTTTGACATAAAAATCTCGGTTGTTTCTGCAAAGCGCGAGCTGAAAATCTCGGATATTTCTTAAAAAAAATTGTCCAAATTTGCGTCAAATTTCATCAAAATTTGGGTGTTGCACTTGGAGTACCTCGTCTGTAAATGAAATTTTTTCCCTGGTTTAGGTCGTACATTAAAATTCGTATTTTAGCGTTCTCCAGCCTTCAGTGAGCCGGTTGGAATGGGTGGGACTTCCCAATCGCCTTCTGGACTCTTATCGCCCAGTTCGGACCTCCAACAAATGCATCACTCAAAAAGGTGAAATTTGGGGGAAAGACAAGGGGAAATATGCAAATTTTTAATGAATGATCCAACTGAAAGACCTTACCTAAATGATTTTAGTTTCGACTCCTCTTCTCTCTCCTCTCGCTCGTCGAAACGGACCTCCCTGTCCGCGGAAATGTCCTCAATGATCCGCCAACGGGTCCGACAGCAGGCCAAGTCGATTGTGGAGAAGAAGCGAGGCTCCGTTCAATTGAACAAGCGATTGTTGAGGAGTCAAACTCTTCAAGGCGAAAAGGAGAGCTTTCAAGACTATCAAAGTGGCGATAAATTGATCGAGCAGGCTTTGAAGGTGAGGAAATTTGAAAAAAATCGCGTTTTGCAGAAACTGTCAAGATTATCAAAAAATTTTTATTTTCAATTAAAAAATTTTGGAATGCGTTGTCAGAAAGGAGGAGTTAATGTTTTCTACTAAAAATTTTTTTTTTCTATGCGAAATCCGCAAAGATATAGCCACAAAAGTGTTTTTCTCTGTCCGACTCTCCTCATTTTGCGTGCTCTCTTGGAAAAAAGATTCAGCTGCGGGTTGACGCTGGCAGCTAAAATTTTCAGCGACTGATTCCTGAGATGTTTAGAGAATTTATGCAAAATTTGGGAAAAATCGATAGAGGTACCCCAAAAAATTTTCAAAATGACAAAAAATGAGAAAAAAAATTACAGATGGGCGCGAAATACGTGACGAAAGGACAATCCATTGTGCCAGCGGACTATATTCAACGAGAATTTTTCCTGCCCGAGCCGGCGACCCCGCTGAAGGATGAGAAATCCTATGGAATTCCGACGATTTATTGCAAACCAAGGGGCACAGAGAAGGAAAGAGTGCAATTTGGTGGAATGCTGACCATTTACAAACCGCTGCCAGGGATGAGCATCGAAGATCCACTCTCCAGGTGAGGATAAAGCATTTTGAAAAAAAAAATTGGGCTAAAATCTAAAAAAAAATTTTTTGACAAAACTTAAAAAACATTTTTTTAAATTTAACTTGACAAAAATGATGATTACAACTCCCTAAGGCACAATCGAGATTTTTGATTCGCGTTTTGCAGAATCAACCGGGATTTTTAGGACAAAAGTTAAATTTTTTTTATTTTGTAATAATTTTTTTTGTCAAAAGATCTCGGGTAATCTTCAGTTTGCGAACCATAATTTTTTTATTATTTAATGAATTGTCACGCGTCATTTTATACGATGAAACATGTTTGATCGTATAAAATGTCGCCGGAATTGCTTAAAATATTGCACAGGCACGCAAAGTGGGTCAATAGTAAATACCTAACGTTTTTCATTGAAAAAATGATTTCAAGAGTCATTTTATACGATGAAACATGTTTGATCGTATAAAATGTTGCCGGAATTGCTTAAAATATTGCACAGGCACGCAAAGTGAGTCAATAGCAAATTCCAAACGTTTTTCATTTAAAAAATGATTTAAAGAGTCATTTTATACGATGAAACATGTTTGGGCGTATAAAAGGTCTCTGCATCAAAGGCATAATCGAGACTTTTGATTCGCGTTTTGCAGAATCAACCGAGTAATCTTTTAGAGTTAAAAATTGTGAAGCATGCCTTAGAAAGTTCTCATCTTAATTTGGGCCAAGTTTCATCAAAATTATAAAAAAAAATTTGCACAGTGCAAAAATTTTCAAAAAAAAATCAAAAATATTTTTTTTTTTAAAATTTCTTAGGATGTACCCTCAAACCTTCAAAGCTCAAACCAGCCGCAAATTTGATCTGATCCTTCCGCGGCACGGCGACATTTTCCTATCGCCCGAGGGCGGGATCCTCGGTCTTTCCGCGGATATGATGACTCGCAAAATTCTGCGCCCCAAACGCGATGAGGACGAGGACTTTGGACTGATCGAGTACACGAATCCGATCCCATGGGACGATTGGGAGGCGTTCGGGCTGGCGCCCACCAAATACTACCAATTGTGCGTCGACATCAACAAGATCGAGTTCGACCATCACTGGCTGTTCGGCGAGGAGGACGGGCTGGCGCGGCGGGTGTGGCGTTTGCATTCGGATTACGTCAAAATGACCGAAAATTTGGTCGATTGTTGGCGGGAGGTGGTGGAGCTGCGGCGACGGCTGGAATTCGAGATTCTGGTCGAGGACGAGAAGCGCCGCCTGAACGCCGAGTTGGAGGACAAATTTGAGAGCATTCAGCGGCTCCGCACCGACGTCCCAAAACTGGGCCAACTCATGGAGCGCGCGTACGAGGAGTTGAAGGCATTTTGGGAGCGAACGGGCCGAAACAGCAGCCATTACAAACTGATCAAGTTGGATGACGTGGGCAGGTGAGAGAACATTCCAAAAGCAAAGTCCTCGTAGTGCGACGCCTGGATTTGCTTTTATTAGTCCGTCCTGCGGGGGAGGATCCTGTAAAAAGCGCCGCGAAAATTTATTTACCCCTTTTTCATTATTTTTTCACCAACCCCCGCCTGGATGGATGGGTGGAAATCGGTGAAAAAAAAATTTGAATGTTTTTTTGTATTTTAGATACTAGTCCGTTCGTAAAGTCGCTGGAGTGATTTTCAGTGTTTGCACAGTGCAAAAAAAGTGAGGATGCAAGCGACAGCCGAAAAAAGCCTATTGCACGGTGCAAAAGGCAAGAAGTTGCACAGTGCAAACGGAAATTTTGTTTTCGCACAGTGCATGTCGCCGTAATCACTCCAGCAACTCTGAACGGAATAGTAATAAAACAACCCCAACTTACACCACACACATAATTTCTGCGACGCACAGTGCAAAAAATGTCATGGTGCGAGCGACAGCCAAAAAAAGCCTACCGCACGGTGCGAAAGGAAGAAATTGCACAGTGCAAAGTGAATTTTTGTTTTTGCACAGTGCATGCCGCGAAATTTACCCAGCGACTTTACGGACGGAGTAGTAATTTTGCACACACATCAAGTTCAGGCCGCATGGCTAGCCTTATGCAGAGAGATCTGAGATATTCAAAGCTCTTTGTCGACGAGAGAGTGCGAAAAAAGAGGAGAGCGGACAGCTACGAAATTGGCCATCTCTCTGCCAGTTTTGCGCTCTACGGTTGAAATAGATATGAAATTTTTTTATGTCAAACTTTTACCATCTTAGGACTAAAAATTTCGGTTGTTTCTGCAAAGTGCAAGCTAGAAATTTGGCATATGCCTTAGAGGAAAATAACGTAAATTTGACCCAAATCTCATTGCAATCTAAGCGTCGCGCTTTGGGCACTTCCCTTGTTAACTGACCGATCAGATTTAGACGGTTTGACCGTTAACATCAGACTTCTAAACCAGTGAATTTCAGCGCGGAATACAAAAACTTGGAGCTGCCAATGTACGAACTCAGACATCAACATGTCAAGGTGAGTTGCTAATATTATTCCGTCAGTCGGATCGGTAGAGTGATTTCCGCGACATGCACTGTGCAAAAACAAGAGTTCATCATGCACTGTGTATTTTTTAGCGTTTTGCACCGTGCAATAGGCTTTTTTAGGCTGTCGCTCGCACCCTAACTTTTTTGCACAGTGCATGCCGTCGAAATCACTCCAGCAACTTTACGAACGGAAAAGTAGTTGAAAAAATTTTTTGCGTCTAAAAAGGTGTTAAATATATATAATAAATCTTTGACAAAAAATATATGGCTTTTCAAAGGTGCGTAGAATTTTTATCGCGGGCCGCACAGTGCACATTTTTCACAGTGCATTTGACCTTTTGCACTGTGCAATCAAAATAGCGCAAGCCTTGTTTCAACGACGTCGCTGTGACGGCGCCCGGAATTTTGCACAGTGCATACGGCATTTTTGAGGTTTTCACAGTGCAAAATGCCTCAAAAAGGTGCGCGCACCGTGCAAAAAGAGGAAAAATGCACTGTGCGACGCGACCAGGCGCAATTTCTTGCTTTTTGCACCGTGCAATAGGCTTTTTTCGGCTGTCGCTCGCACCCTCACTTTTTTTGCACTGTGCAAACACCAGAAATCACACCAGCGACCTTATGGACATACCAATGAACAAAAAATCCTTCGATTTACTACTCGGGCCATAAAGTCCGTAGAATTTTAACGCTGATGTCGAGCTGGTGCGGTCGCCCAACAGTGCATGTCGCTTGGGTAAATGCGGCAAATCGCCGCAACGGCCGCAAAAAATAAATAAAAATGCACCGTGCAAAATTCTACGGACTTTATGTCGCGAGTAATATTCAATTTTTTTCCAGGACTCCCAGCCCTCGACATCTCGCCTCTTGCCTCGTCAACTGTCGGTGCAGGACCAGCTCGCCAAACAGGACCAGGAGCGGCGACAGGCGATGGAGAAGTGTCGCGTGCGGGTCGAGCTCTACTTCAACAAGATCCTCGTCTGTCGGACCGAAGCCAAACTCCTGGAGCACGACTTTTGCGTCGCATTCGGACAGGTCTACAACCTGCGCGTGCACGAGCAGCCCGACTCCGTGGAGCTGGTGGTGCAGGAAAAGTTTGGAGGCAATGCGTGGCGCACCATGGCCCAGGTCTTTGTCCCATTCGAGTGGCATGAGGACTGTCCGCAGCGCGCGTTGGAGCCGATGGATTTCGCGTGCGATTGGGAGGTGGCGGGGTATGTGGAATGGGGCGGGTTTACTGGTCTGTCCGGAAAGTCGCTGGGGTGATTTTTGGTGTTTGCATCGTGCAAAAAGTGAGGATGCGAGCGACAGCCAAAAAAAGCCAATTGCACGGTGCAAAAAGCAAGAAATTGCACAGTGCAAAGGGAACCTTTGTTTTCGCACAGTGCATGTCGCGGAAATCACTCCTACGACTTTACGGACGGACTTGTACAGCGACAAAAATCTTTTTTTTTTTTAATTTTTTTACGGCATTTTTTGAAAAAGTTCAGTAGTGAAGAAAGGAGCTGAAATTTGTAGTAGACGGTGGGTGAAGACGTGGTGACTTCCTTTGCCAACAACTTGGGAAATAATGGATCAAAACCGAAAAATATTAAATTTTTTGGACCAACATAGACTAGATCGTGTGCCCACATGATTTTTATCGCAAAATCGCTTTGGCTTTTATTTATAATTAACATACTAGTCCAGTCGGAATGTCTCTAGAGAGATTTTTGGTGTTTGCATTGTGCAAAAAGTGAGGGTGCGAGCGACAGCCGAAAAAAGCCTATTGCACCGTGCAAATGATATTCATCTGTAAGAGAATTTGACTTTTTCAGTCGAAGCTTTAAAAATTTTCGACTAAAAAATATCGAAAAATTTTGCAAAAAACCGTTTTATTTTATCCGTTCACAAGTCGCTGGAGTGAGTTTTGTGACATGCACAGCGCAAACACTGTCAGGGTGCAAGCCACACCCGAAAAAGCCTATTGCACCGTGCAAAAATCAAGAAATTGCACAGTGCAAAGTGAACTTTTGTTTCGCACGGTGCATGCCGCGGAAACCACTCCAGCGACTTTACGGACGGACTAGTAAGACGGTTGATTACAGTTTCAAAGGAAGCATTGGTTGCGGCGATCCGCCAAAGAGCCCGCATATCAACGGGCGATTGTTTTGCAACGCCATTTGGATGGAGGATGAGAAACCGTGGAATTACGATAAAAGCGCACAGGTGAGTCATCAGAAGGCTTTTAGTTTGGTCTTGAGCAAAGCTCATTTGTAGACGACATCTGTCTTGCTGGGTTTGCTATTGCTGTCGCAGAGACATTTCATACGATGAAACATGTTCGGTCGTATAAAATGTCTCCGGAATTTCTGGAAATTTTGCACAAGTGTTCTCTGTGGGTCACTAGTCAATTCCTAACTGAACACCAATTTTTATTTAAAAATAATAATTCGAGGGCCATTTTATACGATAAAACATGTTCGGTCGTACAAAAAGTCTCCGGAATTTCTGGAAATTTTGCAGAAGTGTTCTCTGTGGGTCACTAGTCAATTCCTAATTGAATACCAATTTTTATTTAAAAATTATAATTTAAGGGCCATTTTATACGAAAAAAGATGTTTGGTCGTATAAAATGTCTCCAACCTTTTTTACTAAATAGGAAAACCAAGCATACATGTGTCACTAAAGTCCCGAACTAAGCGTTTAGAAATCTTGTATTGACGCGAAAGAGTACGGAAAATGAGGAGAGCAGTCAGAGAGAAAAAGTTTTTCGGCTTTATTTTTGCGGATTTTTGCATAGACAACGATAACTACACGAAAAACAAAATTCTGATGTTTTACTAGGCGATGTCTTCAAATAACTCTATTTTTCATTTTCCAACCTATTAAATTTTGATTTTTTTCTGCAAAGCGCGCGCGAGTTAAAAAAATATTTTTTATGCTTTGCAATATTTTGATCTAAATTTGTGACAAGTATCATCAAGATCTGCGAATCGAATTGAACCATTTTCCCCATTTAAATTTGATTTTTTCTCCAGAAAAACGATCCCTCTTCCGACGACACTTTTCACTTGATCCCCAAGGAAACGCAGCTCCAACCGAAGGACGAGAAGGACCTGAAGTCGCAAGCCCGCCTCGACGCCCTTCAACGCCGTTACCAGTCGCGCCGCTTCGGTGGACAGACGTTTCAGGCCGATAAAATTGATCAAACCCGCGTTGGATTGGTCGATGACGAAGTGGAACAAACCTTCATCGCCGAGGAATTCAAGGCCGAGGATAGTGCGTTGGGTAAGGGTTTTTTTACCTTATGGTACTACTAGTCGCGCCATAAGGTCCCGACAATTTTACCGCTGATGTCGCGCACGAAAATTGGAGTGAGGTCGCGGAAAAGTGCACGTCGCTTGGGTAAAAATGGGAAATCGCCGCGACGGCCGCGAAAATTTGAGAAAAATGCACCGTGCAAAATTGTCAGGTCTTTACGTCGCGAGTAGTAGTACTAGTCCATCCGTAAAGTCGCTGGAGTGATTTCGGCGACATGCACTGTGAGAAAACAAAGGTTCACTTTGCACTGTGCAGTGTCTTGCTTTTTGCACCGTGCAGTAGGTTTTTTTGGGCTGTCGCTCGCACCCCGACTTTTTTTGCACAGTGCACGTTGCGGAAATCTCTCCAGCGACTAGTATTGCGAACAATTTTCCCAATTTAAAATTTTTTCCGGCGATTTTTTTTCGAAATTTTTTAAAATCTTTTTACTTTTTTTGCGATTTTTCGATTTTTATCAATAAATCGGTCAATCTCCAACCGAAAGATCTCGGAGATCTCTTTTATTTGGCATTTCCGTACACTAGTCCATCCGTAAAGTCGCTGGAGTGATTTCCGCGCCATGCACTGTGCGAAAACAAAAGTTTCCTTTGCACTGTGCAATTTTTTGCTTTTTGCATCGTGCAATAGGCTTTTTTCTGTTCTCGCTCGCGCCCCAACTTTTTTGCACAGTGCAAACATCAAAAATCACGCCAGCGACTTTCCGGATGGACTAGTACTGTTCAACGATCGATTTGTGGGCATTGGCAGTGGTATGGCCAAAAAATAGCCAGAGCCCTCTCTCCGACCCATCTGAAATTCCTAGCTCATCGCTTTGCAGAAACAAGCGGGATTTTTAGTCGGAAAGTTAGCAAAAATGTGACACTTTTTTTGAATTTTGTTATAAAAAATTTCATACCTGTTTCGAACGCCGATGGTAATGTTTCCACAAAAAAATATTTTTTATGCGAAATTGGCGGAGATATGGCCAAAAAGTGTGTTTTCCTCTCTGACCGCACTCCGTATTTTGCGTGCTCTCTCGTCCGGTCGTTGAATATTTCGACTGCGCCTGCAAAGCGCGAGCTGAAATTTTCAGCAATTGCTGTGACGTAATTAAATTAAAGAAAATATGAGAATCTCAAAAAAAAAAAAAAAAAAATTAAGATCCTTTCCTTATTAGGTGTCGGGATGAACGAGTCGCATTTGGACGTGATCCGCGACCTCGCCCAACAATACGCCGTGAACCTACGTGAAAACTTGTTCGAGGCCTCACTCCACTCGAAGCACACAAGAAGTTACGACTCCGTGGTGCGGGAGGACCCGATTCCCGCACTCTTCGACTTTTTCGGCACCCTCTTCCGACCGCCGGACATATCGCGAAAGCTGAAGCCGATGCGAGGACAACGCGCCCCAACGTCCACAAAACAGTCGCGATACCGGATCGTGATCAACGTGCAGAGTGCGATTAATTTGCCGGAGAAGGTGAACGGCGAAAGCACCAATGTCTTTGTGGATGTGTGTTTTCGGGTGAGTTGAAGGAGCTGCAGACGCATTTTTGCGGCCGATATTTATTTTTAGACCTATAAGTCGTTCCGTAAAGTCGGTGGGGTGATGTCCGCGATATGAACAAAAGTTCCCTTTGCACTGTGCAATTTCTTGCTTTCTGCACCGTGCAATAGGCTTTTTTCGGCTGTCGCCCGCACCCTCACTTTTTTTGCACTGTGCAAACACTGAAAATCACTCCAGCGACTTTATAAACGGACTAGTATCTAAAATACGAAAAAATATTAAAATTTTTTTTTCACAGTATGGTTACCGATTTCCACCCATTCATCCAGGCGGGGGTTGGTGAAAAAATTATGAAAAGCGGGTAAATAAATTTTCGCGGCGCTTTTTACAGAACCCTCCCCCGCAGACCGACTCCTCACAATCAGCTACGCCCCCCGTCAAATTGAGAAGGGAACTCTTCGAATTGGCTTTTCGTCCAAAGATTTATCGGAAAATTATTTTAAAATTTTCCCGCTAGGCATTACCGGTCGAAACAAGTCTGAAAACAATCCATATAATCCTCGGTGTATATAAATGCTCGAGCAAATAAGAAAATAATTCAAAATTAGATTTTTTTAAAGCATTTCCTGAACGGTTACCGCGAATTAGTTCACGATAATGAAAAAAAAGTTCGCGATGTGGTGAATTGTGAACGCTTTTCTTGAAGTTCCGTTCACAGCAGATGATGAATTGGTCCAAATTTCGGAGGACCTCGGTTATAGGAATTTTTTTTTTCCGAAAGCTGAGCGGTTTTTGCCAAAAACCGTTCATTTTGTAAAATGAACGGGTTTTGGCGAATTCTTTTCTTATTTGCTCGAGCATTTGTATACACCGAGGCTTATATAGCTTGAAAATGGTAAACTTTGTCAAAAACTACCTGGTTTTTACCAAATTGGACAAGAAATCGGTCAAAAAAGATCTCTCTGATCCCATATTTGTGACGAAATGCCAACTTGAACAATTTCCTCCCTCTTGTTTTTTCGATTTGACGTGCGTTGGAGGCTGGAATTTGCGCAGTGCAAAAGGCTTTTTGTTTTGAGGTTTCACTATGCAGGGTATCCATTTGATCGGCCTCTCTGACTTCTCGCTACAATCTCTCGTCTGATTTTGAATTTGCAGAAGAAGCACGTCCAAACCGCCTCCGTTGAAGGCCGCTTCGCGAACTGGCAGGAGACTCTAATCTTGGAGCTGGAAAGTGAGAATGACCTCCATTTCGAGATGGCCTACATCAATGAGATGATCGAGTTCCGGCTCTACGACCGTTGCGTCAGCCCGTTGGCGCGCGACAACCGCGAAATCAACACCGTTCACGAGCAGTGGGAGAACAAGTGGCTCGGCGACGTGTTTGTCCCATTTTCGGCGGTCTTTACGCAAGGAAAACTGGATGGAGCGATGAGTGTGAGGAGGCCCGCCTTCTATACGGACTATAAGTAGGTGCTGACGGTAAATTTTTGGAAATTAGCCTAAAAAAAAAATTTTTTAATAAAAAATTTATGAAAAATAAAATGCCTCAGATTTTAACAAAATTTTGCACCAATTTCGAGTAAAATTGCGAGATTTCCAGCTCAAAATTTGCAAAAATCTGCGAAATTTTTGGGTAAAAATTGGAAAAATTATGACATTTTTTTAAAAAATTTTGGTATGGAAAATTACGCGTCTACTTCAACTGTAGAGAGTAATCTTTCCGCACGAAAATGGCAAAGGTATGACCGAGAGTCTTTCTCTCTAACCGCTCTCCGCGTTTCACGTACTCTCTTGGCGGCAAAGACTTTTTGAATATCTCGGCTCTCCCTGCAAAGCGTCAGCTAAAGCGTCGTATTTGGGGTTCTTCCCGTGAATGTGTGACATTGAAATATTCAAAATAATATATATGTAATTTTTTCATAGAAAATAAAAAAAAAAATTTTTTTTTCAGAAATTTCGATCGAACTTGTCAACTCAAAGTGTTGGTCACAATTGATCCGCCATTGCTTCCGCCCAAATTGGTGTTCAACAACTTTTTCTCGACAAGTGAGGAGTCCGAGGTAAATCGAAAACAACGAAATCTCTGTACAACGAACCCTCTTACCACAAAACCTCTTTATAACAAACAATTTCAGAGGTCTTAGGAGTCGATTTTAGGGAAAAATGAACCTCCCTACAACGAAGCCTTTCTATAACAAACAAATTCCCTTGCAATTCGTTGCACAGTGCTCCAAAAATTTTCATAAAGCGCATGGCCATTCCTCGCATTGATTGCACAGTGCAGTGCATTTTGCACTTTTTCCCACGCTTGTCGCCACCGCACAGTGCATTTCGCTCTTTTCGCACAGTGCAAACCTCAAAAAAGCCGTTTGCACTGTGCAAATTGCAGCCGCCGACGCAGCGACGTAGTTGAAATTTGTTCATGTCGCAGCGATATGTCGTGCACGGTGCAAAAACCAAAAAAAGTCGAATGCACCGTGCAAAGTGGAGGTTGTTTGTGCACAGTGCGGAAAGCGACGAAATCGCTGTAACCATTTGGTGGTCAATAGAAATGTCTCATATTTGGCATCAATCTGTACTATTGCACCATTAATCTTGCTCCAACAAAATATTTCGAGAAGTTTTCATAATTTGGAAAAATTTTTAAAAAACCAAAATTTTCACACTTTTTTTTTGTAAAAACATATATATAATTCCAACCCCTAAGCTAACCGTTCTAGTATTTTCATAAAGTGCACGGTCATTCATCGCATTGATTGCACAGTGCATTTATCACTTTTTCCCACGCTTGTCGCCACCGCACAGTGCATTTCGCTTTTCTCGCACAGTGCAAACCTTAAAAAAGCCGTTTGCACTGTGCAAATTGCAGCCGCCGACGCAGCGACGTAGTTGAAATTTGTTCATGTCGCAGCGATATGTCGGTGCACAGTGCAAAGACCAAAAAAAGTCGAATGCACCGTGCAAAGTGGAGGTTGTTTGTGCACAGTGCGGAAAGCGACGAAATGTCCATTGCATTTTATGAAAATATCACTTTTTAAAATGGCTGTAACTTTTTTGATTGTTTATAGAAATGTCTCATATTTGGCATCAATCTGTACTATTGTACCATAAACTTTGTGCCAAAAAATTATTTCGAAAAGTTTCTAGAATTTGGAAAAAATTTGAAAAAACCAAAATTTTGGCACTTTTTTTTGTAAAAATTTTTATAACCGTATTTTACCATAAAAAAAATTTTTTTAGTTTCTCTCCGATGTCAAAAAATGGGAGGACAAGTTGTTGGACAGAAATCCGGATCGATTCTACCGCGCAATTGTTAGCGATACCAATGGGAAGCCGGCGATTATATCGCAATTCATTCATCCAGTTGTGCCGCCACACGTTCTTCGTCATGTGGACTCGTCGAGTCCGGAAGAAGCGTTGAGGTCGGTCCGACTGGCCGCTCATATTGTTGCGTGTGTTCCGTTCTTGACGCATCCCGTCGTCTACGCGCATTTGTGTGATGTTTGGATGACGGTGGATCAGGTGGGTGAAATGCGACGATCAGATTTTATGTTTCCACAAAAAATCAATTTTTTCCGCGCGAAATTGGCGGAATTATGGCCAAAAAGTGTTTTCCTCTCTGACCGCTCTCCGCATTTTACGCACTCTCTCGGTGGGTGATAGGGAATGTGCTCAAAGTGCGACGCTCGGATTTTGATGAGCCTTGCGACAAATTTAGAATATTTTTTGTAAGATTTATCCGAGACTCCTAGGTCGCGCTTTGCAGAAACGACCGAGATTTTTGAGTCGGAAAATTGGAAAAAATGCAACACTTTTTTCGAATTTTGGCATGAAAAGAATCATGCTTATTTCTACCGTAGAAAGTAATGTTTCCACGAAAAATCAATTTTTTCCGCGCAAGACTAGCAAAGATATGGCCAAAAAGTGTTTTCCTCTATGACCGATATCCGCGTTTTGCGTACTCTCTCGGCCGCAAAAATCGTTTAATATCCCGGCTGCCACTCCAACACGCAAGCCAAAATTTTGACATGCCCAAAAAGTATTTTCCTCTCGGGATAACATTTTCAGACATTTTTGTGTGATATATATAGGCCTCAAATTTGATTAACAAGGAAAGTACTCCAAGTGCGACGCTCAGATTTTCTTCAAATCTTGCAGACACTTTGAGCATAGTCCACATATCAATTTCTGAAAGTTTTTGCTCGAGCTTTGCGGGCGCAGCCGAGATATTCAGCGATCTGACGAGAGAGTACGCGAAATGCGGAGAGTGGTCAGAGAGAAAACGCATTTTGTGTCGTATCTTTGCCAGTTTCGCACGGAAAAAACTGATTTTTTGTAAAGACATTACCCTCTACGGTAGAAATCGGCATGAAGCTTTTCAATGCAAAAGTTCGCAAAAAAAATCACATTTTTCGACTTTTGACGTAAAAATAAGTCCCTATCGTTTTTGCAAAGCGCATGTTAGGAGTTACGCATATGTCTTAGAAAACATTGTTCTAGGTTTGTGCCAAGCTTCATCAAGCCCTGACAATGAGCGTATTCGAAAAGACTGCACAGTGCAATTTTTTCCAAATCTGCATATTACTTACTACGTACATGTATAAAATACATTGTAAAAACTGTTCCAGATGCTGACGATAGGCTGTGGGTCCACGGAAGAGCACGCGGTCTTGCTGTGCAATTGGCTGCTGGGCATGGGTTTCAACGCATTTCTTTTGTTGGGAACGGGCCTTCCCCAAAGTGTGAACACGGCCTTTGTTTATGCGGAAATCCCGGGTTATGCGGCGGTTTTGATCGACCCAACTGATGGCACCTACTACTTGACGACTGACACCACCTGCACGCTGAATAACATTTATGTCATCGCTACGCCAACGAATGTTTTTGGGAATCTGCAGACGGAAAAACAAGTGGTTTTGACCGATTTTAATATAAAAGTAGGACAAAAAAGGATTTTTTTCTTAAAATAGAGATCAAAATTCATTTAAGAACATTTGAAATTTTGTTTCACAGAATTTGAAGCACTTTTAGCTTGAAAAACGTCAAATTTTATGCATAAAAATTAAAATTTTGGAAGGAAAAACGTAAAATTCAGAAAAAGTTGAGGTTTTAATTTAACTAGGCAAAAATATGGACAAAAATTTTTTATGACTAATTTGGGCTTTTACTACACCGTCCGTAAAGTCGCTGGAGTGATTTCCGCGACATGCACTGTGCGAAAACAAAAGTTCACTTTGCACTGTGCAATTTCTTGCTTTTTGCACGGTGCAATAGGCTTTTTCGGGTGTGGTTTGCACCCTGATTTTTTTTGCACTGTGCATGTCACGAAACTCACTCCAGCGACTTGTGAACGAAAAAAGTAACACGTTTTTTTTGCAAAAATTTCCGATATTTTTTAGCCAAAAATTTTCAAAAACTTTGCCTGAAAAAGTCAAATTCTCTTACAGATGAATATCACTCCGTTTCTACAAAAAATCAATTTTATCCGACCAAAATTCGCGGAGAAATAGACAAAAACATTTTTTGTCTGACCGACTCTCCTCATTTTGTGTGCTCTCTCGGAAAAAGATTGCGTAATAACGAAGCTGCGTGTAAAAGTGAGATCTAAAATTCAAAGGGATTAATTGATGGGAAATTTAGAGCAAATAAGCCATATTTGAAGGAAATCGGAAAGTCACGGCTGGGGTAGTCTACTAATTTATATTGTACTAGACCAAAAAACTTTTTTTTACAAAAAGGTGTCGTATTATAGCGCCGTTCACTGTGGGAGCCCCTCTTTGCTACCAACAAAACTCCGCCACCCACAGTTCAAAAGGATTCGGTGATCTATACGGAAGTGAATGAGGACGTTGTAATGGAGCTAAGGGGCTCTTTGGAACGGGAAATTCGACTCAAATTCGATCAAAGCCGACCTTATGGGATTCCTCAGTGGAATGTGCTGGCCTCGAGGTAAATTTGCACCTAATTTCTTTCTTATTTGCAAAATTGTATTAGATGATATACCAGTTTTGAAAATCTTTGTCTCTTGTGCCATGGATAATATAAAAAATGGCTCTAACTTAAAAATGAGAGAGAGAAAATGTTGCAAAAATGTTGCAAATCGGTTTCAGAGCCCTTCGTGAGGTTCTAATTTACATTTCGACTAATTTGGATGAACCGCCCGAGATCAAGGACAAGTTTCGTTCGCTTGGTCTTAATTACCAAGTTTGTGCAGTCGGCATTCAAAAAGGCTACCAAAATCGACAACAACTGGTCGACGATGTCATGAACACTCAAATCCACGTGAATGCCAACAGTTCCGCGCAATTCGCTTTTGCTGTTCATGTTCAACCCTTCTTTAACAAAATCGTTAGCGTTTCTGTGGCTATCGCCAGCTTAAACCTGCCGTATTGAATGGTATTTGTGTTGTTAAATGTAAATAAGATAATAAACAGTCTTTATAAAGTCCTATGTCTGTTTTCCTCGCAAAAAAAATTTTGAAAAATCACAAAGCCGGAATTTTTTGTGTACCCTATCACGAAAACAATGAATGCCAACAGGATATTGCAGAATGCCAAGGAAATTTTCTCCCGCGCGTTGCTGAAATCATGGATAACAAAAGCTCGTCCAACCAAGTCTGCAGCTCTTCTTAGGCTGAGATCTCGGTGTTTCATTCAAAATTTTTGTTTATTTTTGAGTGAGCACGTTCAATTTATATTACACTTGATTTCAGGGTTCCAAACCTTTATGGGCGGAAGAGACGACCGTAGACACAGATCTTCAAGATCTCCCAGAGGTGAGATTTTATTTTATTTTTTTGGCTTTTAGGTTTTTCTACTTTTACTGAAGATTTATATTATCCATGACTTAATGTGTTGTATAATTTAGATCGTCGTCGTTCTCCAGCTCGCCGGAGAAGTCGTTCGCCTAAAAGACGAAGTCGTTCTCCTCGGAATGGACGAGAAGACCGGCACCGGCATCGTTCTCGAGGAGAATCATCAAGTCGGAAACTTCGAGAAGAACGTCCGTTAAAACGTGAGCGAAGGAGTAGAACACCCGAAGAAGAGGAAGAGAAGGCGAAACCAGCCCCCAAGGCACGCGAATTTGATCCTCTAACCGGTGAAGAGCGACGTCCTGAGCAGAACAACGAGCCAGTAGTATTACCGTCGTTCGAAGTTTCTGGGAAATTAACTGCGGACACAAATACCTTCAAAGGAGTTGTTATCAAGTACAATGAACCTCCGGAGGCGGCATTGCCTAAATTAAGGTGGATGCTCTATTGCATGAAGGTAAATTGAGTTTTATTTTGATTTTTCTGACTTTTAGGCGCTAGAAATCAACTCTAAATATGAAATTACCCCTTTTCCTTCAAAAATGATATTGTTTTAGGGAGAAGATGTGATGAAGCCGTTCTATATGCATCGACAATCCGCTTATTTGATCGGAAGGAACCGCAAAATTGCCGATTTTCCTGTTGATCATCCCTCATGTTCGCAACAACACGCTGTCCTTCAGTATCGAAAAATGGACTTTGAGAGGAATGGAGTACCCGGAAAAAGGACGCTCCCGTACATCATAGACCTGGGCTCATCGAATGGGACTTTTTTGAATGGCGAGAAAATTGAACCTCAAAGATATTACGAGCTGAAAGAGAAGGACATTGTCAAGTTTGGGTTCTCCAGCCGCGAATATGCCGTTCTCCATGAGCTGTCGGCCGAAGGAAAGGAAGGAGCGCGAGTAGACGAAGAATTCGAAGGCGGAAGTGATGTTGAAGTTGATCTAGAGGGTGCAGAAGAGCGCTTGGCCAAGGCCGAGCAAGACTATTTCTAAATTTGTTGATAATTTTTATTCGAAATAAATTGTAAATAGATTTGAGTTCAAGTTCCAAGTTTTTGGTGTTGTTGTCCTTTACCTTTTGTGTTCTCTCCTTCTGTTTTATGTTGCGTTTCCTCCAGATGGCCTCTAAGACTCCGTGGGCCGACATTGTCCTCTGGCAGAATGGGAAAGTTGTGAGTTTTGAGAAAAATTGTATTGTTTTAGGTACCAAATCAAAAAGTTCGAAATTTTGTAATTAAGTATTTGTTTTAGCTCCATTCTTTTTTGGCAGAGGATCAGTCAGTTGAAATCGGCAAGCAATTCCTTGTTTCAAGCGCATTCCAGAATTCAGGTAACAATTTATATTATACTTGATACCTTGATGTTTAGAGCCGAGCGTTTGTACCATAACCAAGGTGAAGAATGGATGTGAGGTAAAGAATATGTCTTTCCAAGTAATTTACGTCATTACTGATTCAAATCACCGGACTGGACATGGAAGTCACAACAAACTAACACCAAGAGATCTGGCCAAAGGTGGGCATCTAAAATAAGGTCGATTTTGCGAAAAGATGATGGCAAAATGATGTGAAATTTCTTACGGAGGAACTTAGAGGTCTTTGCGCCTTTCGATCTAGTTTGGCGGTTAATAAGATGTTGTTTTAGGTGAAAGTTGGATGTTGTTCTGGGAAACCTCTTTCAATCGGCAACTAAAAGAAGCGGCAACGTTTGAAGACCTCCAGGATAAAGGGCTACAGTCTATGTGCTTCTCCAAGCTTGAATTCAAGAGAAATGGAGAGCATTTTGGAATCGGCATCACATTCGTTGAGGCCTGGGACAAAATTCGAAGAGCATCGGCCGCCAAAATGTTCGGCTTGGAGAATGGGGAATTGTAAGATATTTGAAGTACCATTGGGGTTGTTTTGGAAAAATCGTCCTTTGTTTTCCAGCCGAAAGTTTTGAGATTTTTTGAGCAAAAATGTTTGCTTGGTCCCCCCTTGACTTAATAGATTTTTTGTTCTCTGAAGCGTTGTGGACGTCTCTGAGATTGGCCGTAGTTTTTGAATATTTGAGTTTGAGTGTGAACATATTTATTTTCAGAAACCGCACAGTTTCCCTCTCCCAATCCGATGCCCAAAGATTCAAACTCCCAGTTTTCCGTCCAAGCTCCTCCCCCCTCAGAAATCGCACTTTGCCAACGATCTCGGACAGAGAAGAAGTTAGAGGCCGAAAGTCGTCAATAGTCAGAGATATGGTCAACTCTTTTACGGTGAGTTTTTTACCGATGTAAAGTGGTGTAAAGTGAAATTTGAGTGGAAGTAAGGGGTTTTTGATGACGTCAAATCTTGTTTTAAGACTGATTGAGGCTTTTATTTATCAAGCAGTTTCTTGAGGAAGCCAATGACAACAATTTTCCAAATTTTTGACCAAGTACAATATAATTTTTTTCTAATTTTCCAATTATTTTAGACTCAAATGGAGAACAAAGAGAACCATTTGACCCCAACGCTCGGAAACACTCCTACCAACCCGAAAAATGACCTTCCACCACGATCCTCGACCCGAAAATTGAGTCAACTTTATTTTGCGACCAAGAAACCAATCCTCCAGCAGAGTTTGAGCGACCTGGACGAAGAGATCAAACTCCTCGATTTGACCGTTCTGAAGATTATGAGCAAGTCGGGCGGACAACACACATCACACCATAGTTTTAGCAAGATTTCTCATCGAAGTGAGGCCTCGGAATCAAGTCCGGACGAATTTATGCTCAAATCAGAGGTGGTTAAGCCGAAAATCCGCACCTTTTCGGCGGGAACATTGCATCCGGATGTATAGAATTATTTTTAATGCTTTTTCTCCGTTAATTTGAAACTATGCCCTGGAGGCATTTGACTTTTTTTGATAATTTTTGGGATATTTTTGATGAATACGGAAAATTATTGTGGTTTTAACGAGAGAAATGGTAGTTTTAGTGCTCAAAAGTGTTAATATCAACGAGAAAACTTATTCCTTTTTTGGGTACAGTAAAATTTCGGTGTATCGAATGTCTGATATACGAAAAAACTTTTTCGAGGTATTGAGTTTTGCTAATTCGTTCCCTCCACTATTTATTTGTTACTAATTGAAAAATAAATTCGATAAATTAATAAAACTTTGAGAAAAGCTGCAAATTATGCTTTTATCTTTCGGAAAAATGGGTAATAAATTGCCGAAAATTTGAAAAAAATTAAAAATCAAGCACTTGTTTTAGTATCCTCACATATTCCTCCATGGAAATGGTGTGCACGTCCAACGAGCCTAAGGCGTTCTTCAAAGACACGGCTTTCCGCAATTGCGCCTCAACCCGCATATGATAGCCGGCTATCGTCGAACGGGATTGATAGTCTTTGGAGGAGTAGTTGGACTGGATTGTGGAGAGCTAAAAGCTAGGAAATTTTGGGTTGAAAACGGTAAAACTTGACGGCGGATTCACAGATTTGGATGGAATTTGAAATTTTGAGTAGAATTTTCTTAGACATATACGAGATTTTCAACTCGCGCTTTGCAGAAACCATCGAGAGTTTTATTTTTATTAAAACTTTTGATAGTTTCTGCGAAGCGCTAGCTCAAAATCTTGTAAATGCCTGAGAAGATTCTAATTTAAATTTCTGAAGTTTCATCTCGGCGGGATTTTTTCTGCCAAGTTTCGTCGAGATCTGAGAAGGCTTTTTTCTTCCAAGCTGAATGAATATTCCGGTCCAAAAAGGATCAAAACGACTCTAATTCAGTATCAAAAGGTAACGCAAGGACTCAAAATGACTGTTTTTTACTGAAACCACATACTAGTCCGTTTGCAAAGTTGCTGGAGTGATTTTTGCGATATGCACCGTGCAAAAAGAGAGGGTGCGAGCGACAACCGAAAAAAGCCTATTGCACGGTGCAAAAAGCGAAAAATTGCACAGTGCAAAGTGAATTTTTTTGCTCTCATCGACAGGGATCTCACCGTGCAATAGGCTTTTTTCGGCTGTCGCTCGCAGAATCGCGAAGGATACCAAGTGCAACTCTGAGACTTTACTGACACCTGGCACTGTCTTCGGATAACGACATACTAGTCGGTCCGCTGCAGTGATTTTTGGTGTTTGCACTGTGCAAAAAAGTCAAAGTGCGAGCGACAGCCCAAAAAAGCCTATTGCACGGTGCAAAGAGCAAGAAATTGCACAGTGCAAAGCGAACTTTTGTTTTTGCACGGTGCATGTCGCCGAAATTACTCCAGCAACTTGTACTATTATCAAACGTTTCCCTTCAAAACCAACAGTCTTTTTGTTTCTTTGTGATATTTTTTGAAACTGAATTAGAGTAGTTTTGACCATTTTCGACCTTTATCGACCGGAATGTTTGCTCAGGTGCGTAGAAAAAATGCTTCCCATATCTCGACGAAGCTTGACAGAAACTTTGATTACTACGTTTTATATAAAATGCGTAGACTTTTTGTCGCGCTGCACAGTGCATTTTTCCTCCTTTTGCACGGTGCGCGAGCCATTTTTAATCATTTTTCACAGTGCAAACCCCAAAAATGCCGTTTGCACTGTGCAAAACTCCGGGCGCCAACGCAGCGACGTAGTTGAAAAAAGCTTGTGCCGCGGCGATATTTCGATTGCACAGTGCAAAACGTGAAATGCACTGTGAAAAATGTGCACTGTGCGGCCGGTGACAAAAAGTCTACGCACTTTTGAAAAGCCGTAGTATGATTTTATACGGCAGATTCGAGATTCTCGACTGAAAAAAAGCTGAAAATATGAAGTCAAAAACTCACTTGATTCTGTAGATTTTGTAACCTCCGAATTTTCGAGTCGATCACAATTTGCGCACAGTTGATGTTATGGGCGTATTCGGCGTCTAAAGTCTCGTATTGCTTGTAATTTTTGAATTGCCAAAAGCGATTTTCTGATTTGCTACTGGTCCGTAAAGTCGCTGGAGTGATTTCGGCGACATGCACTGTGCAAAAAAAGTGAGGGTGCGAGCGACAGCCGAAAAAACCCTATTGCACGGTGCAAAACGCAAGAAATTGCCTTTTGTCGCGTCGCACAGTGCATTTTTCCTCTTTTTGCACGGTGCGCGAGCGTTTTATTGATCTTTTTTCGAGAGAGCACACAAAATGAGGAGAGTCGGTCAGACAAAAAATATTTTTGTCTATTTCTCCGCGAGTTTTGGTCGAACAAAATTGATTTTTTGTAGAAACGGAGTGATATTCATTCGTAAGAGAATATGATTTTTTAAGCTGAAGTTTTTGAAAATTTTAGGCTAAAAAATATCGGAAAATTTTGCAAAAAAACGTGTTTTTTTATTCGTTCACAAGCCGCTGGAGTGAGTTTCGAGACATGCACAGTGCAAAAAGAGTCAGGGTATGAGCGACAGCCAAAAAAGGCCTATTGCACGGTGCAAAACGCAAGAAATTGCACAGTGCAAAGGCAAATTTTGTTTTCGCACTGTGCATGTCGCGGAACTCACTCCAGCGACTTTACGGACGGGCTAATATATATCTATGTAAAAGTAATACAAAATTTTGGGTCGAATTAATCTTGAACTTACAAGATTTCCTTTTGTCGACAATGGGTTCCGACGGCTCGAACTCAAACAATTGGGAGTCGGACATGCTGGAGCTCGAACGGCTGAACTCACACGACTCCATGATTATTTATCTAAAATTCCGAGAACAATAACACAAACAGCGATTAGAATATTGAAACTCTCCGCGAATTGCGTGTCAATCATAAGGTATGGATGGGAAACTATTATAAAAATCGCAACAATCTAAAATAAAATTGACATTTTGCGGAAGAAAAAGTTTGAAAATGGCTTGATAAAGCCTGTCAAAAGTTTAGATTACCATTTTCTAACGCGTCAGCGAATTTTTTGGCCGCACGTTGGAGAAAACGGATGTTCATAGACTGACAAGGAATATATCAGTCTGTCGGGAAAACAATGAGCACTCGTCGCAGCAAAATTTTGCGTTTCGCCGCAGTTGCGCACAAAATTCCCAAGTGCCGCGACGCGATGACGAGCGATTCCAAGTTTCAACGTGTGCTCATTATTTTCCCGACAGACTGATACTCCAAGTGCGACGCTCAGATCTTGATGAAACTGGGCACCAATCCTAGCTCGCGCTTTGCAGAAACGACGGAGATTTTTAGATCGAAAATTGGCAGAAATGTGAAATTTTTTTTGCGAATTTCGGTATGAAAAGTTGCATGCCTATTTCTACCATAGAGAGTAATGTTTCTACAAAAAAATATATAACCTAAAACAATGTTTTCTAAGATTTATGCGTAACTCCTAACATGTGCTTTGCAAAAACGACCGAGACTTATTTTTACGTCAAAAGTCGAAAAATGTGAATTTTTTTTGCGACTTTTACGTTGAAAAGCTTCATGCCGATTTCTACCGTAGAGGGTAGTCTCCACAAAAAATCAATTTTTTCCGCGCGAAAATGGCAAAGATATCGCGCAAAAGTTTTCTTGTCTCTGACCGCTCTCCGCGTCTCGCGTACTCTCTCGACCGCAAAGATTGTTGAAAATCTCGGCTGCGCCTGCAAAGCGCGTGCTAAAATTTTCAGGAATTGATATGTGGCCTATGCTTGAAGTGTCTGCAGACTTAAAAAAAACCTGGGCGTCGCACTTGAAGTATAAAATAGTTCCCCGATACGACAATTTTTTGGTTCAAGCGTCCTCTCCAACTGACGTATCATCAGTTTTGATGGTTATCAGCGGCGCATGGCGTCTTTTTCTCTCCTAATTAGCATGCTAACAGGGTGTGACGCAGTTTTGGAGCAGAAATGGGAGCGTAGATTGGGCTGGGGAAAGGTGAACAAGGGCAATTAGTTTATTATTTCATTGTTTTTGTAGTTTTGAATCGTTTCTCGACCACCAAAACGGTCGAAAAGGGATCCAAAGACCTTAAACTTGTTATGAAAAGGAACTAGTCCGGAAAAGTCGCTGGAGGGATTTTTAGTATTTGCACGGTGTAAAAAAGTGAGGATGCGAGCGACAGCCCAAAAAAGTCTATTGCACGGTGCAGCAAGCAAGAAATTGCACAGTGCAACATGAACTTTTGTTTTCGCACAGTGCATGGCGCGGAAATCACTCCAGCGACTTTACGGACGGACTAGTACCGCCATTATTTTCTGATCACGTCAAATTGAGAAGGGAACTCTTCAAATTGGCTTTTCGTCCAAGGATTTATCAGGAAAATTAAAAAATACCTACTAGTTCGTCCGGAAAGTCGCTACAGTGATTTCGGCGACACGCACTGTGCGAAAAAGCCGAAGAAAGCCTACTGCGCACGTCAAATCGAAAAAGCAACTCAAATTGGCTTTTTGTCCTAAGATTTGAAGGGACAGTACAGCGACTTTTGAATCGCGCTTTTACGGCGTGGAAACGAAATGTCAAAAAAGTTTCTTCGTCGACTGTACCAATAACAACGGAAAGAAATAATGGTGACATTCTACATGTTTATTAATAATTATTTTACTGTTTACAACTCTGCCGCCTTTGTTTTCGCTGCAGGACATAAAAAACTTTTTTGACCTCTGAAAAGGATCCACCTAGCTTGAAAATGGTAAACTTTGTCAAAAACGACCTGGTTTTTGCCAAATTGGACAAGAGATCGGTCAAAAAACATTTCTCGGATCCCATATTTGTGACGAAATGCCAACTTGAAACAGTTCCTTCTCTTTTTCTTTTTCCATTTTACGTGCGATACCGTTTACTAACAAATTTAAGATCTCTTGGATCTCTTTTTCGACCCGTTTTGGCGACCAGAAGCGGCTCAAACCCACAAAACAGCACAATAATTAACCAATGGCCCTTTTGCACCGTTCTCCCGGCCCCGAACCCAATCTAGACTCTGCTTTGCTGCTCCAAAACTCCGCCACACCCTGCGGGCATGCTAATTAGGAAAAACGGAGACGCCGTGCGCCGCTGATAACCCCCGAAAATGATAATACGTCAATTGGAAAGGGCGCTTGAAAAAAAAAATTGTGAAAAGCGAATCGCCCTGTCCGTATTTGCTCAGGCGCATCTGGTTAAACGGTTCGAATGTCTCCCCCCCCCCCCCCCCCCACCCGCTTCGACAATAGATTAAAATTATTTTTTGACCTTGGCGAGAACTTTTGCGAAACCCGCCCGAACCAAAACGTTTACAGCTGATTTTCGCGGGCATCGACAGAATACCAAAAGAAAATTTTCGTGGAAAGCGAAGCCGAGAGATTATGAACATTCCCAAGGCGAAGGAATGTGCACAAAATTCGTGCGGATTATAGTATTTTGAATGGTAAATTGGGATCATATATTGTGTTAAAGCGACTTTTCGGTCGTATTTCAACAAGAAAAGGCTACATTTCTACCAAAAATCAATTTTTTCCGCGAAAAATTTGCGGAGTTATGGTAAGAAAGCGTTTTTGTCTACGACCGCTCTCCGCATTTTGCGTACTCCCTCGTCAACAGCGATTGTTGAGTATTTCGCCAAGAGCTGTCAAATTCTACGGGGTAGAGCACAATAACAGCACAGCTGCTTTTGAATCGCGCATTTTACGGCGTGGAAACGAAATGTCAAAAAAGTTTCTTCGTCTACTGTACCAATAACAACGGAAAAAACGTAATGATGACATTCTACATGCTCACTAATAATTATTTTACTGTTTGCACCTCCGCCGCTTTTGTTTTCGCTGCAGGAGATACAAAACCTTTTTTGACATTTCGTTTCACGCCGTAAAACGCGCAATTCAAAAGTAGTTGTTCTGGCCCTTTAAAATTTCGTTTCTTGTCCGTCCGGAAAGTCGCTGGAGTGATTTTTAGAGTTTGCACGGTGCAAAAAAGTGAAGGTGCAAACGACGGCCGAAAAAAGTCTATTGCACGGTGCAAAAACGAACAAACTGCACAGTGCAAAGTGAATCTTTGTTTTTGCACAGTGCATTATTCAACTTTTTGCACAGTGCGGTGGCCTTTTTGAAACGTTTTGCACTGTGCAAATTTCCGGGCGATGAAGCAGCGACATAGTTGAAAAATGCTTGCGTGCGGCGATGTTTCGTGATTTTTAGAGTTTGCACGGTGCAAAGAAGTGAAGGACGGCCGAAAAAAGTCTATTGCACGGTGCAAAAACGAACAAACTGCACAGTGCAAAGTGAATCTTTGTTTTTGCACAGTGCATGTCGCCGAATTGTCCCACATCAAATACTCGCCTTGTTAGAAAATTCAAGTCTAAAATTTCCTCCAGACTTAAACATTGTCTGACATTTGAAATTTGAGCTACACATTCCCCCGCCAAATGATTGCGGCTCTAAAATTCGCAAAAAATTAATTTTGGGACCGGCCCTCCTCCTCAAAATCAGTGCGAGATCGGAATATGAAAAGCGCCGGTAATGCCCTTTCCTTCTCACAAGAGCCGTATAATTCCCCCGTCTTTGCCAGTGAATATCATGCAGAATCGGCTTCTTTCCCTTTTTTTTGTAACATTACAAACGCTTTTTTTCGGTCGGGGGCGATGCAAATCGAACAGTCTCTGAACTGCGGAAATGAACGGAAAAAGCGAAATAGATATTAATCATCGGCATGTTGGGAGTGCTTGGAAAGATAATGAGGGATGTTAGCCATGAAATTGATGGTAAAAAAATGCGTGGTCGAAACGTTTCCTGTTTAATAATTTTTAATAAAAATTTTTTTTTTTTTGCAAATTCTGAAGGGTACGCCAGGTGTAACCATTTGATTCTTTTCAAATTTTGCGGAAAAGCTTAAAATAGCACAAATAGCAATCTCTGACAATTCTATCTTACCATTTTTATCAGCATCCTACATACCAGTCCGTTGGTAAAGTCGCTGGAGCGATTTTGGCGACATGCACTGTGCGAAAACAAAGTTCCCTTTGCACTGTGCAACCGTACAGCTCTGAAAAGCCCTCAGGCGATTGTAAACATAATTTTTTTTATCAGTCTCACCAAATCAAGCAATTACCGTTTTGCTTGATTGGAAGTGAATGAAATTTTAAGAAATGCTGCCTGACGGCTTGCTAGCGCTGTAAAGTCATACTAGTCCGTTGGTAAAGTCGCTGGAGAAATTTCCGCGACTTGCACTGTGCGAAAACAAAAGTTCACTCTGCACTGTGCAATACACGTCAAATGGAAAAAGCAAGAGGAAGGGAACTGTTCAAGTTGGCATTTCGTCACAAATATGGGATCCGAGAAATGTTTTTCGACCGATTTCTTGGCTAATTTGGTAAAAACCAGGTCTTTTTTGACAAAGTTTACCATTTTCAAGCTATATGGATTCTTTTCAGACTTGTTTTGACCGGTAATACCTAACGGGAAATTTTAAAATAATTTTTCCAATAAATCTTAGGACGAAAAGCCAATTTGAAGAGTTCCCTTCTCAATTTGCACCGTGCAATAGGCTTTTTTCGGCTGTCGTTTGCACCTTGACTTTTTTGCACCGTGCAAACGCCAAAAATCACTCCAGCGACTTTACGGATGAACTATCAGTCTGTCGGGGAAATAATGAGGACCTTGTCGCATCAAAAACCACATCGCCGCTAGAAAATGCACTGCACTGTGTCGCGGCAAAATAATTTTTTTTTGCTTTAGCGACGCGATCGGTACAGCGATAGAGTGCTCATTATTTTCCCGACGGAGTGATACTACTCGGCGCAAAAAGTCCTGAGAATTTGCACGGTGCGGTTTTTGAGAATTTGCACTGTGCGGTTTTTGAGAATTTGCACTGTGCGGTTTTTGAGAATTTGCACTGTGCGGTTTTTGAGAATTTGCACTGTGCGGTTTTTGAGAATTTGCACTGTGCGGTTCGCGAAATCGCTAAAAACGGCTTCGCACAGTGCATTTTGACCCAAAATCATCATTTTGCACGGTGCATTTTGCATTTTTTGCCTTACGTCGCGCGCGATACCCAATTTTCTCAGCGACAAATCGTTTTTTTCGGCGCGCGACAAAATTTCGGTGCGCGATAAATTCTCAGGACTTTGTGCGCCGAGTAACAAACTTTGCCAAAAGATTCGAATCCAATTCAGTTGATATCGTTGCAAAACCCCGCAATACTTTTTTCCCGACCCCAACTCGGACCGCACAAAAGACGAATCGAAAGAAATCGCAATAAAACAGAATTAACATCGTAAACCCCATTTTGAATACCAAATCATGTTTCGTACAGGGGTTTTATTTGAGAATAGAAATAAATAAGAAAATAAATAACTAGATCTACAAGTCAATAAATTATGTGGGTCAACTGGAATTTTGGCGAGGATTTTGAGGAATTTTTTGGAAATTTGAATATTCAAGTTTTTAAATTTAAATATTTAAAACATTTTTTTACATTTTTTGATTTAAAAATTTGAATATTTGCAAATTTCGTAATTGGCAACAGCAAATATAACATTTGATTATAAAAAATCTCGTATTTCGAAATTTAAATATTCAAATTTCAAATTTTGCATATTCAAATCTCCAAATTTCCTCCAAATCGCCCGAAAATCCCATTAGGACCAAGTCTTTCGTTCATCACAAAGCCGAGCTATAAATTATGGCCAATTCAGAGGAAACGCGACGATCTTAACGCGAGATACAGATGAAAACCGAGGGCGATGAAAAAGGTCCACACCGAGAAGCCGCTGATCGCCGCGATCCACACCTTCGACACGCAGTGCGGGTAGTGGGACTTGGCTGCTGAAAAACAGAGAATTAAACCCAAAAATACTGTAGTGGGTAGATTAAACTTTTTTTTAACGAAAGTGCAAGGACATTGGAGTAAAAGTGATAATAAAATGAACTTATTGGGCAAGACCTAAAGGTTTGAGGTTCAGATTTTGATGAGACTTGGGAAAATTTGCGATTAGAGTTTTCCACGGCGTATTCGAGATTTTTAATTCGCCCTTTTGCAGAAACCACAGAGATTTTAGGTCGAAAAAAAACGAAATTTCGTTTTTTGCGATTTTCCGGACTGAAAATTGGCATTCTGTTCGAAAATCGCAAGAAATTCAAGTTTTTGGCATTTTTCGGCCAAAAAATACCGATGGTTTCTGCAAAACGCAAGCTAAAAACTTTGGATATGTTTCAGAAATTTTTTTTCTCATTTTTTGCCAAATGAGATTTTTTCCGGGAAATTTTTCTGATTTCTCCGTAAAGTCGCTGGAGTGATTTCCGCGACATGCACTGTGCAAACAAAAAAGTTCCCCTTGCACTGTGCAACTTCTTGCATTTTGCACCGTGCAATCGGCTTTTTTCGGCTGTCGCTCGCACCCTCGATAGAGCATGCGAAATAAGGAGAGTGGGCCAGGCAGTGTTTCCAATGCAATGGAATCTCTGCACAACAAACTCCCTTACAACGAAACCTGTCTATAACGAACAATTTTAGAGGTCGCAAAAGCCAATTTTAGGACAAACTGAACCAACGAAATGCGTCTTCTATCGCGTCGCTGAAGTGAAAAAAAAATTTGATTTTGTCGCGACACGGTGCAATTTCTCGGCCGCGATGCGATTGTTGATGCCTTTTTTGCATAGTGCATATCGCCAAAATCTCTCCAGCAACTTTCCGAAATCAAAAAAAAAAAAAAAAAAAAAAAAAAAATAAAAAAAAAAAAAAATTAATTTTTTTTATCCCCTCTTACCCTCCTCCTGTTGACGCTCTCGGACTTCCTTTCTCGTTTCCTCCGAGCATTTGGGGTCATCCCTTTTGCCCATACACAGATCCGCTTGCACCTCCATTTCGAACACCGCCGGTTTCTTCATTTGCAAACTCTTGTGCGGATTGGTCTTGACGGTGATGTCGGTGGTCTCCTGATCCACTAGATTTCGTCTCCATCGTCGCAGATTGTTGGAGCGGCCGTCGAAAAGAACCGAATTTTGCGGGGAAGTGATGATGTCGGGGCAGAAGGGAGGCTGCAAAAAATTTATATTTTTTTTATTTATTTTTTGATTATTTAAAAAATTTTTTTTTTCATTTAAATTTTTTTGGCCCTTTAGGGTTGTTTGACCCAAAAATCACGTTGATTTCTGCAAAAGACGGGTTGAAAATTAAGTTTAAAACTTTCTAAAGCACATCCAAAATTTTTAGCTTGCGTTATGCAGAAACCATTGTCATTTTTACGCAAAAAATACCGAAAACTTGAGGTTATTGCGATTTTATAACAGAAAGCCAATTTTTGGTCCAGAAAATTGCAAAAAATCAAAATTTCGGCCTTTTTCGACCTAAAAATCTCAGTGGTTTCTGCAAAACGCGAGCTGAATATCTGCAATATGTCTTTGAAAATCTTAATCGAACTTTTTGCCAGATTTCAACCAAATCTCGGCGGCTTTTTAATCCCTAAAAGCACAAAATCATCGTGTATCTGTAAAAATCCGCACCGTCATGATATCATCGCATCCCTTGACTCCATTTTCGTCCGGAATATCCGAGCACACTTGCATCTCACATCGGATGCTGAAACGAGTGTGGTCGGGGAGTTTGAAGGCACTCAATGGAGCTCGGACCACGTCGTGGTAGGTGTCGTAATGCGGGTGTCCGATGATGTTCAAATCGGTGGAGCAGCCTTGATTATCGATGACTGGGTGCTCATCGCCCGTGACCAGATCGCGAATGATGCAGTTGCGGACAAGAAGACCGTACGCGTCTAAAAAAGTGAGTGTTTTCTTTTGAATTTTTTGAGATTTGGCCAAGTTGACTTGACCGGCCAAATAAGGGCAAGTTAACCGGTCAAAAAAAGGCAAGTTAATCGGTCAAATAAGGGCAAGTTGACCGGTCAAATAAGGGCATGTTGACCGGTCAAATAAAGGCAAGTAGACCGGCAAAATAAGGGCAAGTTGACCGGTTAAAAAAAGCAACTTGACCGGTTAAATAAGGGCAAGTTGACCGGTGAAATAAAGGCAAGTTGATCGGTCAAATAAGGGCAGTCTTACCGGTCAAATAAAGGCAAGTTGATCGGTCAAATAAGGGCAAGCTTACCGGTCAAATAAGGGAGCGGTCAAATAAAAGCAAGTTGACCGGTCAAATAAGGGAAAGTTGACCGGTCAAATAAGGGCAAGTTTACCAGTCAAATAAAGGCAAGTTTACCAGACAAATAAGGGCAAGTTGACCGGTCAGATTTGGTACAACGTGGCCCGTCAGATTTAAAAAAAACCCTTTAACCACGATATATACATATTATATATATATTTTCATTAAAAACAACCCTTACCAGACTCGGGTTTCAACGAGAATTCCAGCCGCAACGGTTGTCCCACGTCGACCCTATCCACTTCCGTTCCATCTCCCTCCTTGTGATGTTCCAAATCCGTCACAATTTTCATTTCGCACTCCGGCGTCGCGGCCTTCTGCTCCAACTTGGTTGGAGTGAAGCGCAACTCCTCCAGCGCCTCGTCGATTCGCTTCGGAATCTCCTGCTTCTTGTACTTGATCCTCTGTTGGGCACATTGCGCGATGTAGCTTTGAATCGACGTTTCTCCATTTGGTTGTTGGAACATGACAATGATTTGCATGTGCGACGGCGCTTCCACACTGCCGTTGAAGTGGCCCGGATTCGGCACGCCGCATTCTTGATAGGAGAACGAGACGTTGATGTTGAGCGCCTCTTTGAAGGTGTGTACACAAGATGGGACGCGTTTTTTGTCGTTGGCAAAGATCTCGCCGGTGAAGGGGAAGATTGTGTTCACACCGAAATCGATTCCGTTTTCTTCGCAAATCACTCGGGCTTTTCCTGAAACGTGTTTTGGCAATTATAAGGAAGTTATTGGAAAAAATCGGGCAAAAATATTTAAAATCTATATTTTTTGTGGCACTTCGCAACTTTTTGAATTTTTTTTGGCATAAATTTTTAATCTGATGCCTTTTTCTGATTGTCTGAAAAAAAGTTTCGCAAAAAATTCTAAAAATTTTGAAATCGATAATTCCTGTGACATTTCGCAACATTAGACCTCAAATACCTCCAAAAATTCATAAACACCCAAAATCCTACCTCTAACTCTATTTGGCACCTGTTCTCTCGGTCTTTCTCCTGGTGGTGGGACTGGCTGAACGGGCGGAGCAAGTGGCGGTTGTTCCTGAGGAGGAGTGGGTCCTTGCGGTTGCTGCGGTTGTCCTGGAAGTTGTGGTTGGCCGGGCAGCGCCGGTTGTTGTGGCCCAGAGGGCTGTTGGGGCTGGCCTGGGAAACGAGGAGGCTGAGGGCCTTGTGGCTGCCCAGGAACTTGCGGTTGGCCGGGGATTTGTGGCTGCTGAGGTCCGCCGGGTCTTTGGGGTGGGCCCGGAACTTGTGGCTGTCCTGGAATTTGGGGTGGGCCCGGAACTTGTGGCTGACCAGGGATTTGGGGACCTTGCGGTGGGCCGGGGAATCCGGGACGGCTTGGTTGTTGTGGCTGTCCGGGGGCTGGTCCGAACGGAGACGGTCTTTCGGGCTGGCCAGGAGAAGGCCCAAATGGCGAAGGTCTTTCGGGTTGTCCGGGGGTCGGTCCGAATGGCGGTGGGCGTTGAGGTTGACCGGGAGAGGGACCGAAAGGAGATGGCCGCTCCGGCTGTCCGGGACTTGGTCCGAATGGCGAAGGTCTTTCAGGCTGGCCGGGAGACGGACCAAATGGCGACGGTCTTTCAGGCTGGCCGGGAGACGGACCAAATGGCGATGGTCTCTCTGGCTGACTAGGTGACGGTCCGAACGGCGACGGTCTCTCTGGACCAGGTCCAAATGGCGATGGAGTTGTGAATTCACTCCTTGGGGAGGTTGGAATCAATGTTGGGAAGGGAGATGGAGTTGTGAACGCAGGCCCGGGGATAAATGGACTCGGCCTTTCGCGTTGCGGTTGTCCGGGAATTTGAGGTCTCTCTGGTCCTTGAGGCCCTCCAGGAATTTGAGGCTGGCCCGGAATTTGGGGTTGCTGAGGTCCTCCTGGAACTTGAGGTTGTCCGGGAACTTGTGGTTGTCCTGGTATCTGAGGTTGTTGTGGTCCACCTGGAACTTGAGGTTGTCCAGGAATCTGCGGTTGGCCGGGAATTTGTGGCTGTTGTGGTCCTCCAGGTACTTGCGGTTGGCCGGGAACTTGAGGTTGGCCTGGTACTTGTGGTTGACCCGGAATATGGGGCTGTTCAGGCCCACCGGGTACTTGAGGTCCGCCAGGTACTTGCGGCTGCCCAGGAACTTGGGGTTGGCCGGGGATCTGTGGCTGATGAGGTCCTCCTGGAACCTGGGGTTGCCCAGGAACTTGAGGTTGCTCTGGTCCTCCAGGTCCTTGTGGTTGTCCAGGAATCTGCGGTTTCTCAGGACCTCCTGGTATTTGAGGCTGTCCAGGAATCTGCGGTTGGCCGGGAATTTGTGGCTGTTGTGGTCCTCCAGGTACTTGAGGTTGACCGGGGATCTGTGGCTGTTCAGGCCCACCTGGAACCTGAGGGCCTCCAGGGATTTGTGGCTGGCCTGGTATTTGCGGCCTCTCTGGTCCTTGTGGTTGACCGGGAACTTGAGGTTGTCCGGGAATTTGTGGCCCCTGTGGACCTCCAGGAATTTGAGGCTGGCCGGGAATGTGCGGCTGCTCAGGGCCTCCAGGAACTTGTGGTCCGCCAGGAATTTGTGGCCCCTGAGGACCACCGGGGAATTGAGGCTGGCCTGGAACTTGTGGTCCTCCGGGAACTTGGGTTGGCCTGGGATTTGAGGTTGTCCGGGAATGTGTGGCTGCTCTGGCCCGCCGGGTCCTTGTGGTCCTCCGGGAACTTGAGGCGGCTGAGGTCCGCCAGGAACTTGAGGTTGTCCAGGGATCTGTGGTTGCTGAGGCCCTCCTGGGACTTGAGGTTGGCCCGGTATTTGCGGTTGACCCGGAATATGGGGTTGCTCTGGCCCGCCGGGGACTTGAGGTCCGCCGGGTATTTGCGGCTGCCCAGGAATTTGGGGTTGACCGGGGATTCGTGGCTGCTGTGGTCCTCCAGGAATTTGAGGCTGTCCGGGGATTTGAGGTTGCCCAGGAACATGTGGTTGTTCAGGTCCTCCAGGCACTTCTGGTCCCCCGGGTACTTGGGGTAGTCCTGGAATTTGTGGCTGGCCTGGGATTTGTGGCTGCTGAGGTCCGCCAGGTCTTTGTGGTTGACCTGGAATCTGAGGTTGTTGTGGGCCTCCAGGTACTTGAGGTTGTCCGGGAATGTGCGGTTGCTGAGGCCCTCCGGGTATTTGGGGCTGCCCAGGAACTTGCGGCCCTTGGGGTCCACCAGGAACTTGAGGTTGACCGGGGATTTGTGGCTGCTGAGGTCCGCCAGGTCCTTGCGGTTGGCTTGGAATCTGAGGCTGTCCGGGAACTTGGGGCTGTTGTGGTCCTCCTGGAACTTGAGGTTGTCCTGGAATTTCAGGCTGGGCAGGCACTTGTGGTTGCCCCGGAATCTGTGGTTGGCCGGGGATTTGCGGTTGCTGGGGTCCTGCAGGCAGTTGTGGAGGAGCGGGTGGTGGTGGTGGGCCACCGGGGCCTCCTGGAAATCCGGGACAGGGCGACGGAGGTAGACCTGGCGGTCCCGGCTTCCATGCCTCTCCTGGTCGACACGACTCCGGTCGTTCTGGTCCTTGTGGTCCTCCTGGAACTTGGGGCTGTCCGGGGACTTGAGGTTGGCCAGGAATCTGAGGGCCTTGAGGTCCTCCAGGAACGTGGGGTCCACCTGGTCCGCTTGGAAATCCTGGGCCGGACGGGAAACCTGGCTGTTGCGGCCCTTGGGGTCCTCCGGGAACTTGAGGTCCTCCAGGTCCTGAGGGGAATCCTGGTCCTTGTGGACCACCTGGGCCGCTTGGGAATCCAGGTCCTGAGGGGAAGCCTGGTCCTTGAGGTCCGCCGGGTCCTGAAGGGAATCCGGGCCCTTGAGGTCCTCCTGGAACTTGAGGCCCGCCGGGTCCTGATGGAAAGCCGGGTCCCGATGGGAATCCTGGTCCTTGTGGTCCTCCCGGACCGCTCGGGAAGCCAGGTCCTGAGGGGAATCCTGGTCCTTGAGGTCCTCCTGGAACTTGAGGCCCGCCGGGTCCCGATGGGAAGCCCGGTCCTTGTGGACCTCCTGGACCGCTTGGGAATCCTGGCCCGGAGGGAAATCCCGGTCCTTGAGGTCCACCGGGGCCTGAAGGGAAGCCGGGTCCTTGTGGACCTCCCGGACCGCTTGGGAATCCAGGTCCTTGAGGTCCGGACGGGAATCCTGGTCCTTGTGGTCCCCCTGGCCCGGCTGGTCCGCCCGGTCCAGTTGGTCCTTGCGGAGCGCAGTTGTTTCCTCCGCTTGGTCCTTCATATCCATTCTCGCCTTCCGGAGTGCACTCGTTGCTGCTTTCGGGCTGCTCTGGAGTCTGCGGCTGATTCGGGCTCTGTGGCCGATTTTCTTCATAGTTTGCTGGGGGAACGTTTGCGGGTGGGTGTCGGTTCGGTATGCCTGCAATGTGTATATGATTGAAAGCTTAGACGAAATAATTTTTTTTTGCTTTTTTTAAAGTGTGAGAATTCTTTGCGAAATTGTTTTTTACATTCAAAATTCTCGGATTATCTGATGAGATAAAAATCGAAAATTTGTCGTATTTCGGTTTTCGGCAGGCTTCTGTTTTATAAAAATGAAGGAAGACTGAAGCCGATTCATTTCTTTGTACATATAACGTCAAAGGAAATAGAAAAACATGGAAAAAACATTGAAAATTCCATACCATTTGGCCCATTCGGATACGACGGCTTGTGATATTCATTTTCAGTGTCATACGGATTTCGGGTCACCGGATTTGGCGACGGATATTCCGTTACGCTGCTTTGGGCGGGTCCGAAATATTCGGACCTTGGCTGTTGGGCTTGTGGTTGATAGAGTTGAGCAGGCTGTCGAGGGCTTCCTGATACGAGGAAGACCGGCTTCCGAGTGCCCTGTTGGCCTTGCGGCGAGTAGAAGCCGAGCTGTGGCGGCGCCGGAGGAGAACGATAGGGATTGGCGACATCAGGACCCTGCGGGCCGTTGACCAGCGGCTGCGCAGGATATTGCTGGTTGTTGGGGCGAAAAGGCTGCTGGGGCTGTTGGAAATTGGGAGTCTGAAGTTTGAAATTGATTTGCGAGCTGTTTAATGGAGTCAGAAGGGAGTAATTGCGAAAGATTTAAGCGACTTCAGCCAGCTTTCAAGCAAAAATAGAGTGTTAGGTAAAGAATAGCGTATAAATTTCAAAATTTTAGAGGTTCGATAAAATTTAACCCTTTGAGAATTCTCTGCAACGGCTTCTTCTCGAACATCCTACAGGATTTGTGTTCGCGCAGCGTTTAGAAGGCCTCTACTTCACTTACAATCGACTGCGGAGGCGGTGCATCATAGACGGCTGGAGGTGGCTGAGGCGGCCTATATTGCGCGTTGATGTCGCCATCTAGCCGTTGCGTGAACAACGGAGCCGCCTGCGCAACCGGGGGTCGATTCGGCTTGGGGCTGAGCTCTTTGAACCACAGCGGACCCTCATCCTCCCAAACTCCATCTCTTAGCCGCAGCGACGGGTTGAACGGCAGGTTCGACTCTTCCTGCGGGGAATTTGCGCGGACAAGCCGGTCGACGACCGGCTCCTGCGACTGCTCTTTCGCCATTTTCACCCAATCCTCGGCCATGGAGTTGGGAGCGGTCGGCTTCACCGGCGACATGACGAACGGTTGCGGCTCCTGCTGCCATTCTTGAGCGGCTACAATGGGCAGTACGGAGAGGAAGAGGAGGAACGTCCGAGCGGACTGTTGGCCGCTAGGCCAAGTCATGTTGAGAGAGGGCGTTCTTATGAGGATTTAGCAAGTCTTAGCCATACAAAGATGGGTTCAGACGAAAGTCAAAGGCGTTTCGTGTGCCTTAGGGGATCTGAAATGATGGAGAGGGATGATTAAGCGATTTTGGGGTAAAATACGCGATTGAAAATGCAAAGTTAGCAAAGAAGTCTGAATACATGAAAAAATGGAGGTAAAAATAGTAAAAATACTGTATATTGAAAGTTTATGAAAGGAAAACGCAGTCAAAGTAACCTAAACGACATGTCTAAGGAAAAACAGACCCTTTGTCAACAACTATTTAGAAATTCAGGGCTTTTCATGGTGATTTAAGCTGAGATTTTACCGTCAAATCTAAACAGCCCTAGCCTTAGACTAGCCTCATCAAGTCTCAAATTACTGAACAACTCCTCACAATCCATTGACCCATAAACAATCGGAACACCATGCCCAACCCTCTCGAATCCCTCAACGCTTCTCCCAATGCACCCATGAATGCAGGCAGCCGGAGGCGAAAGTTTTCTTCGGTTAACAAGTTTCTCCACCGAGATTCTCGCTGGATTTCCGCACCTCCCGCTTATTTCCGTTCCATCGCCCCGAAGCCGGGCGAGATTAGGATCTGGGCTAGATTTTGACGCATTTCTGGATGCCTGGAGGATTCGCGAAATCGGGCAGTTTTTGTTTTTTTTTTCCGCTTTGAGTCATTAATTATGGTGACGGAGATTTGAGGCTCCGCGCGTGCAGTGGAAAGAATGGCGAAGGAATGACGAGAGGGTCCGGGTTCAAATTTTGAAAGGTGTAGTACTACTCCGTCCGTAAAGTCGCTGCAGTGATTTCCGCGACATGCACTGTGCGAAAACAAAAGTTCCCATTGCACTGTGCAATTTCTTGCTTTCTGCACCGTGCAATAGGCTTTTCTTTGGTTGTCGTTCGCATCCTCACTTTTTTGCACTGTGCAAATCACTCCACCGACTTTGCGAACGGACTAGCACTCTTACTGCGGCACTCAGAATTTGATGAAACTAGGCACGAATTTAGATTAATTTTTGCTATGATATATACTAGATTCGTAGTGGGTAATGTTTCCACAAAAAATCAATTTTTGTCAGCACAAAACTGGCAAAGATACGGCCAAAAGCGGGTTTCTCTCTGTCAGCTCTCCGCGTTTCGCGTGATATCTCGGCTGCGCCTCCAAAGCACTTTTGAAAGCGATTTCTGCGACATGCACTGTGCTAAACAAAAATTCACTTTGCCTGTGCAATTTCTTGCTTTTTGCACCGTGCAATATGCGTTTTTTGGTTGTCGTTCATATCACGAATTTTGTGCTCAGTGCAAACACCAAAAATCACTACAGCGACTTTGCGAACAGAGTAGCTCATGTGGAGATGAAGAATTTATACCACTAACGCAACATGAAACAAACAGAAAAAGTGTTAAAAGTGTGACGCACAGATTTTAATGAAACTTGGCACAAATTTAGATTCGAGGAAATATACCAGATTTCTAGCTCGTTTTGCACAAGACTTTGTCGCTCCAGCTTGGTGAAAAGTACGAGTTTTTTTTGCAAGCTTTTGAGTGAAAACTCTCGAAATAAGGAGAGTCGGCTGGAGATAAGATGTTGTCGACTAGACTAGTCCGTCCGGAAAGTCGTTGGAGTGATTTTTGGCGTTTGCACTGTGCAAAAAAGTTAGGGTGTGAGCGACAGCCGAAAAAAACCTATTGCACGGTGCAAAGAGCAGGAAATTGCACAGTGCAAAGGGAACTTTTGTTTTTGCACAGTGCATGTCGCGGAAATCACTCCGGTGCCTTTACGGACAGACTGCTGGGTGATTTTTGGAGTCTGCACTGTGCGAAAAAAGTGAGGGTGCCAGCGACAGCCCAAAAAAGCCTATTGCACGGTGCAAAGAGCAGGAAATTGCACAGTGCAAAGTGAACTTCTGTCTCTGCACAGTGCACGTCGCGGATATCACTCCAGCGACTTTGCCCATTTCCTTCGGAAAAAATTAATTTTTTATGGTAATATTAAACTCACCATCTGCACTTTGCTATTGTTTTGGGTTATATTATACGATATATTACTATAGTACGGTTTGGTATATATAAAATAGTATGAATTGTTGATATTTTAAGGGTTTTTGAAGGGTTCGAATAAATTGTACAACAAAATTTATGAGATTTTTCAAGACAATGAAAAAATGAATAATATCAAAAAAAAAATATTCGACTAATCCTTGATGGCGGCGACATTGGGCCGCCGATTGATGTAATCCAAGAACTCCATGTCCAACTCCTTCACGTAAAAGTACATGTCGGCGGTGTCGTTGCGCACCTCGAACCGCACAAACCCACCGTAGCCGTAGCCCAGTTCGGGCGCATGCAGAATCCGCTTCCAGAGCGGTTCGTCGCGATCGCGCGGGTAATAGTAAATCGGCTCCGACGGATTCGAACCCCAGTTCTCGGTGGAAAAGTCGGTTCGAGAGCCGGCCCCACTAACCAGGTAGTGCATGGTGCTAACGTCGTCCTTGTAGTAGTTGGGGCGGCCCAGGAAGACTTCGTGGTCCTTTTTGCTGGTGGTCTGACTCACGCCGAACGTTCTGGCCGCGGAAGTGTCGGTGGTGTTGTCCACGCGGAAGAACTGAAACGACAATAGTGATTATACATTCAACTCAGTACTAGTCCGTCCGGAAAGTCGCTGAGGTGATTTTTGGGGTTTGCACAGTGCGAAAAAGGTCAGGGTGCAAGCGACCGCCGAAAAAAGTCTATTGCACGGTGCGAAAAGCAAGAAATTGCACAGTGCACAGTGAACATTTTTTCGCACAGTGCATGTCGCGGAAATCGCGACATGCACTTTTAGCTTGCGCTTTGCAGAAACCGCAGCGAGTTTTTTGCTCGAAAATGTCGCAATTGGGCTTAGTTTGAAGAAATTTCGCATTTTTTGCATTGCAAACAGCGCTTTCTCAGAGATTCCTCGATTTCATGGTAAAAAAATTCCCACTGATCACAAAGATCACCTCAAACTTGTTCATCCCCGGAATGTTTTCAAAATTTGCGAGCGACAGCCGAAAAAAGGCCGTATCTTTGCCAGTTTTGTGCTGACAAAACTTGATTTTTAAAAGGTGAGCGACAGCCGAAAAACGCCTATTGCACGGTGCAAAAGCAAGAAATTGCACAGTGCAAAGGGAACTTTTATTTTCGCACAGTGCATGTCGCGGAAATCATTCCAGCGACTTGACGGACGGACTAGTATACGAACAAAAAATTTTAAGATTATTTGGGGGTTTGGCACAAATTCCCCAACAAGATCTGACATCGCACGGCGACCCAGGGAGTCTCCCGCCCCCTTTCGGAGATCGTCCACCTTTGCACTGCGCAATTTGTTGCTTTTTGCACCGTGCAATAGGCTTTTTTGGCTGTCGCTCGCACCCTCACTTTTTTTTCACAGTGCATGTCGCCGAAATCACTCCAGCGACGTTACGGACGAACTAGAATTTCGGCCGCCAATGTTCGTACAGATATCCCTTCTTCCTTACAAAGGAAGCACGGCAACCCGACGTGTTTTCTGGCTCCTTTCGACGATTCGACCACTTTGTATCGATTGAAATGAAACGAAATGTCGCAAATGAATTTTTCGTGGGGTTTTTTGATGGAAAAATGTTTTTCTCGGAATTATTTTATTTCTTTTGTCAATTGTGACATTTTGTTGGGACGAAACATCAAAGTGGGCGGGAGACATTTTTCCTCGATTTCGGGTTGCCGTGCACCGTCGCCCTTCCCACACATTCTTTGTTCGTTTCCTCACCTGCAGTGTATGATCGTGGCCGGCGAAGTACGCGGAGACGTG
This sequence comes from Bursaphelenchus mucronatus, assembly GCA_025436335.1. Lineage (NCBI taxonomy): Eukaryota > Metazoa > Nematoda > Chromadorea > Rhabditida > Aphelenchoididae > Bursaphelenchus > Bursaphelenchus mucronatus. The sequence continues at coordinate 10,499,647 of CM046357.1, read as the reverse complement.
GTATTCCCTCAGCAATGGATCCAATTTCTCGATCAAACACTTTGCGTGGCCATGCGATGAGATCGAGTAGATTGGATAATGCCCAACAACAAATAAATAATCGGCCCTGGAAATGGTTAAATTTGTATTTTAAGACAAGTTCTAGAGCTTTTATTTAAAAAGGGAAGTACTCCAACTGCGACGCTCGTCTTTTTTTAAAAATTTAGCCCACACATCAGGCGTGGGCCATATATTAATTCCTAAAAGTTTTAGCTCGCGCTTTGCAGAGACAGCCGAGATATTCAACAATCTTTGCGGCCGAGAGAGTGCGCAAAACTCGAGAGCAGTCAGAGAGAAAAACACTTTTTGGCCATATCTTTGCCAGTTTCGGGCAAAAAAAATTGATTTTTTGTGGAAACATTACCCTCTACAGTAGAAATAGGCATGAAACTTTTTACAACACCTTTTGGTCGTAACTTTGTAAGTTTCGTGCGAAAAAGACCAATTTTTTGTGCAAACATTACTCTCAATGATAGTAATAGGCATCTAAGTTTTCATTCCAAAATTCGCAAAAAAGTGTCCACATTTTTACCAACTGTCTATTCAAAAATTTCAGTCTTTTCTGCAAAAGTCTTTTCTTTGCATAGACATTGCCCACTACAGTAAAAATAAGTGTGCAATTTTAGCTCGCAGTTTAGAGGCGCGGCCGAGATATTCAACGGTCGTTGCCGCCGAGAGAGTACGCGAAACGCGGAGAGCGGTCAGAAAGAACCCCGCTTTTGGCCGTATCTTCTCCGGGTTCGCACGGAAAAAAAAAATTTTTTTGTAAACACACTATCAGTCGCTACGGACTGATAGTCTCTAGAAAGGCTTCATTGTACAGAGGCTCACCGTAATTTTTGATCTTTGTAGCGAGTTTCCGTTGTACAATGGCTGTACAACAAAAAAAACCTTTCTATAACGAAAAATTTCAGAGTTACCAAGAGCCAATTTTAGGCAAACAACAAACCTCTGGGGAACAGTCCCCGTCTGTTAGTCCGTTCGTAAAGTCGCTGGAGTGATTTCAGCGACATGCACTGTGCGAAAACAAAAGTTCCTTTTGCACTGTGCAATTTCTTGTTTTTCGCACCGTGCAATAGGCTTTTTCGGGTGTGGCTTGCACCCTGACTTTTTTGCACTGTGCATGTCTCGAAACTCACTCCAGCGACTTGTGAACAAAAAAAGTAACACGTTTTTTTTGCAAAAATTTCCGATATTTTTTAGCCAAAAATTTTCAAAAACTTCGACTGAAAAAGTCAAATTCTTTTACAGATGAATATCACGCCGTTTCTACAAAAAATCAATTTTATCCGACCAAAATTCGCGGAGAAATAGACAAAAACATTTTTTGTCTGACCGACTCTCCTCATTTTGTGTGCTCTCTCGGAAAAAGATTGCGTAATAACGAAGCTGCGTGTAAAAGTGAGATCTAAAATTTAAAGGGATTAATTAATGGGAAATTTAGAGCAAATAAGCCATATTTGAAGGAAATCGGAAAGTCACGGCTGGGGTAGTCTACTAATTTATATTGTACTAGACCAAAAAACTTTTCTTTTGCACTGTGCAATTTCTTGTTTTTCGCACCGTGCAATAGGCTTTTTTCGGCTGTCGCTTGCACCCCGACGTTGTTTAAACAGTGCAAACACCGAAAATTACTCCAGCGACTTTCCGGACGGACTGGTACTTTCCTTGTAAATTCGTGTGAAGATTCATATCTAAAAATTATTTCCACGAAGATACGACTTGTCTCTAGCCACTAGTTATAAAAAAATATACTAGACATTTCCATCAGAGATTCTTTCTACTACTGGGACATCTTATACGATAAAACATGTTTTACCGTATAACAAAAAATTTAGGGATTAATTCGAGCGGCCGCTGGATTTCGGCGACATACACTGTGCGAACACAAAAGTTCTCTTTGCACTGTGCAATTCTCTGTGCGCGACTCCCATTTTTCGCTGCGACAAAATATTCTTTCGCAGTGCGACAAAAAAGTGCACGGTGCGGAAAAAAAGTGCACGGTGCGGAAAAAAAAGTGCACGGTGCGGAAAAAAAAGTGCACGGTGCGGAAAAAAAAGTGCACGGTGCGGAAAAAAAGTGCACGGTGCGGAAAAAAAAGTGCACGGTGCGGAAAAAAAGTGCACGGTGCGGAAAAAAAGTGCACAGTGCGGAAAAAAAAGTGCACGGTGCGGAAAAAAAAGTGCACGGTGCGGAAAAAAAGTGCACAGTGCGGAAAAAAAGTGCACGGTCCGGAAAAAAAAGTGCACGGTGCGGAAAAAAAAGTGCACGGTGCGGAAAAAAAAGTGGACGGTGCGGAAAAAAAAGTGCACGGTGCGGAAAAAAAAGTGCACGGTGCGGAAAAAAAAGTGCACGGTGCGGAAAAAAAGTGCACGGTGCGGAAAAAAAAAGTGCACGGTGCGGAGTCGCAGAAAATTCTCAAGACTTTTTGGATGCTTCTATTTTAAAAAAATCCCCACTTTGAAGCGCTGAGTTCGTCTTCAATCCATTTCCATTGTTTTGCCGCTTCCACGACCCATTCCGGATCCGGCTTGTTCGGGATCTTCTTTCGATGCATTGCCCACGAGAAGATGGAACGCCCGTTCACGTCGATGCAATTGCCACAAAGCACAATCGTATCGATGAAGAGGATGTCAACGGTTCGCGTTCCGTCGGCGAATGAGTAGCTCGCTTTGTAATAAAGCTTGGGGAAGGTCCTAAAACGACGTTTTCGCAATCATATTGCTTACCATTTGTTCGAGTACTTGGTATACTCAATTTGCGCAGAAATATTTCCCAAATGATCGTGGTTTCCTCCGATCATATACCATGGAACGTCCAAGCGGGGATCGGCATAGGGCTCTTCGAATACTGTCTGAAAGTTTGAGTTCGCAAGGCTGTGTGTTGAAAGGGATTCAGGCGCAGATATTATAATAGTATTTTCACAAAGCGCATGGACATTTTGTCGCTTTCCGCACCGTGCACAAAAAACCGCCACTTTTTACTGTGCATTTCACTTTTTGGTCTGTGCACAGTGCAAAAAAATCTCACGACCAGTATTCAACGATCTTTGCGGCCGAGAGAGTGCGCGAAACGCGAGAGCAGTCAGAGAGAAAAACACTTTTTGGCCATATCTTTGCCAGTTTCGCGCGGAAAAAATTGATTTTTTGTGGAAACATTACCCTCTGCAGTAGAAATAGGCATGAAACTTTTTACAACACCTTTTGGTCATAATTTCGTGCGAAAAAGACCAATTTTTCGTGCAAACATTACTCTCTATGATAGTAATAGGCATCCAAGTTTTCATTCCAAAATTCGCAAAAAAGTGTCCACATTTTTACCAACTGTCGATTCAAAAATTTCAGTCTTTTCTGCAAAACGCGAGCTATAAGTCTCGCATATGTCTTCGAAAAAATAATACTAAATTTGTGCCAAGTTTTGTTAAAATCTGAACGTCGCACTTGGGGGATACTTCCCTTCGGAGTAAAAGAGTCCCCTCGTTAGAGGTTCAGGCTTTCAATATGAGCCATTTTTCAGCCAATTTTCCGACTTACATCAAACCGAGAATCGAACACTGTCTCCACTCCGTTGAAATACACGTTGTCTCCGACATTAACGATGAAGTCCGGCTTCTGTCGGCCGGCCAAATCGGCCATCGAATTGGCCAGGCGCTCTTGGGCTTCTGTGGCCTTGATGAAGTTCAAATAGTTTGATGTGACATCAAATGAAATCCCTAAAAATGTAATAACAGTCTCTAATATTTGCTTGCAATGTTGTCAAGGCTGTGTGGAGATATATACAGCTGCAATATGTTACCTCCCGTGTCGCCAAGGACGAAAAAGTCCAAATGATCCTTATTTACATGGCAGACATTGCCGTTTGTGCATGATAATCGATCGTTCAGTGGGACATTGTGAACTGTAGAGGCTAAGGTTGATAAAACTGCCAGGAGAGTCCGCCATATCCTCAATTCCATCATGTTGAGACCTAGAAAAGGATGATGCACGTCAAATCGAAAAAGCAAAAGGGAGGAAACTGTTCAAGTTGGCATTTCGCCACAAATATGGGATCTGAGAAATGTTTTCTGACCGATTTCTGGTCTAATTTGGTAAAAACCAGGTTTTTTTCGACAAAGTTTACCATTTTCAAGCTATATGCATTCTTTTCAGACTTGTTTTGACCGGTAATACCTTGCGGGAAAATTTTAAAATAATTTTTCTGATAAATCTTTGTACGAAAAGCCAATTTGAAGAGTTCCCCTCTTAATTTGACGTGTGATGTAGGTAAAATGGAACGTGAATTTACAAAGAAAGTGCGCAAAGTGCGACACTCAGATTTTAACCGAATTTGGCGCAAATTTAAATTGATTTTTGTCTAAGTAAGACATTTTTGAGATTTAGTCCGAAAATTGAAAAAATTTCAAATTTTTTTTGCGAATTTTGGCATCAGACATTGCACACTTATTTTTACCGTAGTGGGCAATGTCTATGCAAAAAATTAATTTTTTCCGCGCGAATATGGACGAGAAACGGCCAAAAAGTGTTTTCCTCTCTGACCGCTCTCCGCGTTTCGCGTACTCTCTCTGCCGCAAAGATTGTTGAATATCTCGGCTGTCTCTGCAAAGCGCGAGCTAAAATTTTGAGGAATTAATATGTGGCCTATGCCTGAGGTGTGTGCAAAATTTCATTAAAAATCCGACAAGTGTTTAAAGTGCGACGCATGAAAGCGTTAGCTCGTCGTTCAACAATCTCTGTGGCCGAGAGAGTACGCGAAAGGCGGAGTGCAGTCATAGATAAAAACACTTTTAAGCCGTATCATTGCCATTTTCGTACGGAAAAAATTTATTTTTTGTGGAAACGTTACTTTCTACAGTAGAAAGAGGTCCAAAATGGATTTTAGCGCCATCATTGCCAAATAATAGCCAATTTTTACATGAAAAATTTCCCAACTTTCGATTTAAAAATTTCGTTCACACTTTGCACACTTTTTTTATTAGAAACGACGCTGAAATTGGCAAAAATAAATAAATTACTCGCAAAAATGGGTTGTAAAACGCAAAATAAACAAAGCTGAGTCAAAAAACGGCTAAAACAGCTCATGAAAGAGTGGTTATCTACGCAGCCAGATCTCCGTTCGCTTATGAGATCACACGCTTGTCGAGTTGAAGGGAGCCTTGTCCTCTTTGACAGAATATTATAATGGCTTTAGAAGCCTATAGAGGGGAAAAGAACGGCTTTTTATTTTCGAAATGACGTACAAAAGGACTTGTAAGCTCAATAAATAAAAATAGCTGGAGGAAATAAAAAAATAATCGCTTTAAAGTTAATCGTATGAGTCACGGTTTGTGTTCATATGCTATAACAGCCAACTCACTACAATTGAACGCCGTTAGAACGAACGCCTCGAATAATTACACATAGTCTGATCTTATACCATTTTTTGTCTGTTTACAGATGCCTTTGTAATAAACAAATCTCTGTTTATGAGCAATAAACCACCCACGGAATCTAAAAATGTCAGACGTAATCAACAACTATTAGTCATTTGAACTCATAGATTAAACCTCTGTACTAGTCTGTCCGGAAAGTCGCTGGAGGGATTTTTGGAGTTTGCACTGTGCAAAAAAAAGTCAAGGTGCGAGCGGCAGCCGAAAAAAGCCTATTGCACGGTGCAAAACGCAAGAAATTGCACAGTGCAAAGGGAACTTTTGTTTTTGCACAGTGCAGAAATCACTGCAACGACTTTACGGACGGACTAGCAACGGACTAGCAGCCGACATTATACTGTATTATAAGTTTTTGCCCAGTGCATGGCGCAGAAATCACTGCAGCGATTTTGTTTCGGTCAGTGGGAGTTTGTTGTACATCATTTTTTCGGAGTTACATTGCAATATTTTAGCCAATCTCCAACCGAAAGATCTCGGAAATCTCTCTAATTTGGCATTCCCATATACTAGACCGTTCGTAAAGTCGTTGGAGTGCTTTCGGCGATATGCACTGTGCAAAAATCGAAAAAATATCAAACGCACCCTGCAAAATAGAGGTTTTTTGTGCACGGTGCGGAAAGCGACAAAATGTCTTTTCATTTTGTGAAAATACTAATATGTGGCATATGCTAGACGTTTGCGCAAAATTCAAGAAAGGTGTTGTAAAAAGTTTCATGCCTATTTCTACTGTAGAGGGTAATGTTTCCACAAAAAATCAATTTTTTCCGCGCGAAACTGGCAAAGACATGGCCAAAAAGTGTTTTTCTCTCTGACTGCTCTCGTGTTTCGCGCACTCTCTCGGCCGCACAGATCGTTGAATACTGGTCGTGAGACTTTTTTGCACTGTGCACAGACCAAAAAGTGAAACGCACCCTGCAAAATAGAGGTTTTTTGTGCACGGTGCGGAAAGCGACAAAATGTCTTTGCGTTTTGTGAAAATACCAATATGTGGCATATGCCGGACGTGTGCGCAAAATTAAAAAAAAATCTGAGCGTCGTATTTGGGGTAGTTCCTTTGTAAGTGCATACCAGATCAAAGGAGACTACTACTCCATCCAAAAAGTCTTGAGAATTTTCTCCGGCTCCGCACCGTGCACCTTTTTTACTCCGAAAAAATGATTTGTCGCAGCGAAAAATTGGAATCGCGCGCGACGTAAGTCAAAAAAATGCAAAATTCACAGTGCGAAATGATGTATTCGGGTCAAAATCCACTGTGCGATGCACTTTTTTGGCAGATGCACGGTGCGAAATGTGTTTCTCGAAGAGCAACGCACTTTTTGCAAAAAAAAGTGCACAGTGCGAAATTCTCAAGACCTTTTGGATACTACTCGATCCATAAAGTCCCGTCAATTTTATCGCTGATGTCGCGCACGTAAATTGGAGCGCGGTCGCGGAAAAGTGCATGTCGCTTGGGTAAAAACGGAAAATCGCCCGCGACGGCCGCGAAAATTTGAGAAAAATGCACCGTGCAAAATTGTCGGGGCTTTATGGCGCGAGTAGTACATATACGTGAAGTTTTTATGAAGATGAGCCAAAAAAAAGCAAAAAATGATCTATTTCCCCAATTGTCCTTTTCCCCAATCGTCGAGCCGTAGTACTACTTGCGACATAAAGTCCGTAGAATTTTGCACGGTGCATTTTCCTTTATTTTTCGCGGCCGTCGTCGCAATTTTTCGTTTTTACCCTAGCGACATACACTTTTCAGCGACCGGACCCACGCGACATCCGCGATAAAATTCTACGGACTTTATGGCGCGAGTAATGCAGATACTAGATGACCTAACTTTCCTCTCAAAAAACAAAAATTGAGTCATAAAACTGTTTCTGGAAAGAAGTGAAATCATAGAATTGAGACGATCTGCAGCCTTTCTCGAGCACTTCGCAAGGCCCTTGAGATGGAGGTCAACTCGGTTCGCATGGTCCGAAACTTTCCCCTTCGATTCCGTTGAACGGAGAAATGAATGGTTAAAAATTTGGTGCTTATAACACAAAATATTAGTATAATATTTTCATAAAGTTAGTATAATATTTCATAAAGTACATTTGTCGCATTGATTGCACAGTGCGTTTTGCACTTCCCACACGCTTCTCCCCACCGCACAGTGCATTTCGATCTTTTCGCACAGTGCAAAGCTCCAAAAAAAAACTTTTTGCACTGTGCAAATTCCTGGCGCCGACGCAGCGACGTTGCTTTTGTCGCCGCGATGTATCGGTGCACGGTGCAAAAATAAAAAAAAAGGTGAAATGCACGGTGCGCGTTAAATTGAGAAAGGAACTCTTCAAATTGGCTTTTCGTCCAAAGATTTATCGGAAAAATTATTTTAGAATTTTCTCGCTAGATATTACCGGTCAAAACAAGTCCGAAAAGAATCCATATAGCTTGAAAATGGTAAACTTTGTCAAAAACGACCTGGTTTTTACCAAATTAGACAAGAAATCGGTCAAAAAACATTTCTCGAATCCCATATTTGTGACGAAATGCCAACTTGAACAGTTCCCTCCCTCTTGCTCTTTCGATTTGACCTGCATGGACATTTGTAGCATTGCACAGTGCATTTTGTACTTTTCCCGCGCTTGTCGCTATCGCACTGTGCGTTTTGGTCGTTTCGCACAGTGCAGCTTCAAAAAAGGCCGTTTGCACTGTGCAAATTCCAGCCGCCGTCGCGGCGACATAACTGAAACTTGCTTTTGTCGCAGCGATATGTCGCTGCACAGTGCAAAAATCAAAAAAAGGTCAAATGCACAGTGCAAATGGAGGTTTTTTGTGCACAGTGCGGAGACGTCCCTATGTCGCAGCGATATGTCGCTGCATAGTGCAAAAATCAAAAAAAGGTCAAATGCACAGTGCAAATGGAGGTTTTTTGTGCACAGTGCGGAGACGTCCCTATGTCGCAGCGATATGTCGCTGCACAGTGCAAAAATCAAAAAACGGTCAAATGCACAGTGCAAATGGAGGTTTTTTGTGCACAGTGCGGAGACGTCCCTATGTCGCAGCGATGTGTCGCTGCATAGTGCAAAAATCAAAAAAAGGTCGAATGCACAGTGCAAATGGAGGTTTTTTGTGCACAGTGCGGAGACGTCCCTATGTCGCAGCGATATGTCGCTGCATAGTGCAAAAATCAAAAAAAGTCAAATGCACAGTGCAAATGGAGGTTTTTTGTGCACAGTGCGGAGACGTCCCTATGTCGCAGCGATGTGTCGCTGCATAGTGCAAAAATCAAAAAAAGGTCGAATGCACAGTGCAAATGGAGGTTTTTTGTGCACAGTGCGGAGACGTCCCTATGTCGCAGCGATATGTCGCTGCATAGTGCAAAAATCAAAAAAAGGTCGAATGCACAGTGCAAATGGAGTTTTTTGTGCACAGTGCGGAGACGTCCCTATGTCGCAGCGATATGTCGCTGCATAGTGCAAAAATCAAAAAAAGGTCAAATGCACAGTGCAAATGGAGGTTTTTTGTGCACAGTGCGGAGACGTCCCTATGTCGCAGCGATATGTCGCTGCATAGTGCAAAAATCAAAAAAAGGTCAAATGCACAGTGCAAATGGAGGTTTTTTGTGCACAGTGCGGAGACGTCCCTATGTCGCAGCGATGTGTCGCTGCATAGTGCAAAAATCAAAAAAAGGTCGAATGCACAGTGCAAATGGAGGTTTTTTGTGCACAGTGCGGAGACGTCCCTATGTCGCAGCGATATGTCGCTGCATAGTGCAAAAATCAAAAAAAGGTCGAATGCACAGTGCAAATGGAGGTTTTTTGTGCACAGTGCGGAGACGTCCCTATGTCGCAGCGATATGTCGCTGCATAGTGCAAAAATCAAAAAAAGGTCAAATGCACAGTGCAAATGGAGGTTTTTTGTGCACAGTGCGGAGACGTCCCTATGTCGCAGCGATATGTCGCTGCATAGTGCAAAAATCAAAAAAAGGTCAAATGCACAGTGCAAATGGAGGTTTTTGTGCACAGTGCGGAGACGTCCCTATGTCGCAGCGATGTGTCGCTGCATAGTGCAAAAATCAAAAAAAGGTCAAATGCACAGTGCAAATGGAGGTTTTTTGTGCACAGTGCGGAGACGTCCCTATGTCGCAGCGATATGTCGCTGCATAGTGCAAAAATCAAAAAAAGGTCAAATGCACAGTGCAAATGGAGGTTTTTTGTGCACAGTGCGGAGACGTCCCTATGTCGCAGCGATGTGTCGCTGCATAGTGCAAAAATCAAAAAAAGGTCGAATGCACAGTGCAAATGGAGGTTTTTTGTGCACAGTGCGGAGACGTCCCTATGTCGCAGCGATATGTCGCTGCATAGTGCAAAAATCAAAAAAAAGTCAAATGCACAGTGCAAATGGAGGTTTTTTGTGCACAGTGCGGAGACTTGCCTATGTCGCAGCGATATGTCGCTGCACAGTGCAAAAATCAAAAAACGGTCAAATGCACAGTGCAAATGGAGGTTTTTTGTGCACTGTGCGGGCAGCGACAAAATGTCCATGCACTTGATCAAAATAGTAATAAAAAAAAGGGTTTTTGTCAATATTAAAAGTGTTTGCCAATTATTTATCGTATCAGTGAGTTGATTAAAGAACATTAAAAGCATTCAAAATATAAGATTTGGACTTTTTCTGATTATATCATCTTTCTCAAAGTTTCGGCGATGACAATTTGGGCCAACTTGACGTCCTCATCGTTGCAACCACTGATAAGTCGGTAGTTGTCGTCGGGTTGATGGTGCTCAAGCAATTTGGGGTTGAGTCGTTTTTTCAAGTCAAACCGACAGCCTCTGAAATGCAAATTTACAGGAGAAGTGCTCCAAATTCGATGTTAAATTTTTTTTTTAAAATTTTCGCACGTTTTTGGCCTTAGCCACATACTAATCCGTCCGTAAAGTCGCTGGAGCGATTTCCGCGGTATGCACTGTGCGAAAACAAAAGTTCCCTTTGCACTGTGCAATTTCTTGCTTTTTGCACCGTGCAATAGGCGTTTTTCGGATGTCGCTAGATATGGCTTCCGGGCCGAAAAAGTTTTGCGGCCCGGGCCGTTTCAAATTTTCTTTATCTCGGCCCAATTACAATTTTCTTACGACAACTTGGACAGTTGTCGCCGTTTAAGAAATCGAAGAAGAAGAGAATCAAAGGTATGTGACGTTATGTAAAAAAAAGGAAGATTCAAACCTTTTAGAACGAAACTTGCGTATAACAAAAAATTTTGAGGTCAATAAAAAAATCATTTATACGCAGAGCGACGCTTATATTTTTATGAAACTTGGCGCAAGCCGTTTGTAAGGTTGCTGGAGGGATTTCGGCGACATGCACTGTGCAAAAAAGTCAGGGTGCAAGCGACAGCCAAAAAAAGCCAATTGCAAAAGTGAACTTTTGTTTTCGCACTGTGCACGTCGCGGAAATCACTTCAGCGAATTTTCAGACGGACTACAATTCCAAAAACTTTTGGGTCGCACTTTGCTGCACAGATACCTTCAAAACAAAGACTTACAGTCCGGGGAAGAGCTCGTCGAAAATATATATTCCGGCGCCCATCACATCCATGTACTCAGTGACGTCGAAGTCATTGTTTCCAGTGATCTTACTGCACAGTGTTGGCCAATGAGGGATTCTAAAGCTCGAATATGTTGCAATTTGTTTGTTACAAAGGTAATATCGCGACAGTATATAGCTATACCCTACTTTTTGCAGTCCATCGTGAACTGACTTCGTTCGAAGTCGCTGGCACTGTTGCGACCGTCTGGATACGAGGCCGTTGTCGGATCTATTGGACTTGAAGTGGTACCCTTGCTTATTGCCTCAGCCGAGTTGACATTTCGTCTCGGGCGGCTTGGATGCAACGTCAATCCATACCATTTCGGATCGATTTCTTGTCGTTTTGCGCGATTAGGGCTGACCTCATCGCTTGAGCTATCGTCCGACTCGACATCTCGTCTCGGGCGGCTTGGATGCAACGTCAATCCGTACCATTTCGGATCGATTCTAAAGTCCTCCCCCTCGCTTGAGCTATCTTCACCCACGTACGCACTTCGTCTTGGGCGACCGTTTAATAGAGCTTTCTCGTTATATTTGGCTATAATCTTCGAAAACCTCAGCCAAACATTGCTGGCGGCAATGATGGCCGTGTCCGTGGTGTTCCTCACACATCGATCGATGCCACTGTTGAGGAGTCGAGTGAAACCGGCACCACTCGCGCCTCGAGTGGAGTTGATGAGGTCCGCGAATTTGCCGCCGAATTGAGAGAAAATGCAGGAGGTCAGGTCGGCAATTGCGACTCGATGCTTTTCGTTGCTGAAAACGTACTTGTGATGCAGTATAAGGACGATTTTTGGCTCGCGCTTTGCAGAAACAACCAAGATTTTTAGTGCTAAAAAAGACAAAATTTCGACAGTGCGCCGCTTGTTTTTTCATAAAAAGTTTTAGCTTAATTTGTACCGGCGAGTACAACATTTTCCGCAAAAAAATCAATTTTTTCCGTGAGAAATTGGCAGAGATATGGCCAAAAATTGTTTTCTCTCTGACCGCTCTCCGCATTTTGTACACTGTCTCGCCTGCAAAAATTTGTACTGCTGCTGCATGACGTCAGCTAAAAACTGCAGGAATTGATATGCAACATAGACCTAGCAAATCTGCAAAATTTCTAAGTGCTTTCCGTGTAAGTTTCCTTCGAAAACCAGAAAATGATTTGTTGTTAAAAAGGAAAGTACAGCTAAATTTGCATCGCAATTTTTGCGGCTTGGCTAACCAAGTGCTCAAAAATTTGTTAATTTACTGTTTGCAATTTCTCCGACCTTGTTTTCGCGGCTGGACATACTAGTCCGTCCGTAAAGTCGCTGCAGTGATTTCCGCGACATGCACTGTGCGAAAACAAAAGTTCCTTTTGCACTGTGCAATTTCTTGTTTTTTGCACCGTGCAATAGGCCTTTTCGGGTGTGGCTTGCACCCTGACTTTTTTGCATTGTGCATGTCTCGAAACTCACTCCAGCGACTTGTGAACGAAAAAAGTAACACGTTTTTTTTGCAAAAAAACGTTCGGCTGTCGCTAGCACCCTCACTTTTGTCGCACAGTGCAGACTCCAAAAATCACTCCAGCGGCTTTTCGGACGGACTATAAAAGGCGTTTCGAATTCCCACGCCGCACGTCAAATTAAGAAGACCACTCTTCAAATTGGCATTTCGTCCACAGATTTATCGGAAAAATGATTTTAAAATTTTCCCGCTAGGTATTACCGGTCGAAAAAAGTCTGAAAAGAATCCATATAGCTTGAAAACGGTAAACTTTTTAAAAAAAGACCTGGTTTTTACGAAATTAGACAAGAAAAGATTTCTCTAATCCCATATTTGTGACGAAATGCCAACTTGAACAGTTCCTTCCCTCTTGCCCTTTCGATTTGACCTGCATGGACATTTGCAGCATTGCACAATGCATTTTGTACTTTTCCCGCGCTTGTCGCCATCGCACTGTGCGTTTTGGTCGTTTCGCACAGTGCAGCCTTAAAAAAAGCCGTTTGCACTGTGCAAATTCCAGCCGCCGTCGCGGCGACATAACTGAAACTTGCTTTTGTCGCAGCGATATGTTGCTGCACAGTGCAAATTGTGGCGAAATGCCAACTTGAACAGCTCCCTCCCTCTTGCTTTTTCGACTTGACGTGCGCCGTGAACGGGTGATTTAAAAGCAGCTTTAATGACCCTTTGACCTTTGGTAAACTTACATGGACTTGATCCAGAAAGAAGATTGCGCCTTGACACTGTCAATGACTCTGTCGCTATCACGAACCCAAACTTCTGGGATGTACTGAGGAGGGAGTTGCTGTTGGGCTGAGCGGACCGCCAGGGTCCCAGCGGCTAAGGCGAGGACGACCAAGGCCTTGAAGATCATCTTGGATGCTCTGTCGTTTGATTGGGCATCTTTTATATACTCCGTCTTGATTAATTTTGGGATGTTTCATAATGTGAATCAAACGATGAGATTGTCAGAAGAACAGTCATATGATATCAAAACAAAACTTTTGAAATGTTATGAAATTTGGCTGCAGATTTTAATTAATTTCTCATCACAATTTTAGTCACATTTTCACAAAATGTTTAGATAAAGTGAATTTTTTTAGCAGATTTTTGCATAAAAAGTTTTATGCTGATTTCTACCGTAGAAGGTAATGTTTCCACAAAAAAAAATCAATTTTTCCGCGCGAAATTGGCAAAGATACGGCTAAAAAGTGCTTTTCTCTCTGACCGCTCTCCGCATTTTGTGTACTCTCTCGAAAGACCGTTGAATAGGGAGTTTTGAAAATGTTCGTTGTAGGCGGGTTTTGTACTAGTTCGTCCGTAAAGTCGCTGAAGTGATTTCCGCACTGTGAGGAAACAAAAGTTCCCTTTGCACTGTGCAATTTCTTGCTTTTTGCACCGTGCAATTGGCTTTTTTGGGCTGTCGCTCGCACCTTGACCTTTTTCGCACAGTGCAAACGTCGAAAATCACTTCAGCGACTTTGCGGACGACTAGACGACTAATTGGCTTTTTTCGGCTGTCGCTTGCACCCTTGCTTTTTTCGCACAGTGCAAACACCAAAAATCACCTCAGCGACTTTGCCAACGGACTAGTACAAGCAAGAATGCAGAATCGCTATCTGATAATCATTTCTACGAAGATACGACTTGTCTCTGACCATATTTCCGCATTTGCCGCTACATCTTCGGCACCGTATTTAGTTGTTAAATTTCAATGGAAAACACGGTACAATTACTCTTCGATTTGGAGAGAAATTGTTTTTATGGTTCAAAAAAAATTCGGAAGATACAATAACCCAAACTTCGAAGTCGAGTAAAGAGCAACAATGATTTCCTTTCATTCGGATAGCACGCATATTGTTTGGACATGTTGTTTTGGGCATGGTGCTAATTTTATTTTTATTTTTTTTTGGTGTTATGGATACTGTAGGATAGATTTTGGGTTCTGAAGAGATGCTTTTGCTGCCTGAGGTCGCTTGACTTTCAGAATTTAATGAGACTTGGAAAAAACTGAGAATAACCTTTGCTGTGACATATACGAGATTGCTAGCCTGCCCTTTGCAGAAATGACGGAGTTTTTAGCTCTCGAAGTGAAAAAAATGTGATATTTTTTTGCAAATTTTGGCATGAAAAGCGTCATGGCTTTTTCTATCGTAGAGAGTAATGTTTCCACAAAAAATCAATGTTTTCCGCACGAAACTGGCAAAGATATGGCCAAAAAGTGCTTTTCTCTCTGACCGCTCTCCGCATTTCGCGTACTCTTTCGGCCACAAAGATTGTTGAAGCGAGCTAACGCTTTCATGCGTCGCACTTTAAACACTTGTCGGATTTTTAATGAAATTTTGCACACACGTCAGGCATAGGCTACACATTAATTCCTAAAAATTTTAGCTCGCGCTTTGCAGAGACAGCCGAGATATTCAGGTGCAAGCGACAACGAGAAGTTTCATTCAATGGGAGTTTGTTGTACAGATGTTACATTGTATATATAATATTTTGGCCAATCTCCAACCGAAAGATCTCGGACATCCCTTTTATTGCCTTTCCCATATAAGTATTATACTAGACGGACCGCAAAGTCGCTGGAGTGATTTCCGCGACATGCACTGTGCGAAAACAAAAGTTCCCTTTGCACTGTGCAATTTCTTGCTTTTCGCACCGTGCAATAGGCTTTTTTCGGCTGTCGCTGGCATTATGTCCTTTTTTGCGCTGGGAATGTCGCCAAAATCACTCGAGCGACTTTTCGGTAGATGCACCGAATTTTTGCAGAACATTCTGTTCCTTTTCCCGAGATCAAACAAAAATTTTTGTAATTTCGATGACATTTGACTTAAAAATCTTGATGTCTTCTGCTTAACGCGATCTAAAAGTCCTTCCGACATCTTACATAATGTAGAACGAAGATTTATCCGTGGCTTTCCTCAATTTTTGTCAAAATCTGTGATTTAAAAAGAAGTTCCATGTTATTCACACCTCTTTGTATCCTCTTTTCGTATTACAACATACATTGACATTTGCAGCATGACTTTAAATTCATCGATAGAATAGATTGAGCCTGACGCATCAACTCATCCCTACACAAAAACACTTTATTTTTAACATGTTTCTATACAATCCCATATAATATGATTGAGCCTTTGGCGCTACAAAAAAGTGTAGTCCCCGTAATTGCAGCGACCCTCGGCGTTTGTAGGCCACAAGTGTAATATGAATCTGTCCTCGTAGAAGGGAAGTAAGGGCGTTTCGCAAGAACGAGTGGGCCCCTACACATCTATTTTTTACGCACTACAAACACACGTTCTTACGCGTACAAATTGAGGTTTGTGCGAAAGAAGTTGGTTCGCGATGATGCGAGCAACTAGAAACGCCAAAGGGTTATCAGAATTATGCAGTGGAAACATTATCAGACATACAGGCCAAACCTTTCGCCTACAACTTCGAAACAGTAGATTGAGTGATCATCTTGTGCTCTGTGGTGAATTAGTCAGTCCATTAAGTCGTTGGAGTTATTTTGGCGACATGCACTGTGCGAAAACAAAAGCTCCCTTTGCACTGTGCGAAAACAAAAGTTTGCCTTGCACTGTGCAAATTTCTTTTCAAATCGTTGACCACTTCCGTTGTAAGGAATCAGGGATATCTCTGCATCAAGGCCCTGTACGAACATACGCCTCCAAAATTCTAGTTCGTCCGTAAAGTCGCTGGAGTTTTTTTGGCGACATGCACTGTGCAAAACCAAAAGTTCCCCTTGCACGGTGCAATTTCTTGGTTTTTGCACCGTGCAATAGGCTCTTTTCGGCTGTCGCTCGCACCCTCACTTTTTTTGCACAGTGCTCGCCGAGCTCACTCCAGCGACTTTCCGGACGGAGTAATATAGGGAAAACAAAAAAAAACTGGAATTAAAAAAATTTTTTTTTTAAATTTCAAAAAAGTTCAAATATTGTTTGTTATCGTATCATGTCATGGTAAATACCTCTGTTGTATCACGACACGCTCAATCTTCGAGCCTATTCTTGCTTTTTGCACCGTGCAATAGGCTTTTTTCGGCTGTCGCTCGCACCCCCACCACTTTTCTTGCACCGTGCAAACTCCAAAAATCACTCCAGCGACTGGGACGGACTTGTAGATAATGCACTGTAGGTTTAGAAGATTAGAAACATCCGTAGAAATAGATACAAAACAGTTGCATGTTGAAATTTGTTTAAAAGTACAGTTCTTTGGCCAACTTAAAAAGTCTGCGAAACGCGATCTGGAATGTCTTATAAAAAATAGGCTGTGCAAAGCTCCGATTTTCTTTAAATTTTGCACACACTTTGAGCATAGGCCACATATCAATTCCTGAAAAATTTAGCGCGCGCTTTGCAGAGAGAGCCGAGATATTCAACGGTCTGACGAGAGAGTACGCAAAACGTGGAGAGCGGTGAGAGAGAAAAACACTTTTTGGCCGTATCTTTTCCAGTTTCGTGCGTAAAAGATTGATTTTTTGTGGAAACATTACCATCTGCGGTGGAAATAAGTAAGAATCTTTTTATGTCAAAATTTGCAAAAAATTGTCACACTTTTTCAATTTTCAACATAAAAATTTCGCTCCTTTATGCAAAACGTGAACTAGGCATCTCTTATACTTCATAGACAAAAATAACCTTAATATAAGGCAATCTTCAAAAGAAGTATTATGTTGCGTCTTTTTTTGATGACATTTTTTGAAAAACCGATAATTTTTTTGACGAAATGTCAACTTTGGTCACCAAACGTTTCAGACTGACGTGGAACGACCGGTCGAAGCAAATTGAGATTCGCCTAACATTCTTGATACAATAAGAGCGTATATAAGAGCAAGATAGCCTGCCAAAGTCGGTCTTCGGTCCCGGAAATTACATGAGAATTTTTGGCACATCGGATAAATTGTCATGAGCAATCAACGTAAATTACTGTTTATGGACAAACAAAAAGTAAAGAAGAATAACGTGATAGCACAAAAACCACGATTTTTAGTCGGATAATGGCGGTTCTTGTCCAGAAAGACCAAAGGTTTTTTGTTTTTTTTTAATTTAGTATTTCTATATTAGTATGTACATTAAGTTTTGCAGGAAAATTCAGATTGAGCCAAGTTTTATCATAGCCCAAGCGTCGCACTTGAGGTATTTTCCTTGTTCATTCCACCGCTAAGAGAGTACACAAAATGCGGAGAGCGGTCAGAGAGAAAAACACTTTTTAGCCGTATCTTTGCCAATTTCGCGCGGAAAAAATTGATTTCTTTGTGAAACCATTACCCTCTACGGTAGAAATCAGCATGAAACTTTTTATGCGAAAATTCGCTTAAAAAAACCACATTTTATCCAATTTTTAACATTGATAAGAAAATAATTAAAGTTTTAAGCCAAATTTCTTATCAATTAAAAAATTTTGATAATATTGACTTTTGTCCTGAATGACCAAAGGTTTTTCGTTTTTTTCATATGAGTATTTCTACATATATTAGTATGTACAGTAAGTTCCGCAGCAAAATTCAGATTTGCTTGAAGTCTTTGTAAATTGGTTTCCAAGTGCGACGCTCCGATTTTCCTCAAATTTTGCACACACATCAGGCATAGTCCACATATCAATTTCTAAAAATTTTAGATCTGGCTTTGCTAGCACCGCTGAGATAATGAACAATTTTTGCGGACGAGAGAGTACACGAAATGCGGAGGGCGGTCAGACGAGAAAACACTTTCTAGCCATTTTTTTGCCAAATGTCCGGAAAGTCGCTAAAGTCATTTTTGGAGTTTGCACGGTGTAAAAAAAATCAGAGTACGAGCGACAACCAAAAAAAGCCTATTGCACAGTGCAGAAAGCAAGAAATTGCACAGTGCAAATTGAACTTTTGTTTTCGCACAGTGCTTTATTCCTCTTTTTGCACAATGCGGTAGCCTTTTTGAAACATTTTGCACTGTGCAAATTTCCGGGTGCCGACATAGTTGAAAAATGCTTGCGCGCGGCAATGTTTCGTGATTTTTAGAGTTTGCACGGTGCAAAAAAAATCAGAGTACGAGCGACAGCCGAAAAAAACCTATTGCCCAGTGCAGAAAGCAAGAAATTGCACAGTGCCAGGTGAACTTTTGTTTTCTCACAGTGCATGTCGCGGAAATCACTCACAACGTCAATAATATTTCCAATTATGGAATTTACGATTCCATAATTTTTTTGTTCTCTTGATATCATATTGTCTGGTCCCATTCGTCTGGCAATCTCAGCGAAATGACAGTGATCCGACGACTTTTACGGCTTTGGGGAGTAGTTTAAAGTGAAATCCGGGATTTTTTTGATATTATTTTTTTCCACTTTATTTTCACGTTCAATGCATCCAAAAACACTAAAAATTTAATCGGTTTTCGAAGCCGATGATAATCTCCGTAATGGCAAGGGCTTCTTTCTTGCTGCCCATCCAAACGCTGGGCATCTTTGGTCCGGCTTCTCGTCGTATATTCGCTGCCTGTGAATTTTGCGCTATTAAATCGGTTTTCAATTAGGTTAAAATGTTTTCGGCGGCGTGTAGTGTCCACAACACGCGTGAATTTGTTCATGAATGGGAGGCGGCTTAGCGGCGAGCAAAGCCGACTTACAGCGCAAAGGTCGAAGATGACCGGCCCTCCTCGATAGAAACAATAACCAAGGTTCAATCTGAACAGGGAAGTGGTTGACGTGACGCTAACGGAATTTGATGGAAAGCGGCGCAAATTTTGAAAAAAAGATAAAAAGAGAACTGCGAGATTCCCAGCTCGCGCTATGCAGAAACAACCGAGATTTTTGATCAAAAATTTGGCAATAATTGGATAGTTTTTTCAGCGTTTGTCCAAGAAAAATTTCAGTCGTATTTCAACATAAAAAGGCTACATTTCTACCAAAAATCAATTTTTTCCGCGTAAAATTGGCGGAGATCTGGGCAAAACGCGTTTTCTCTATGACCGCTCTCCGCATTTTGCATATTCTCTCGTCAACAAAGATTGTTGAGTAGTGTAAAGCGCGAGCTAAAACTTTCAGATGTTAAAGGGCCTGAACAGCTACTTTTGAATTGCGCTTTTCACTTTGTGTGAAACAA
Organism: Bursaphelenchus mucronatus; assembly: GCA_025436335.1. Classification (NCBI taxonomy): domain Eukaryota; kingdom Metazoa; phylum Nematoda; class Chromadorea; order Rhabditida; family Aphelenchoididae; genus Bursaphelenchus; species Bursaphelenchus mucronatus. Next base: position 10,480,078 of record CM046357.1, on the reverse strand, counting down.
AATGTCAAAAAAAAATTTTTTTATGTCCTGCAGCGAAAACAAAAACGGCAGAGTTGCAAATAGTAAAATAATTATTAGTAAGCATGTAGAATGTCACCATTATTTTTTTTTGTTGTTATTGGTGCAGTGAACGAAAAAACTTTTTTGACATTTCGTTTCCACGCCGTAAAAAACGCGGTTCAAAAGTAGCTGTACTGTTCTAGTCAAATTTTGCCCCGTAGAATTAGACAGCTCTTGGCTAAATACTCAACAATCTTTGTTGACGAGGGAGTACGCAAAATGGGGAGAGCGGTCGTAGAAAAAAACGCTTTTTGACCATATCTCCGCCAATTTTTCGCGGAAAAAATTGATTTTTGGTAAAAATGTAGCCTTTTCTTGTTGAAATACGACTGAAATTTTTTTTGAACAAACTTTAAACAAACTGTCAAATTATTGCCAACTTTTGATCAAAAAATCTCGGTTGTTTCTTAGTTGCAAGTCGCTAAAGTTGCATTAGGGGTCATTTTTTTGTCAAGCAAATCTTTTGGGCTACATCACAATGTCAGAAAATGTTATCCCGAAAGGGAAACACTTTTTGATGTTATTATTGTCGGCTTCGCGCGGAAAAAAATTAATTTTTTGTGAAAGCATTATCCCATGCGATGGCAGATGCAGAATTTAGAAAAAAAGTGCTACATGCAAAAGACTTCTTTCGTCTGATTTTTTTTTGCATTTCCGATGACTTCTTTGTTGTACGACCAACAAAAAACCGTCTGTTTACGCTCGAAAACATTCGGAGACCAAAATCTGAAGCTTAGCATCATAAACTTCCTTTCACAGGGCTTAATTGTGAAAATCGAGCCCGCATTAGTTGATTGGCTCGTTTTTATGAAAAGAAAGATTACCGCTCATCTTTTTGCCGGGACTTAGGCTTACAGCTTTCCGCTGAAAAGTTGGCGCCTGAGCAGTTTTCAAATCAAACAAAGTAATGCGATTGGAAAAGCGGCTTTGCTTCCCAATTTCGCCTGAAAAACAAGAATCCCCTGAGGGGGAATTGCGGATTATTGGCAAGTTGCTGCCGTTTTTTTTAGGCCACACGTTTTCGGAACCACCAAAATATTATACAAACTAGTCCGTTCGGAAAGTCGCTGAAGTGATTTTTGGTGTTTGCACTGTGCGAAAAAATCAGCGTGCGAGCGACAGCCAAAAAATTTTTTTTTTCTGTTGTAAATTCTTCAGCCTCTACATGTACTAGTTAATCTGAAATTTTCAGACCCGAAGAAGCCATTTATTGGGCAATTCTGACCTACTGGTCCACTGGAGTGATTTTTGGTTTTTGCACAGTGCAAAAAAAGTCAGATTGCAAGCGACAGCCAAAAAACACATATTGCACGGTGCAAAAAGCAATAAATTGCACAGTGCAAAGTGAACTCTCCTTTTCGCACAGTGCGTCACCCCAGCAACTTTACGGACGGACTGACAGCTGTTTTGTTTCCTGAAGGAAGGACGTTTTAACCGGATTTTGGTTTAGAAATTTCATTTGCTGTCGCAAAGCGTTAGAAACGCGAGTTAGAAAACCGTAACTTTTCGGACAGGGCAAATACCCCAAGTGCGACGTTCAGATTTTTTCCAAACTTTGCACGCACGTCAGACATTGTCCACATATCCATTCCTAAAAATTTTAACTCGCGCTTTGCAGGTGCTGCCGAGATGTTGCACGATCTTTGCGTCCCAGAGAGTACGGAAAATTCGGAGAGCGGTTACAAAGAAAAACATTTTGTGGCCGTATTTTATGCGGAAAAAAATGATTTTTTTGTGGAAATATATCCCTCTATGGTAGAAATAGACACAAAATGTTTAATTCTAAAATTTGCAAAAAATTTCTCATCTTTTCTACTTTTCGACCTATAAATTTCGGTTGTTTCTGCAAAACGCGAGTTAAAAATTTTGCAAAAGTCTTAGGAGAAATTAATTTAAATTTGTGCCAAATCTCATCAAAATCTGAGCTGTGCAATCTCTGTCTCACAATGCCCCAACCCATCTCTAACAAGATATTGTACTTGTATTGTATGCAAGCTATTTGCAAAAGTTATTTGTAATCGGAATGCGTACGTGACTGGCACTAAAAAAATTCGCGGACCACTTGTTATCAAAAACACAGTGTGTAGATCGCAGGTTTGTAGTTGAACTCAAGTGTCTGTTTTGTATTGTTAGGTGTTATTTCTACAACTTTTACGGGTCGAAAATAACGTGCTAGACTGTAACAAACAGAGAGTGCGATCGAAATAGCGGTGACCCCAATTAAAGTGAGCCTCTGTACAACAAAACCTCTCTATAGCGAACAATTCAAGAAGTCAACAGCCAATTTTAGGTCAATACAAACCTCTGTACAACGAAACTTCTCTATAGCGAACAATTCAAGAGGTCAACTGCCAATTTTAGGCCAATTCAAACCTCTGTAATACGAAATCTCTCTATAGCGAACAATTCCAAAGGTGTCGACAACCAATTTTAGGTCAATACAAACCTCTGTACAACGAAACCCTTCTATAGCGAACAATTGAAGAGGTCAACAGCCAATTTTAGACCAAACAAACCTCTGTACAACAAAACCTCTCTATAGCGAACAATTCAAGAAGTAAACAGCCAATTTTAAGCCAATTCAAACCTCTGTAATACGAAACCTCTCTATAACAAGCAATTCAAGAGCTAAACCGCCAATCTTAGGCCAATATAAACCTCTGTAATACGAAACCTCTCTATAGCGAACAATTCAAGGTGTCAACAGCCAATTTTAGGTCAATACAAACCTCTGTACAACGAAACCTCTCTATAGCGATCAATTCAAGAAGTCGACAACCAATTTTAGGCCAATTCAAACCTCTGTACAACAAAACCTCTCTATAGCGAACAAAGGCTCGTTGATATCAACTCGCCCGGCAAATATGGCATTACTAAGATAGGCGCAAGCTAGGAGTCTCTGATATGTCTCAGAAAACATTAATCTAAATAAATTTGTGCCAAGTTTTATCAAAATCTGAGCGTTGCACTTGGGGTACTTCTCCTGTTAGGCTAATACGAACCTCTGGAAGACAAACCCCTTCTATAACAGGCGCATTTTTTGCTCCCTTTATTATACCTACACGGGACAATTCCAATTATTGCGAAATGTGATCTTTTTAGAGCAATTGTAACGATTTCCTTAGAGCAACTAATAATAGATTATAAAGTATTATCGGATTGCCTTGTTTTCTGCTTCTTAAGGGATTTTCTCGGAATTTTCAAACGGAATCAGAGCGGTCCTTGACCCCACTTTTCATTTCATTTCCTTCAAAATACGAAAAACAACACGTACATTGTTAGAGTGCAACGAATGGCATTTACTGATAAAATCCTCGGAGTTTTTGCATTTCTTAGTTCTAAGCAATGAGAACTAAGTTGGCACGGACTTGTTTATGCAAATTAAATGCTAAATATTAACTAAATATTAATTTTAAAATAACTTTGCTTGTCCAAAAAGTTATACAGTCGAATTCGAATGCCGGCGCGAGTAGTTGGCAGCGAAAAAAGATAATAACGCAATCAAGCTGTTTAGTGCGTCGTTCTGCCATCGTTTATCTTTGTCCTCACCAATAATAGTCCGTTCGTAAAGTCGCTGGAGTGATTTCCACGACATGCACTGTGCAAAACCAAAAGTTCACATTGCACTGTGCAATTTCTTGCTTTTCGCACCGTGCGATAGGCTTTTTTCGGCTGTCGCTCACACCTTGACCCTTTTCGCACAGTGCAAACGTCAAAAATCACTTCAGCGACTTTGCCAACGGACTAATGGTATAAAAAATGCCATGAACAAGTCCAGTCAATTTTGTCGCCGACGTAGCGCGTAAACTTTGACGTCGCCGTGCATGTCGCTTGGGTAAAAACGGGAAGTCGCGGCGATGACAGCGGAAAAACAAAGAAAAGTGCACGGTGCAAAAATCGTCCGAACGCCATAAAGTCCCGACAATTTTATCGCTGGAGTGCCGTCGCGTAAAAGTGCATGTCGCTGGGGTAAAAATGGAAAATCTCCGCGACGGCCGAAAAAGAAAATGCACTGTGCAAAATTGTCGGGACTTTATATCGCGAGCAGTACTAGCCCATCCAAAAAGTTTTGAGAATTTTCTGCGACTCCGCACCGTGCACTTTTTCTGTCGCACTCCGAAAAAATGATTTGTCGCTGGGAAAAATGGGAATCGCGCGCGACGTAGAGAAAAAACGCAAAATGCACAGTGCGAAACAATGTTTTTGGGTCAAAATGCACTGTGCGAAACAATGTTTTTGGGTCAAAATGCACTGTGCGAAACAATGTTTTTGGGTCAAAATGCACTGTGCGAAACAATGTTTTTGGGTCAAAATGCACTGTGCGAAACAATGCTTTTGGGTCAAAATGCACTGTGCGAAACAATGTTTTTGGGTCAAAATGCACTGTGCGAGCACTTTTTTGGCAGATGCACGGTGCGAAATGTGTTCTTCGAAGACGCCGTTTTTGCAGAAAGTGCACAGTGCGAACTTCTCAAGACTTTTTTGGATGGAGTGGCAAAGACAGTACAATGGTCAGAACAACAAGTGCATTTGAGTGTTTACCACTTTCAATTTCAAAAATTTTTTTTTGTCGCCGAAAAACCTTTGGTCGCTCATGATCTTTATAGTAAGAGCCGTACATAATTCGGCCAAAAACCGCGCTTTCATGGTATCACGTTATTCTGCTTCACTTTTGCGATACATAAACAGTAATTTGCGTTGATTGCTCAAAACAATTTATCCGATGTACCGCAAATTTTCATGTAAATTCCGAGCTTTGAAGGCCGCACTTTAGCCATGCTATTTTATTGTGAAAGATTCGCTTAGACTCTTGAGCCGTTAAGCGGTTTTTCGAAAAAACCCCCAAAATATACAACACAGTGGAGAATGCGAAATAACGTTAATTAAAATGATATTTCCATGTACTATAATACATGTTCTTTCGTACCTTTTTTGCGATTTTCGTCGAAAAAGTGATCGCTAAGCGGCTTTAACTTATAATATTTACAATGAGACATTTGTTTTGCGTTGTGATTTTTGTTATTGTAAATTAAAATAAAAAAAAAAAAACAGATACCAAAATCACTGCACGTCAAATCGAGGAGAGAACTCTGCAAGTTGACTTTTCGTCCAAAGATTTATTGGAAAAATTATTTTGTAAATTTCTCTTCAGGTCAAAATGCAAGAAATTGCACTTTAGTACTACTCGGGCCATAAAGTCCCGACAATTTCATTGCTAATGTCGCGCGGGTGCGGTCGCGTAAAAGTGCATGTCGCTTGGGTAAAAACGGGAAATCGCCGCGACGGCCGCGAAAATTTGAGAAAAATGCACCGTGCAAAATTGTCGAGATTTTATGGCTCGAGTAGTATAGGGGAAAGGCAAATAAGGCGCAATGAAGCTCTAGGGATCCAAAAATGGACTCACTTTCTCAAAAAGAAAGTTTTCTTTAATACTAGTCGTCCGCAAAGTCGCTGAAGTGATTTTTGACGTTTGCACTGTGCGAAAAAGGTCAATTTGTGAGCGAAAACCGAAAAAAACCAATTGCACGGTGCAAAAAGCAAGAAATTGCACAGTGCAAAGTGAACTTTTGGTTTTGCACAGTGCATGTCGCTAAATTCACTCCAACGACTTTGGACAACTACTACTCGCGCCGTAAAGTCCGTAGAATTTTATCGCTGATGTCGCGCGGATGCACTCGCCGAAAAGTGCATGTCGCTTGGGTAAAAACGAGAGATCGCCGCGACGGAGGCGAAAAAACAAAGGCAAATGCACCGTGCAAATTCTACGGACTTTATGTCGCGAGTAGTACCCGTCTGTAACGAAAATAATGAGCACAATGTCGCAGCCACAATCGCGTCGCCCCCGAGAAAATGAATTGCGTCGCGGCAAAATCAAATTGCTTTATGTTTCCGCGTTCTTTTTGTTTACATGTTCTTTCGTATCTTTTTTGCGATTTTCGTCGAAAAAGTGATCGCTAAGCGGTTTTAACTTATAATATTTACAATGAGACATCTGTTTTGCGTTGTGATTTTTGTTATTGTAAATTGAAATTTCAAAAAAAAAACAAATACCAAAATCACTGCACGTCCAATCGAGGAGAGATTCGTTGTACCGAGTACACTTTGGACTTATGTTGACTTTTGAGACGTTTAACTTTTTTTCTACAGACAGATTGCGTTGTATATTAGTATTTTCATAAATTGCGTGGGCATTTTTCCTCCTTTGCACAGTGCAAAGTCGGGATTTTTTGTGCACAGTGCGGAAAGCGACGAAATGTCCATGCACGTCCAACCGAGGAGAGAACTCTTCAAGTTGACTTTTCGTCCAAAGATTTATTGGAAAAATTATTTTGTAAATTTTTTACAGATTTTTTGGCCAAAATAAGTCTCAAAAAATTCAGAGCTTGAAAATGGTCAACTTTTGTCGAAAAAGACTTGGGTTTTGCCAAATTAGACAAGAAATCGACCAAAAAAGATTTTTCGGACCGCAAATTTGTGAGGAAGTGCCAACTCGAAGAGTTTCCTCTCTTTCGCTTTTTCGATTCGACGTGCATTGCCATATCATTAATTCGTCCGTAGGCTCACTAGAGGGAGACATCACTCCAGCGACATTCCAGATGGACTAGTATCTGTCTCCTCGCGTTTACAATGAAATTTTGCGATTGTAATAACTGCATTTTATTTTGATCTTCTTTTCAGTATGCCTTTAGGTTTTCTGCGCGTCGTACTTGATACAATCCACCTGTAAATGCGATAATCCGTCAATATAATCGCCGAGTTTTGACTAGTCCCTCCGTAAAGTCGCTGGAGTGATTTCCGCGACATGCACTGTGCGAAAACGAAAGTTCCCTTTGCACTGTGCAATTTTTTTTTCTTGTCTATGCATCGTATGTATAGAAAAAAGGCGAAACAAAACACGTAATCTGTTTAGTCATCATTGTTAATATAATATTTTCAGTTTCAACTGTATTATCAGTAAGCCGGGGAAATAGTGAGCACAATGTTGCTGAGCAATCTGCTCAAGTAAAAAGCAATTTGATTTGGCCCCGACACAATGTATTACAAGCTACGATGCGACGGTGCACATCATTCTATTCTATTTTCATCAAAAATGGCCTTCGTATCTTCGCGCGGGTCATGTTATTAGAAAAAAACAAAATTTAATTTCAAAATTAAATAATTTTTTCAGTGACCGGTCGTTTTTTGTTTTTGTAACGACCCGTCAACTGAATGTTGTGCACGGTGCTCATTATTTTACCGTAAAGTCGTAAAAAAAAAGCACAAAATCATAATAACTTACTGCTTGACGTTGATCTACCAAAAGTATGATATTTAGTAGGATAACTTGTTGTTTGTTGAGAACAAAATTCGATTACAAAAGTGGCGCAATCTGTTCTTTTGTTCTTTATTTTAGGCGCGGTATTAACATATGATAACATTCTTCACAACACTATCGTACTCCACAACGGAGCACGCCCAAACTTTTGGGTCTTATCAGCACGTCTACCTCGGAGCCTCTTAAATAATCGCGACAAGACTGTCTGACAAATAATTGGTGACAAATAATTGGGCGTTGCCTCGGGCCTTTAAGAAAAAACCTGTTCTATTGGCCTTTTTCTTCGTAACTTGTGCTGATAATGGCACAATATACATCTCAAACCTTGGTCAGATTGTTGTGCTTCCGTTTGTGCAGGATCCTTATCAGCGTCCGGATTTTGCTTTGTAAAAGAGATTGGAAAAAGGGTATATAAGATAAAAATGGTCAGGAAATATTCATTGAATCGAGCGAAAGATGAAGGTATTTGTTGTCCTGCCCCTTGTGTTGGCAATCTCACAGGCTTTGCCGTTGTTTGGAAGCTGGGGTCGCCCCACTACTCCTAACAGCTTGGTTGGAAATCGAAGACCAACTACTCCAGACGGCGTTCGAATCCATGGACGACCGACCACTCCCGACAGTGTTTTCGGCAATGGACGACCAACCACTCCAGACAACGTTGCCATTCATGGCAGACCGACCACTCCCGATAGTGTCCTAATCCAGGGAAGACCAACCACTCCGGTCAGTGTTCGAATTCATGGGCGACCGACCACTCCCGACAGTGTTTTCGACAATGGACGACCAACCACGCCCGACAGTGTCGCGATCAACGGCAGACCGACCACTCCAGACAGTGTTCGAATCCACGGACGACCGACTACTCCCAACAGCGTTGCCATTCATGAAAGACCGACCACTCCCGATAGTGTTCTAATCAAGCGCAGACCAACAACACCCGACAATGTTCTCGTCAATGAAAGACCGACCACTCCCGACAGCGTTCGAATCCATGAACGTCAAACTACACCAGACAATGTGGCTATTCATGGGCGTCCTACCACTCCTGATAGTGTTCTTGTCAATAAAAGACTAACCACCCCCGATAGTGTCGCGATCAACGGCAGACCGACCACTCCAGACAGCGTTCGAATCCATGGGCGTCCCACCACTCCTGACAGCGTTCTCGTCAATGAAAGACCAACCACCCACGACAGTGTCGCGATCAACGGCAGACCGACCACTCCAGACATTGTTCTCGTCAATGGTAGACCGACCACTCCGGACAGCGCTCGAATCCATAGACGTCAAACTACATTAGACAATGTGGCTATTCATGGAACACCCACCACTCCCGATAGTGTCTTAATCAAGGGCAGACCAACAACTCCCGACAATGTTCTCGTCAATGGTAGACCGACCACTCCAGACAGTGTCCTAATCCAGGGCAGACCAACCACCCCCGATAGTGTCGCGATCAATGGCAGACCGACCACTCCCGACAGCGTTCGAATCCACGGGCGTCCCACCACTCCTGACAGCGTTCTCGTCAATGAAAGACCAACCACCCACGACAGTGTCGCGATCAACGGAAGACCGACCACTCCAGACAGCGTTCGGATCCACGGACGACCAACTACTCCAGACGGTGTTGTCATTCACGGAAGACCGACCACTCCGGAGGCTATTAACATTCGTGGAAGTCCCACCACCCCATACCACTTGGTTGCCAACAACAGACCAACTTCTCCTCCCAGTCGTCAATAAGAAAGCGCATCTGTACGAATGCTTTTAATTTGATCCCTAACACTTCATTTGAAAAACTAGTCGAATCAATAAATTGGGATTTGCAATATAGCTGGAAAGGTTGTTTATACATATCAAAGTCAAAACAAAATTATATATTATATATTATGCATATACAGTGGAGCCTCTGCAAAGCCAATCGCAAAAGAGCACAAAATTGATTTACTATAGAGAGGGTTGTTGTACGATGGTTGATTTTAGCCTGAAGATGACTGTTATGACCTGTGATCTTGTTCGTTATAGACAAATTTTGTTGTAGAGGGTCCTTTGCTATTTTTATGAGTCGTTATCACTATATGGAGTTAATCGAACGTGATAACCATAATTTTTGTCGACATAATCGCGGAATACAAATTTTTGAATTAGCAAATGACGTCATGCAACAGTTTTCGACCCTGACTTGCGATGTGTTTACAGAAACCGTAACCGGCTGGCTCTCTTATCCTTGGTATCTTTTCCTGAAACACAAAACACCAGTTTTTCCTCGAATACGAACACTTAGCATATAAGATGGGATAAGCCAAAGGCTAATGTCTGCATAGTTTTTTATGCGGGTCATCTTGAGGACAGGGATGTATATGTCTGTGATAACAACCGTTTGGCCAAAGACAAAAATACGAAACTTTTTTTTGTGGGCATGTATGTACGTGAATTAATCCGTTTTTATTGAATTGTAGAGACATATTTGTGGCGGAAATGTGTCAGTAAACAAATCACAGACAAACGTACCACAAATCGAAGGGGACAAAAAATTATTTGTTACAGAGGAGTCTCGTTGTACGAAGATTTATATTGACCTAAGATTGACCCTTGAGACAGCTGAAATTGTTTGTTATAGAGAAGTTTTGTTGTACAGGGTGTTGAGAGAATGTTTAGAGAAAGTTGATTTCGATTTCCTGCCGCTCAGTCAAGATACTACGCTTTTTCAAAAGGACGCAAACTTTGGGACCGCGCCGTGCACATTCTTCACAATGCATTTGATTTTCTTGCACAGTACAATCAAAATACCGCCGCATCGCAAGCTTCAACTACGCCGCTGTGTCAGAAATTTGCACAGTGCAAGGGATATTTTGGGTTTGCACAGTGCAAGCGACATTTTGGGTTTGCACAGTGCAAGCGACATTTTGGGTTTGCACAGTGCAAGCGACATTTTGGGGTTGCACAGTGCAAGCGACATTTTGGGTTTGCACAGTGCAAGCGACATTTTGGGTTTGCACAGTGCAAGCGACCTTTTGGGTTTGCACAGTGCAAGCGACATTTTGGGTTTGCACAGTGCAAGCGACATTTTGGGTTTGCACAGTGCAAGCGACATTTTGGGTTTGCACAGTGCAAGCGACATTTTGGGTTTGCACAGTGCAAGCGACATTTTGGGTTTGCACAGTGCAAGCGACCTTTTGGGTTTGCACAGTGCAAGCGACATTTTGGGTTTGCACAGTGCAAGCGACCTTTTGGGTTTGCACAATGCAAGCGACATTTTGGGTTTGCACAGTGCAAAATGCTTCAAAAGGGCCGGCGCACCGTGCAAGAAGAGGAAGAATGCACTGTGCGGCGCGACAAAAAGCCTGCGGGCTTTTGAAAAGGCGTCGCAGTGTTGCAGACGGTCTTAGCATTTTTTTTTGTTTTTGTTTTTTTGAACGTAGAGATTGTACTTGATGTCACAGACACTATAAATACTGTGTACATTTAAAACATTTATTAGTTTAATTGAAAGACCAGAATCAGAAAACAACATGGGATGTCTGAGCGTGTGCTCGGACAATGTGACCGGCCAACGTAATTCCGTGTATTCTTTCGCGATGTTTGTTCGACACATGATCCAAACAAAGAACAGTCAGGTCTAAGAGTCAGTGTGATAATACGATAAAAACAACATGTCATGTATCTTGACTACAGATTTTTGAAATAACTTTTGCGAATAGGAAACAAACATTAGCTAGAAAATGAAAGAACAGTAGATGATCAACGGTCAGCGAACATTTTTTGGTGTTTTTTTTCAGAGAGCAAGTGTTCAAAGCGCAAAGCGCAAAGGGCTGCGCCGGCAAAGCGTAAGCTAAGATTTTCGGAAATTGATATGTGGCCTATGCCTAATATATGTGCCAAATTTAAAGAAAATCGGAAATTTTTGCTTGGACCTTGTGTTAGATACATGTCACATGTTCTCGTCATAGAAAAAGCGAAAAAGTTTCGCAAAATTGCTTTCAATCTCAAGGGAGTTCGCTTTTTTTAAGAAATTTTTGCATTTTTGCAAATACGCCACAGCGATTCGTTGAGTGCAATGCGCCAAAGGTCAAAATTCACATTTTCGCTTAGCAAAAAATTTTTTACGCACTTTATATTAAAAATAGTATCGTTTACAGTTCGCTTCCACAAAGGTCAACGTCCATTTCCAGCGGAATGTAAACACGTTTTTTCTTGTCAACACCTAGGCCGTTGCATGCACAGTAGGCGTAAACAGTATCAGCGTAATATGTCCGCATCCTGCACCCTTCAAGGTCATGATATCAACAACAATTTCGTGTATCTAAAATGTTTTGTTCGCATCAAAACAACCCCCCAAAAGAGAGGCTACGGTCCGTTTACAGCAAAAATTCGAAGAATTGATGGGATTTGTAATTGTTTCACAACGGGTTTGTTGTTTACTGCATAAAAAACGGGTGATTAATGGGGAGAAACGGGCCATTTTTAGGATCTCGTGGTCCGATTTTTTGCTACAGAAATTATGGCATGATGGAGTCGAAGCCAAGCAACATAAGTATATGTAATTATGGGGTGAGATCAAAGAGCGGATTGGAATGTCATTGAATTGGTTTTTGATCGATTTACGGAAACGTACAAGCTTCAGCTTTGCAAGGAGAGTGCTTAAAAGGGACGCTACTTTTGAATTGCGCTTTTTACGCAATTTTCCCCAATTTCAACGTGAATTTAACAAGAAAAACGTGGTGGGAAATTAACCGCCGTTTCATTGAGGTTAGCGGAATATGCGGGATTAAAGCGCCGGAACAGCTACTTTTGAATTACGGCGTGGAAACGAAATGTCAAAAAAGTTTCTTCGTCTACTGTACCAATAACAACGGAAAAAAATAATGGTGACATTCTACATGCTTGGTAATAATTGTTTTACTGTTTGCAACTCTGCCGCCTTTGTTTTCGCTTCAGGACACAAAAAAATTTTTTTGACATTTCGTTTTACACGCTGTAAAACGCGCGATTCAAAAGCAGCTGCTCTGACCCTTTACAGTGCGACGCTCAGACTTTCTTCAAATCTTGCATATATTGGAAAAATGGTTTTGAAATGTTCCTTTTAGGTTTTACCGGTCGAACTTACAAAAGAAGTACCCCAAATGCGACGCTCAGATTTTATTTAAATTTGGCATACATGTCAGGCACAGGCCACATATAAATTCCGGAAAAATTTAGCTCGCACTTTGCAGGTGCAGCCGAGATATTCAACAATCTTTGCGGCCGAGAGAGTACGCAAAACGCGGAGAGCGGGCAGAGAGAAAACATTTTTGGCCATATCTTTGCGAGTTTCATGCGGAAAAAACTGATTTTTTGTGGAAATAGTCATCCGACTTTTCATTCCAAAATTCCCAAAAAAGTGTAACATTTTTGCTGTCCTTCTACCTAAAAATCTTGGTCGTTTCTGCAAAGCGCGAGCCGGGACTGTCGCATGTATCATAGAAAAGAAAGTTCGAAATTTGTGCCAAATATCATCAACATTTTAGGTACAAACTTATCCATGTATATGGATAAGTATATATTAGTATATATAGTATATATTTTCATGTATATATTGACAATCCATGTATATGTTGCAATGTACTCCTTAATATACAACACAAAAAGAATATTATAGAAAACTCCGGAACTTTTTAAAAAATTCAAGAATTCTATCTAATTCTATTCTTTCCAACCTAATATTATACAATACTATAGTGTCTCATTTCCGAAATTGGCCGCAAAAATTTGTTGTTCAAAACATTGATATCAACTATAATATATCACATTTGAATATGCAAAATTACATAAAAAAAAACGCAAAATTCTAAAAGTTTTTTGGTCGCTGTGTGCAATTTGGACTTGGTCACGGAAGTTGGCCTTCTTTTGTCGCCTGAAATATTATATTTTAGTCGGCTTCAAATGTTTTTTCGATGCGTGTGGCTTTTATTCAAAGGTCGTTACGCAACAATTGGGTACGTGACTTGGAACACGCAATTGGCGGAGGGTTCTTTATAAAAGTATTTGAAAAATTGCATATCGCCCAATTTTTTATGACTAGAATTTTTTTGTTCAAAATGGAACTAAATTTGAGTCAATGGGTTACTGTAAAGGGGAGAGTTGAACTTTAGGTGCGTCGGTTTGCCGGTGCGGTCAATGCGTTATGTATGGGTAGAGATTGTGGATCTTAGTTTGCAGGGGGGTATGAATAGTTTAGAGTCAATTGAAGGAGGGAGAGAGGAGGCAAAGAAGAAGCTATGAGGAGTGGGTAGCGCAAGCTGGGACCGAAAAAATGAATCGAGAAGAAAAAGTTGACGTCCTATGAAGGACAGTACTCACAGTGCGACGCTCATTTTACTGAAACTTGGAACAAATTCAGAATGATTTGTTCTAAGACATTTGCGAGACTCCTAGCTCGCGCTTTGCAGAAATAAGATTTTTAGTCCGAAAATTGAAAAAATTTCAAAGTTTTTTTTGCGAATTTTTGGCATCAGCCATTGCACGCTTATTTTTACCGTAGTGGGCAATGTCTATGCGAAAAATCAATTTTTTCCGCGCGGATATGGACGAGAAATGGCCAAAAAGTGTTTTGCTCTCTGACCGCTCTCCGCGTTTCGCGTACTCTCTCCGCCGCAAAGATTGTTGAACATCTCGGCGGTCTCTGCAAATCTCGAGCTAAAATTTTCAATGACTGAGCGTCGTATATGGGTTACTGTGTTTGTTGGAGTCGAACCTACAGTTTCTAATATTTACAACGCACTCCGTTCACAGCGACTTTTTGATTTTTTTTGCACCGTGCAAAAAAATTGAGGGTGCGAGCGACAGCCGAAAAAAGCCTATTGCACGGTGCAAAAAGCAAGAAATTGCACAGTGCAAAGGGAACTTTTGTTTTCGCACAGTGCACGTCGCAAAGATGACTCCCGCGACTTTACGATGGATTAGAATGGCGCGAGTAGTATAGTAAGTCAAAAGCACAAAACTTTGCGACATTAAAACACAAGAAATGTTTCGTAATATCGCGCAGAAGATTTTTATCGAAAAAATTCCTTTGCAACGTTTATTTTTCATTTGTTATTTTCCATGTTTCTCTCAAAACACTTCAAAAAACAACCCTTCGCACGTCCTCCGAACGCTGTAAACACCCTGTAAAAGTTCCTTTCCCAGTTTTTATGCATATGCAACATTTCTCAATTCGATGGTTATCAAGATCAACCTTTTGGAGCGCACCGTTTTCCGAGACTATTTTTGTTTTGATACTTTTTGCGTCCGGACACTTGAGTCATGTTGACGAGCATTTGATTGGCTCAAGGCCGCTGGAAACAAACCATGTTTGTTGCCGTGCTGTAAAAAACAACTGTAATTAGGCGTTTTTTGCCGGCTATAGGCAACGATGACGAAAACAAATTTACAAGAGAAGTCCTTGCGATTCAAGGCTTGGATCTCGATGAAACTTGGCAAAGGTTTAGATTAATCTTTTCTAAGACATACTAGCCCGTCCGGAAAGCCGCTGGAGAGATTTTTGGTGTTTGCACTGTGCAAAAAAAGTCAGAGTGCAAGCGACAGCCGAAAAAAGCCTATTGCACGGTGCAAAAAGCGAGAAATTGCACGGTGCAAATGGAGCTTTTGTTTCCGCACAGTGCATGTCTCGGAAATCACTCCAGCGACTTTACGGACGGACTAGTATAATACTTATATGGGAATCTTCGGCGCAAAACATGATCAAAAGCCTAAATCCAAGCAATTCAACGGAATGACACAGGATATTTAACCATCTTTGTCGCCGAGAAAGTGCGCAAAATGTAGAGAGCGGTCAGAGAGAAAAAATGTTTTTGGCTATAGCTTTGCTAGTTTTGTACGAAAAGAATGCATTTATGGGGAAAGATTGTCCTGTACAGTACTGGTCGGTTCGGAAAGTCGCTGGAGAGATTTTTGGTGTTTGCACTGTGCAAAAAAGGGTGCAAGCGACAGCCGAAAAAAACCTATTGCACGGTGCAAAAAGCGAGAAATTGCACAGTGCAAATGGAACTTTTGTTTTCGCACAGTGCATGTCGCGGAAATTACTCCAGCGACGTTGCGGACGGACTAATATGCGTTAAGCACCACTCGTGCAGTGCAGAAACAACCGGACTTTTTAGGCTAAAAGTTGGTTAACATTTGACGCTTTTTTGCGAGTTGAGGAATGAAGAGTGTCAGTGTTATCTCAACGACTGGAAATAATGTCAGTGTTATTTCAACGACTGGAAATAATGTCAGCGTTATTTCAACGACTGGAAATAATGTCAGCGTTATTTCAACGACTGGAAATAATGTCAGCGTTATTTCAACGACTGGAAATAATGTCAGCACCAAAAGAGCAAAAAAAATTAATTGTTTTCCCGCGCGGAATTCGCAGAAATAGGTCCATATCACATTTACATTAAGTTTTAATAAGGCATATGCAAGATCACTAGCTCGCGTTTCACAGAAACCGTCGTCATTTTCGAGCCGAATGAATACCGTAAACTTGAGTTTTTTGTAATTTTTGTAACAGTATGCCAACAAACGCTCCAGAAAATTGCAAAAAATTTTAATTTCGGTTTTTTCGACCTAAAAATCTCAGTAGTTTCTGCAAAACGCAAGCTAACATTCACTATCAAGGGTTAAAGTGCGGGGTTCTCCAAGCCAGAGCGCAAATAAAGAGTGTTCCCGCTGTGGGACCCAAAACGGGTGGTCAACTCTCGCTTTGAGTCAATTCTTCCCGTAGAAATAATTTGTTTCTTGTTGTTTTATGAACACAAGGGTTATTCCGAACGAAAAACATCAATAAAGCTAAGAATTTTTATGTTTTTATGCTTCGAGTGGCATGTAGGGAGAAGTTCATTAAAAACTTGAGAATGATTTTAATAGAATACTGTATTTTACAAAAAAACAATGCATAAAAAAAGTGTTAGATACACACATGACCCTAAGGACAATCTGAGCGAGATCTAGACGTGTAGATGTTCACCAAAAACTCTTCCTTCTCCCATTGTTTCCGTGGATTTAAAAAAAAAATTTTTGACGCATCTTATGTAGTGTACGAGCCAACTACAACAGTGCAATTGAGTTTCTTGTAGTATTCGAGTTTTTGCATTCTACAAACTTCGAGTGGTTTTTTGCTTGATCTGCATTGCAGTTTAAAGTGCAAGTTAAGTGGCCAAAGCTCTCTCCAGATCATGACATTCGCATGCCGCATCAATTGCTTTTTTGCCCTCCATTGAGTCGAAAATGTATATCACACACTCATGATTAATTGTACACTTTTTGTGTAATATCCGTACAATGTTTTTTCGGCCGTTTTTCGAAACCGTTGTTGGAGTTGCGCGATGAAAAAATTGTATTGATATTGTTGGGAGAAGAGCGAGAGAACGTCGGGTTTTTGCAGTTTGGCACGTTCCTGTCCGCGGTTTTGTAGGCGGCAAGACGTGTGGCCCCAACTACAAGAGTTGGGGCCAAAAAACAAAAAAAAACTTTGAATGAATGGGTTGCGAAATGTTGGAAGCCACAAAAAGATGAGCCCTTTAAAGACTCTGCACGCCAAAAGCAAAGGGAAACTGTTAACGTTGGCGTTTCGTCCAAAGATTTGCTGGAAAAATGGTTTTGAAATGTTCCCTTTAGGTTTTACCGGTCGAACTTACAAAGGAAGAACCCCAAACGCGACGCTCAGATTTTATTTAAATTTGGCATACATGTTAGGCATAGGCCATGTATCAATTCCTGAAAATTTTAGCTCGCGCTTTGCAGGCGCAGCCGAGATATTTAACGAACTTTGCGGCCGAGAGAGTACAGAAAATGTGGAGAGCAGTCAGAAAGAAAAACTGTTTTTGGCCATATCTTTGCCAGTTTTTTGCGGAAAAAATTGATTTTTTTGAGGAAACATTACCCGTTATGGTAGAAATAGGCATGAAACGTTTCATACCTAAATTCGCAAAAAAAAACTTCACATTTCCGCCAACTTTCGATCTAAAAATTTCGGCCGTTTCTGCAAAGCGCGAGTTAAGAGTCTCGCATATATCTCAAAAAAAAAAAATAATACAAAATTTGTTCCAAGTTTTATCAAAATCTGAGCGTTGCACTTGAGGTGCTTCCCCTGTAAGTCTCAACGAACTCAGACGGCTTGAAGATGGTCAACTTTTGTCAAAAACGACCTGTTTTATGCCAAATTGGTCAAAAGTCGGGCGATATTTGTAGCGAGAAGCTACCTGGAGCAATTCCCTCTCTTTTGAATTATTTGATTTGACATGCTCAGCACAGACTGGACATGGCTTCCGAGCCGGGTCGGGCTAAAGCAACTTTTCTTTGGCCCGGCCCGTTGATATCAACTCGCCCGGCAAATATGGCATTACTAAGATAGGGTGAAAAAATAGTTAGAAAAGTGTTGTAAACTTTTGAAAATGATTGTAGATAGTTGTGTGTAACTTCTCTGATTTGTATGATGGGGTTTCCACACTCTATCCTTGTTTGCTGCCCCGATTTTCGTTTACAGACTTAGAATATAGCTATTACGAGCCGTTTCAAATTCACTTTGGCGTGTCCCGGAAGTCATGTCTAGCCCAACGTAGCTCTCGAGTCATGCGAAGCCAGAAATCCGGTCCACGGGCCGGACGAGGCTGACCCTGCCTTTCAAAGGGTTCTTTGGTCCGGCCCGATGGAAGAAGTTGGTCCGGCTCTTCAACCCAGCGTTATTTTTTGTTTGGATCTGCTAGTTTTCGCTTAGTCTTCTGTCTGGCTCTCCGCATTTCGCGTACTCTCTCGTCCGACCGTTGAATTTCTCGGCTGCCACTGCAAAGCGCGAGCTAAAATTTTTAGAAATTAAATTATGATAGTGCCAGTAACTTTAGCAAAAGTTTAAAAAAAATGTTACGCGTCCCATATAAAAAAAGTTTTTGTTTATCTATCCAAAAAAATTCGTGCATTTCTCTCGTTTTCATGCGAATTTGCAGTCCTCTCGAGATGTATAATATAAGATGCGGACATTTGTTCCTGGCTTCAAACGGTACGGACATAAACTGATCCGCTTTTCTGTTGATAAGCCTGTCGAATTAGTCGCCAGAAAGATAATTCAACCTCAAAATCCATTAACATTCCAAAGATCGTGGGCGACCTCTTAATCGGGTCAGCTTATGTCGCGTTTGGCCGTAAGTGGTCGTCTTCAAAGGCTGAATGTTCTGGGGGTGGTATTTTGCCCTGGGAAGGTCTTTGTTGCCAATAACTTTGTCGATAGTTCATCATGGCTTTCAAAAACATTTTTTTTGAGTAAAAATCGTTTGTTCAGAGTGGAAACTCGATTGTCTATTAGTGTCTATTTCACAAAGCGCATGGACATTTTGCCGCCTTACGCACCGTGCACAAAAAACCCCCATTTTGCACGGTGCATTTGACCTTTCTTTGGATTTTGCACCGTGCATCGGCAATCGCTGCGACGAAAGCAAGTTTCAACTACGTCGCAGTCCGGAATTTTGCACCGTGCAAACAGGCATTTTTTGAGGTTTGCACTGTGCGAAAAGGGTGAAATTCAGAGTGCGGCGGCGACAAGCGTGGGAAAGTGCAATTGCACTGTGCAAAATTTGGGAGCGCAATAAATTCTCAGGACTTTTTGCGCCAAGTATTATATTTAGTATAACTGACATTTCTGTGTACCCTAGAGCCAATTCCAAGCAATGGTTATTGCAACAAAACCTTTCTATAGCAAATAAAATCTCTAGTGCGATTTGTTGTACAGAGTGGTCTGAGATTTTTTTGCTTTATCCCCTCAGGGGTTTTTTTGTGAACAGCCAGCGTGTTGGCCCTGCTAATAGAACCTATTAGAGCCTATGACTAGTCCGTTCGTAAAGTCGCTGTGATTTCTGCAATATGCACTGTGCGAAAACAAAAGTTCGCTTTGCACTGTGCAATTTCTTGCTTTTTGCACCGTGCGGTATACTTTTTCTCGCTCGCACCCTGATCTTTTTGGCTTTTGCTCGCTCGCTCATTTTTTTGCACAGCGCAAAAAAATGTTGGCAGCACATCAGAAAACGTGGGACGAGGAAAGAGGATGACTAAATTTATTTTTTATTTCAGTAATCCCTCCGTAAAGTCGTTGAAGTGATTTCCGCGACGTGCACTGTGCAAAGACAAAAGTTCTCTTTGCACTTTGCAATTTCTTGTTTCTTGCACCGTGCAATAGGCTTTTTTCGGCTGTTGCTCGCACCCTCACCTTTTTTGCACAGTGCATGTCACTAAAATCACTCCAGCGACTTTCCGGACACCTAGTATCAAAGAAAACTTTCTTTTTGAGAATGAAAATCCATGTTCGGACCTCTAAAGCTTCATTGCGCCTGAGATATCTGAAATTTTGTTCAGAGATTGGTGCAGATCTTGTGATAATGTCAAAAAATTGTTGAAAATGTCTTCCGCCTTCTATAATCTTCCAAAGCGCAGAACTTTGGATGGCACAGTGCATAAATTTGTTTGACTTCTCGAATTCGGAATTAAGTCCGTTTCGTAGCGGCGACTAAACCCGGGCTTAGAACGTAAAAGTGGGGTTTGAAACGGACAAATGCCTGGTGCTGCCAGGAGGGGCTTGGAGCTGCACAACCGCATCAATTGAAGACGCAATGTTTTCGGACGATTATGTGGTTCTTTGACTCCTAATTTGGACGTAATTTATGCGGCTTAGAGTTTTTTTTTATTTCGTCGTGGAAAACCACTTACTAGGGATGTACCACAAGTTTGACACTAAGATTTGAATGAAATTTGGCACAAATTTGGTATAATTTTTTTCAAGACATATGCGAGACTTTTAGATCGCGCTTTGCAGAAACAACCGAGATTTTTGATCAAAAGTTGGCAAAAATGTGATATTTTTTTGAGAATTATGGAATAAAAAGTCTCATGCCTATTTTTACCATAGAGAGTAATGTTTCCTCAAAAAATCAATTTTTTCCGCAAAAAACTGGCAAAGATATGGCCAAAAACAGTTTTTCTCTCTGACTGCTCTCCACTTTTCGCGTGCTCTCTCGCTCGCAAAGATCGTTGAATATCCCGGCTGCGCTTGCAAAGCGCGAGCTAAGATTTTCAGGGATTGATATGTGGCCTGTGCCTGACATGTATGCCAAATTTAAAGAAAATCTGAGCATCGCATTTGGGGTACTTCCTTTGTAAGTTTGACCGGTAAAACCTAAAGGGAACATTTCAAAACCATTTTTCCAATAAATCTTTGGACGAAAAGCCATGTCTGACGTGTGTGCAAAGTGCAAAGAAAATTTGATCGTCGCACTTGGGGTACTTCCCTTGTCAATTTTGGAGTTTTTAAAACCTTTTTTTAAAAATTTTCTATAACTTGACGTAAGCCAGCTGAGATGTAGTATATAAAATATACTATATGACGTCATGGACTTGACCAATTTTTTAAAATTTTTTTTTTATGACATCATAAAAAATATTTAGAGCAAATTAAAAGTTTTTTTTTGATTAAGGCGCCAAAAGTTTTTTATCAGTAGCTTTAAGTAAAAATGACAAATTCATTTGCTGGAACAACTTATCAGAGTATTCGTTTTTCGACCTTGACTTCTGAACGGTTCCAGAAACAGCTCCTTATAAAAGAAACTGAATCGTCGGTTTTTCAAGGCTATCCTTTCGTTATGACGTAACTGCCATCTGTCGCATTCAGTTGTCTAATTGTAGTGATTAGTTTAAGACAACATATGGTGTAGTATGAAATTTGGCGTAAAGTGTGTTCAGAGAATGTAGGCATTTTCCTCCGTCCGGCGAGCCATTTTTGGAAGAAAATTTTAGAAAATGGTAGTTTTTTTGGTTGTTTGCACTGTGCACCGACATATCGCTCCGACACAAGAAAGTTTCAACGACTAAAATTTGCACAGTGCGAACGGTTTTTTGCGGTTTGCACTGTGCGAAAAGAGTGAAATTCACTGTGCGGTTATGACAAATGTGGGAAAAGTGCAAAATGCACTGCGCAATCATTGCGATAAATGCCCATGTACTTTATGAAAGTATTACTGGTCCGTTCGCAAGGTCGCTGGAAAGATTTTTGGTGTTTGCACGGTGCAAAAAGGTCAGGGTGCGAGCGACAGCCAAAAAAGCCAATTGCACCGTGCAAAAAGCAAGAAATTGCACAGTGCAAAGTGAACTTTTGTTTTCGCACAGTGCATGTCGCGGAAATCACTGCAGCGACTTTACGAACCGGCTAATAATAGTGCAATAGACTTCTTTCGGCTGTCGCTGGGATCCTGACCTGTTTTGCACAGTGCAACCGGTTTATTTTTGAGGTTTGCACTGTGCAAAAAGAGTGAAATTTGCTGTGCAGTTGCGACAAGCGTGCGAAAAGTTTAAGCGCACTGTGC
This sequence comes from Bursaphelenchus mucronatus, assembly GCA_025436335.1. Taxonomy (NCBI): domain Eukaryota; kingdom Metazoa; phylum Nematoda; class Chromadorea; order Rhabditida; family Aphelenchoididae; genus Bursaphelenchus; species Bursaphelenchus mucronatus. Next base: position 10,458,340 of record CM046357.1, on the reverse strand, counting down.
AGTCAATGCGACAAGTGTTTATGCACTGTAATTTTTCAAAATCATCCCCACAGAACTATGGACCCTGTTTTTTGTCCCATTCCCGCGTGCTCATCCGTACTGGTCCACACTCTACCGCTGGGTGGTCATGATCGCCCTTGTCCCTAATTGGCGAGTTTTTATGCACGTTTGTTTTGTCAAAAAAAAACGACCCGGTTCCTTTTCGACTGAAAATAGCGGAACGTGCCGGTCAAAAGACTTCCTTTCAAGGTTAAACGGTCTAAACATTTGCAGTGTAATGCTTACCTTCCAGACAGCGAATAAAAGTGCAGACGAGGCGGAAACTTTGGTAATTTATGCGCTAAAACGGCGGGGGCAGTGTTGCGAAGTGTCTCTTCGTTGTGTTCGGGGGAAGGTCGGCGATGCTGCCAGCGGTCTAGCGACTGGCGTGACAAATGCGACGCATTTTGAATTGCCTTGGGGAATCATATGACTTTAGCTTCGATGACGGAGATTTTTAAGTGTTTCTTGATGGATGGAGAATGTTGAAAGTGGACGTAAAAAGTGGAGTACGTTGTAATTTAAACAATAGCAACAAAAGGTTTCAAAGGCGAGGGCTTTTCTAATTGTTTTAGGGGTAAAAATTGAGTGGGAAGGGTGGACCATGTCTAGAATTTTTTAGTTAGGCGTTACAAAAAAATAGTTTGCAATTTTTTTGCCAATATCTTTCAGCTCGTTGCAGCTATTCAAGAAGTTTAACTTGTTTTTAAAATTTAAAGTCGTGTTTTTCCTCATTTGCACAGTGCAAAGTCGGGGTTTTTGTGTATGCACGGTGCGGAAAGTGACAAGATTCAAGTTGGCTTTTTGTCCAAAGATTTATCGGAAGAATTATTTTGTAAATTTTTCTTTTTTTTCTACAGACAGATTGCGTTGTATATTAGTATTTTCATAAATTGCATGGGCATTTTTCCTCCTTTGCACAGTGCAAAATCGAGGTTTTTTGTGCACAGTGCGGAAAGCGGCAAAATGTCCATGCACGTCCAATCGAGGAGAGAACTCTTCAAGTTGACTTTTCGTCCAAAGATTTATTGGAAAAATTATTTTGTAAATTTTTTACAAAATTTTTCGGTCAAAATAAACCTCAAAAAAGTCAGAGCTTGAAAATGGTCAACTTTTGTCGAAAAAGACCTGGGCTTTGCCAAATTGGACAAGAAATCGACCAGAAAAGATTTTTCGGACCCCAAATTTGTGACAAAGTGCCAACTCGAAGAGTTCCTTCTCTTTTGCTTTTTCGACTTGACGTACCATGCACTTTGTGAAAATCCCAAATAAGGGCTCCAAATAAACTCCATCGACCAATGTTTTACGATTTTTATTTATTTCGGATATATATTCATCTCTAGTTGGAATTGAGCATGACAAACATAACAATAAAAGTGCACTGTCCAACTACTTGCGCCACAAAGTCCCGACAATTTAATCGCTGATGTCGCGCACGAAAATTGGAGTCACGTCGCAGAAAAGTGCATGTCGCTTGGGCAAAAACGGGAAATCGTGCACTGCGACATTCTGCTAATTATTCGCTTCCTGCGACACGTCAGAATTTTTTGTTACCAACCCACTGAATTCCAATGTCCCGAACAACGCTAAGTGCAATCCAAACAAGAGCCACTCAGCGCACAATCCGTGATCCCTTAGGCGGTTAAGCGGGTTTCGACCCCAAAAACTGTTTGCTCCTTCGATGCACAGGTGAACTGTTCAAAATGCGACATTGAATTTTGCCACACGCCTTTTCTACGCCAAACCTGAATTACTGGAAATTGTAGCTCGCGTTTTGTAGGAGAGGCTGCCGAGAAATTCAAAGATCTTCGCAGAAGAGAGAGTACGCGAAATGCGGAGAGCGTTCAGACAACAGAATGCCATTTTTGCCAAATCTCTAAGAATCCGCCGGAGGGAAAAATTGATTTTTTTGGTAGAAGTGCTCCTCTCATCTGTGGCAATGATGCCGAAAATTTTTAATTTTAAAAATCGCAAAAAAATGCCCATTAAATGCTAAGTGCACTCCAAAAACAGCTTCCAAGAGCACAATCCATGATCCTTAAGGCGATTAGGTGGGTCTAAAACTGTTTGTTACTTCGATTAAGCCCCTTAAAGGTCCAGTACAGCGAATTTTGAATCGCGCCTTTTTCGGCGTGGCTGAAGAAATGTCCAAAATTTTTTTTTTATGCTATGCGGCAAAATTTCAAACGGAAAAATAATTACTACGCTTTCTCGAAAAGAGATTTGTCGCTGGTGCACATTTTTTTAGTGCGTTTGTCCTTTTGCACTGTGCAATCGAAATGTCGCCAAGATTTTTTCAACTACGTCGCTGTGTCGAGGCCCCCGCTTTTGCACAGTGCAAGCGGCATTTTTGAGGTTTGCACAGTGCAAAACGCTTCAACATGGCCCGCGCACCGTGCAAAAAGCGACAAAATGCACTGTGCGGCGCGACAAAAGCCTACGCACTTTTGAAAACCCGTAGTAATATGTAGTAAGCGCATGTAGAATGTCATCAAAATTTTTTTCGTTGTTCTCAGTACAACTCGCAACATAAAGCCCCGACAATTTCGCACGGTGCATTTTTCTCAAATTTTCGCGGCCGTCGCGGCGATTTTTCGTTTGTACCTAAGCGACATGCTTTTTTCTGCGACCGCACTCCAATTTTCGCGCGCGACATCAGTGACAAAATTGTCGGGACTTTATGGCGCGAGTGGTAGGCAAAGAATTTTTTTACACAAGGTTTTTTGGGACCACAATGACAGGTAGCTCTGCCTGTGGTCACGGTTACCTTGCTCCCCCTGCTCTTTAAATGCTTTTCCTTGCCATCTAACACCACTGTTTATTTTTCTCTCCTTTGCATAGAGTTTTCTTCGGATATCCATGTTTGTGCTTTAAAGTCTAATCTCCGAGGAGGATTAAACTTTAATTTGCCCGTTGACTTGAGGATTTCTCAGTGAAAATAGGTTGAGAAGTCCTAACCAGAGAGAATGGTTGTTTTGGAAAACACGATTAAAAGATTATGTTCAGAGCATTTGCCAAGAAAAGGGAATGGCAGAAAGTCTAACAATCAGCGAACTTTGATGAACAGATTTTTACTTAGGCAGCGATAAAAAGCAGGCAAAAATCTCGATTTTTGCCGACGAATATGTTAGATATTATGTTGTGATATGTATGTGCAGCATTTAGAGGGAATTTGCGCTAGGGTGACGCTCAGATTTTACAGGGGAAGTACCCCAAGCGCGACGCTTAGATTCTGCTGTGACTTGGCACAAATTTACTATTATTTTCTCTAAGACATATGCCAGACTTCTAGCTCGCGCTTTGCAGAAACGACTGATATTTTTGGCTCAAAAGTTGGCGAAAATGTGACATTGTTTTGCGAATTTGGGTATGAAAAATTTCGTGCCTATTTATATTGTAGAAGTTGACAAATGAAGTGCTTCAAAATTTTCTTTAAGTTTGTAAAATTTTTTGAGAATTTTTATATGAAAATTATCATGCACATTTCTACCATAAAGGTAATGTTTCCACAAAAAAAATTGATTTTTTCCGCGCGAAACTGGCAAAGATATGGCCAAAAAGTGTTTTTCTCTCTGACCGCTCTCCGCGTTTCGGCACTCTGTCATCGGCACAGATCGTTGAATATGTCGGCTGCGTCTCTGCAAAGCTCGGGCTAAAATTTTTAGTAATCGCTAAATGACCTGCGTTTGCACTGTGCAGAAAAAAGTGAGGGTGCGAGCGACAGCCAAAAAAAGGCTATTGCACGGTGCAAAAAGCAGGAACTTGCACAGTGCAAAGGGAACTTTTGTTTTCGCACAGTGCGGAAATCACTGCAGCGACTTTGCGGACGGACTAGTAGCCGATGTTATACTGTGTTATAAGTCGTATTCAAGTCTTTATTATATAATACGTATTACTGACTTTTTAGTCTCTTAAAAGAATGCATTGTCTAACTGAGAAGTGCTCTTTTTGACCCTCTAATTGATTGCACTTCGTCATTGCCAGATAACAAGTTACATGCTTCTATCAACTTTTATTGTTTTCGACATTCCACGTCAGCACACACCAAGCGCATGTCGTTGTTTAGCTCAAATTTCAACGGAACCAGCTGTTTTTTTCAGGTACAGATAAATGGCGTGGCGAGTCGTTAATACGCATTAATTTCTGATGGAATTCCGCGAAATTGGAATGAAACATTTGAATCGTTTGGACTAAGAGTGCGCTCTTGTTTTGACCGTTTTAATTATGGAAGGAAGTGGCATACATTTATATAGGGTCATGACGTCTAGTGGATTAAAGGGTCAGAACAGCTACTTTTGAATTGCGCTTTTTACGGTGTGAGAACGAAATGTCAAAGAAATTTTTTTATGTCCTGCAGCGAAAACAAAGGCGGCAGAGTTACAAACAGTAAAATAATTATTAGTAAGCATGTAGAATGTCACTAATATTTTTTTCCGTTGTTATTGGTACAGTAGACAGAGATGTTTGGACATTACGTTTCCACGCCGTAAAAAGCGCGATTCAGAAGTAGCTGGTTTTGGCCCTGTAACGGATGGGCTCGTGTTAGTTTGTGTCTTGTAATTAGAAATTCTATGCATCACTTTATGCGGTTGGAAAGTAAAATGGTCGGTAATTGCATTGCTCAACAACAAATTGCCAAAAATGTAGTCGCCATATATATGGGTTGTGTTGTACGAAGGTTTACTTCAACTTAAAGTCGATTTTTTCGGACTTTGAAATTGTTCGCTATATGCGGGTTTTGTCGTACGGAAGTTTCATTGCAACAACTCTTTTCTCTGTGCAGTGGAGCATCTGTGCAAGGAATTCCAATACAATGAAACCTCTCTATAACGAACACGTTGAGGATCCAGCACAGCTACTTTTTACGGCGTGGGAAACAAAATGTCAAAAAAGTTTCTTTGTCTACTGTGGCAATAACAACGAAAAAAATAATGATGTCGTTCTACATGCTTTCTAATAAATATTTTTTTGTTTGCAACTCCCTCGCCTTTGTTTTCGCTGCAGGACATAAAAAATTTTTTTTTGACATTTCGTTCCGCACGCCGTAAAAAGCGCAATAGCTGTTCTGCTCCTTTAAAGTTCTCAAAAAGAGATGTTCAACTACAAGAAACAGTCCTAGAAAAACATAAAACTTTATATAACAAATACTTTGTATAACGAATTAATCTTTTGGTCTCTTGCAAAACGTTGCACAGCTATCTGATCGCAAGTCACAGTTATAGTCAGCTGTGGAACAACTCGTCAAATAAAACAGTCGTCGTCTTAGAAAGCCCATAACTAAATTCTCGATACAATATCATCAACTACATATAACACGTAGTAATAATTGTATGTAACTAGCTTTGTCTGTAATTTAAACACATTTGTTTTTGAATTCCGGGAAAGGTTAATAGCAATACAATTCGGGTTGAAATCTTTTGTATTATATATATTTTCATACAGTTTTTCATACTGTACGTACAACAAACTCGCGTACAACAAGACCTGTCTATAACAAACAATTTCAAGGGTCTCGTGACTGTATTGTAGGCCGAAAGGAGTTTTCGTATAACAAACCGCTTATATAACTGTTTTTATAGTCCCTTGCGATTCGTTGTAAATAGTAGTCTATCTTGATTTCGGCGTCTTGCACTGTGCAAAAAAGTTGAGCGACAACCGAAAAAAGCCTATTGCACGGTGCAAACAGCAAGAAATTGCACAGTGCAAAGAGAATTTTTGTGTTCGCACAGTGCGTCGCGGAAATGAATTCAGTGGCTTTACGAACGGACTAGTACAACCATAAAATCCCAAAAAATACCTTCACCGCAGTAAAAAGATGCACCAAAAATAAATCAACAAATGTATATAAATCGAAACGAATGTGCTCTAAAGCCTGCGCCTAGGAGTACCCTTTTGCCATTGGGAGTACTTCCTCTGTTACATTGGTCAAATTTTGGCCAAGTATACCGGTCCTTCCGGAAAGTCGGTGTGGTGATTTTTGTAAAAAAAAAAAGCCTATTGCACGGTGCAAAAAGCAAGAAATTGCACGGTGCAAAGGGATCTTTTGTTCTCGCACAGTGCATATCGCTGAAATCTCTCTAGCAACATTACATACGGACTACCAAGGTCTTTCATCTTTGTAAAACGACAACTATGGCCTTGACCTTCAGGTATTATATGTACAGTAATTCTTTGCATGCTCAAAGTGTGGGTGGATGTCGGCCACATGCTCTCACTCTCTTCCACATTCTCTCTATATAAGAGCTGTGGTCGTATCAGAAATGCGCATGTCATATGCACCGCACGCTTCACTATACGATTATTACGTTTCCTTCCCAGACTAATCGCGTCTTTTCACCGAATTGCGGAATCATCAAAAATTTTTGTTTCAGGCTCAATTCCTTATCGCTCAACCGGTTGAATCATAATTAAGAGAGTCGGGGCTATTATCATTTCCAATTTTTCGTATGAACAAAAAATAAGAAGCATTTTCCCACACTTTTTTTCTGAAGAGTAAGACGATCTGGCTTCCGGCCAAGACTTGAATATAAACCCCTATGAAACGGTTCGTCATATGTTTGTCGTTGGAGCGACAGACGGAAACAGGAATATTAAAGTGGCAAAAAATGCAAAAAATGTTATCAGCACATGACAAAACGTGGGACGAGGAAAGAGGATGACTAAATTTACTTTTTATTTCAGTAATCCCTCCGTAAAGTCGTCGAAGTGATTTTCGCGACGTGCACTGTGCAAAAACAAAAGTTCGCTTTGCACTGTGCAATTTTTTGCACCGTGCAATAGGTTTTTTTGGGCTGTCGCTCGTACCCTCACTTTTTTGCACTGTGCATATCGCAGAAATCACCCAGCAGTCTGTCCGTAAAGGCAACGGAATGATTTCTGCGATATGCACTGTGCAAAGACAAAAGTTCGCTTTGCACTGTGCAATTTTTTGCTTTTTGCACCGTGCAATAGGTTTTTTTGGGCTGTCGCTTGCAGACTGACTTTTTTTTGCACTGTGCATATCGCAGAAATCACCCAGCAAAGGCACTGGAGTGCTTTCTGCGACATGCACTGTGCGAAAACAAAAGTTCGCTTTGCACTGTGCAATTTTTTGCACCGTGCAATAGGTTTTTTTGGGCTGTCGCTCGTACCATCACTTTTTTGCACTGTGCATATTGTAGAAATCACTCAGCAGTCTGTCCGTAAAGTCGTTGAAGTGATTTCCGCGACGTGCACTGCGCAAAAACAAAAGTTCACTTTGCATTGTGCAATTTCTTGTTTTCTGCACCGTGCAATAGGTTTTTTTGGGCTGTCGCTTGCAGTCTGACTTCTTTTGCACTGTGCATATCGCCGAAATCACTTCAGTGACAATGCGAACGGAAACAATAAAGACGATGAAACCTCGTTACAACGAATCGAATGGGAGCAAGAAAAACAAGAAGCCTGTTGTGCAGAGCATGAATAATTGTTGTCTTGTTTTTTGCAAAAAAAATGAAATCCTGCAGAAAAACTACATGACAAACCTCCAATTTGTCCGATACAAATTTTCTTGTATTCAAATGGGAATTGAAAGATTTGAACTTTTGGATTAATACGACGCAACTTTGACCCAACAATTAACAGAACGCTGTTAAACATCGAGACATGGCCAGAACTTGCACAAAACTGAAACATTTGAACATACAGACATCGTACAACAAATCAAAAAAGGAAGAGGGAGGGAACTGTTCAAGTTGGCATTTCGTCACAAATATGGGATCCGAGAAATGTTTTCTGACCGATTTCTTGTCCAATTTGGTAAAAACCAGGTCGTTTTTGACAAAGTTTACCATTTTTAAGCTATATGGATTCTTTTCAGACTTGTTTTGACCGGTAATACCTAGCGGGAAGATTTTAAAATAATTTTTCCGGTAAATCTTTGGATGAAACGCCAATTTGAAGATTTCCCTTCTCATGTTGCCGTGCATTGTACAACAAGTTGAAATTACCAAAAAAAAATTGATTTGTAATACAAAAATTCGTTGTACCGAGGTACACTTTGGACTTCTGTTGACTTTTGAGACCTTTATTTTTTTTCTACAAACAGATTGCGTTGTATATTAGTATTTTCATAAATTGCATGGGCATTTTTCCTCCTTTGCACAGTGCAAAATCGAGGTTTTTTGTGCACAGTGCGGAAAGCGGCAAAATGTCCATGCACGTCCAATCGAGGAGAGAACTCTTCAAGTTGACTTTTCGTCCAAAGATTTATTGGAAAAATTAATTTGTAAATTTTTTGCAGATTTTTCGGTCAAAATAAGTCTCAAAAAAGTCAGAGCTTGAAAATGGTCAACTTTTGTCAAAAAAGACCTGGTTTTTTCCAGATTGGACAAAAAATCGATCAAAAAAGATTTTTCGGACCCCAAATTTGTGACAAAGTGACAACTTGAAGAGTTCCCTCTTTTCTGCTTTTTCAACTTGACGTACCATGCACTTTGTGAAAATACCAAAAAAAGGCAACCAAATAAACTCCATCGACCAATGTTTTATCATTTTTATTTATTTCGGATATATATTCATCTCTAGTTGGAATTGAGCACGACAAACATAACAATACTAATTCGTAATGGGCTAGCTAAGAGGACATGTAACGAGAAAATAAGTTTTGCGATTTGATTTGAGATCAGTGAAAGCGCGGCGCTTGCGATCAAGGATATATTCAATAAGTTAAGCGTAGTGAAGAGAGATCGTAACGGGGAGAACAATCGAAAGCAATGGATACGGCGTACCTGAAGAGACTCGATCATTTCCAATATATATATATATGTATATATATGTATTGCAAAGGCACTTTAATGAGTGGAAAAACGGAGTTGAAAGAGGAGGAAGGATTACACAGACTGAAGCCCTCTTCACGGGGAAAGGCACTGGAGATCGGATAAAGCGGAGTGAACTCGCGGTACAATGCGATGACAGCGCGTACGGTCCGGCACGACGTTGGTCGTCGCAAAGTCCCGACGACAGACCGCGCGTCGCACCGCCCAGTACCCGGCTCTAATCATTGTACCGGAGGAGGATGGGGCACTAATTGGACACTACGTACAAACATCAACAACAAAAGAACTATGGGCAGTATTTACAGGACACGTTCTCCCCTCACTCGTACATTCTGAGGTTTTCGTTGAGCGTTGAAGAGATTGGGCGGGGGGGGGGGGGGGGGGGGGATTTGTAAAGTTTGCGAGCAGTTGAAAGCCACGGAAGGTCGGACTAACGAAAGGCGAAGGTTGTGGGACCATGAAAGCGTCGATATCGGCGAACCATACATGTACGTTGAGGTTGAACATCGTCGTACTCTGTCGTCGTGCCCACTCTCCCGATGGGACCGTTGTTTTTTGTACATGCCGTCGAAAGCAGTGGGTGCTGTGCGTGCGGACGTCGTCAATTCCTCGACGCGTCCACAGATTCTTCTTCGTACCCAACGTCTATTGGAAATATCGGTCCTCGAAGAACTTCCGTAGCTTGGGGAATCGGTTGGTCCGCTGATGCAGTTTGCCGTGTTTGGGCAGTGGGGTTGTTCGCATCGGCACCGAGTCGACAAAGACGCCCGAATTGCTGTCATAATCGGAGGTGTCGCGGTACTCGTAGTCCTCTTGAAGGGCTGAAATCGCCAAAAGTTAGTCAATTCGAACAGTTCAACCGTTGAATACGTTCGTATTCATGATGTTCTCTGCGTTTTGAGCCAAACTGTCAATTTTTGATGCCAAAAAAAAGTATAGAACAAAATTTGTAGTCAAAAAAAAAAAAAAAAAAAAATGTTGCACTATTAAACGAGCGGAACTTCCTCACCAAATTCGCGGTTCATTGGCCTCAAACTCGAGAGAAAAAAAAACGATCAGAGCTAGTCAAAAAAAAAACGCACCTCGTTTCCTGTGTCGGTGTGCTCGGGCGTCGACTGTCGTTGACAACACGCAGACCGCTAACGTCAGCCCCACCAGGAATTGCAGCATCGATAGGTAGTTCATTTCGGGGTTCTGCAAAAGGATTCGGAGTTAATTCTTGGCGCTTTACAGCGCGAAACACGAAAACTTTTTCGGAGACTTTGTCGCGGTCGGAAAGGAATTGGCGGCGTTTTTTTATAAATTGACCAAGTTATGGGACGTTTCAGTTCATGCTCCAGTGCCAGCCGGAAGCGGGAGTGTAGACGGTTTCGAGAGCAAAAAAATGACTGCCGCTGGCCGCGAACTCGGCTACGGTACCGGGTATTACGATCGCGACAAAAGGCAGTAAAAGAAAAAGGCGGGGTAAATCCAAAATCGGCGGGGCAAATCGACTGAACGAGTTTTTCAATGTAAAAATTTCAACACACACTTGAAACACAATGTTCCTCCGCTGTAACAGAGGAAACCAATGCCAAAATGAGACAAATCCCGCGGCTCCGCCACGCCACGGTCTGAATACCCCGAGAACGGCGCGACTCGCGGTTGTTGGCTTGATTTATATATCCAGCTCCACGCATCCTAGCCGACGAAAAACCACTCAAATCGAAAAAAAATCGTCGCCGAAACGGGTGAATCCCCGAAGAAAAACGGGGTGGAGATTGTGTTAATGGCGGTGGGGGGGGGGGGGGGGGGGGGGGGGGGGGGGGAAAAAGGGAGGCGCGTACAGGAATTCGCAGCGCTCGCCCCGTCTCCTCTCCATAGTATATTCAGCGGACCGCCCCCTTTTGACGCCATATATATTTGGAGTCGATTAATGCGGCTTCGAAACGAAAATAACAAAAAAAAAAAAAAAAAAAAAAAAAAGTTAAAAATATTTTCGGAAAAACTCATAATAACGAGTAATTAAAAGGGGGCGGAGCCGGCGCCACTTCTGCGTCGAGTGTGTAGTGGTCAAGGGCTTGTTCCGAAAAAGGGGAGGGGTGGAATGGAGGGCAAAAACCACAGAAAAACACAGTAACAACAGCACTGTACAAAGTGCACACACAGCGCTGCAAGCGGTTTGCCAAGTCGCAGTCGCGGAACAACAACGTTTCGGGGCTCTAACAACCAAACCGCGACCGTCGCAGTTCCCACTATGGAGCCACCCGAATCCCGCCGCCCGATAAATCATCTGCTCCTTCGTTGGACCGCTCCCTTTACGTAAACCCGAACGCGTCCGACCGCGCGAGCGCAACCCAAGAATGCAAAGTGAAAGTCGCGCATAATTCGACGGTCAGGTAAGTCGAGCGGAGCGCCCCGCCCCGCCCCCCCCCCCTCTTCGATCGGCAGAACGTGTTCCGGAATTCGATCGGAAAGTGAGAGTTATGGCCACGCCCCGGACATTCCTGCGCACGCGGCGTACGGTACGAATTGAGAAATCAGGTGTGGAAATGGTGAATCACGGTGGGAAACGCGAGCCATACGACCAACGGTTATTGTTATTCGCGGGGTGCGCAAGGACGAATCAAACGTCTAGACGCGCGGATTCGTCATCCCCGCGCTGCAATGACTCATAACAAAGCGGTGAGGTAATAGATTGAGTGCAACATACGGGCAATAGGCTCGCTATGTTCGTGTTTCTTAAAGAGCCAAAGAATCGCGCAAACTACAAACTCGAAACTTCAAAAAAAAAGCCCTGCGGCAAAACACAAGAGAACACACAAAGATAACAGAGCGACAAGAAATTGGGCGATAGTTTGCCAAATGACTTTGAAAACAACGGTTTGTAGCCTTAGGCTTGTAATAATATTAGACCCACGTCAAAACCAATAAAGGGACTACAGACAGGAAACAATTGCGTGACTTCCTTTTTCGGGTCTGTTGGCTAGAGACCAACAATTTTATTAAAAGTGTATTCGAATTGGAAAATCGAAAGGTTTATTTGTAACGAGGCCTCGAAAATTAACAAGTCCGTGACGTCATAATTTAAAGGGGCAGTTCAGCTATTATACTTTTGAATTGCGCTTTTCGCGGCGTGGAAACGAAATGTCCAAAAAGTTTCTTCGTCTACTGTACCAATAACAACGGAAAAAACGTAATGGTGAAATTCTACATGTCTACTAATAATTGTTTCACTGTTTCCAATATTACTGCCCTTGCTTTCGTTGCAGGACATGAAAAAACTTTTTGACATTTCGTTCCACACGCCGTAAAACGCGCGATTCAAAAGTAGCTGTTCTTTAAACGCAAAAACTTTGAATTAATACCCAAAAAATGACCAGTCGAAAAAATTGTAATAGTTATCACCAAATTAGATTGATGAAAGAACAAAAAAAGCCGGGAACGACCGCTTCCGCTGACGTGTCGCTTCCCTTCGCTGAGCCCGCGCTCCGGTGATAAAAGAATACAAGAAAAGTTGGTGTACGGCGAGCAGCAGCTCCGTCCCACCCCGTTTTCGTCGGACCCAAGAAGCGAACGCGCCGAAGATCGCGGCGAATTTCACAATACAACCCACCACCATCACGAATGACGTTACAAGGCCACAAAATCCGAATGAAATCGAAAAGAGGAGATCCGCGGCGACCGTCGAAGCGATCGGCGCTCCTCGACGAAGAGGTTCTGTTCCCATCGCGGACTGCCGATAAAAATCTCCCGGGGCGCGGGTTCAGTGCCAGGCCGCCGGATTGTGAAAACGCGCTAACTTTATGGGCAAAAACATGTTCGCGGCTTATTACAACCGGCATTGATGAGTTCGCTCTTTGCGCCCGTAAACACTTTTTTTTTTTGGCGTTTTTTTTGAAGCAGAATTAAGGGCAGTCCAAAAGTCGGCGGCTCCAGCGAAAGGTTGCCGCAAAATGACATTTGCAGCGGCTTGGGAGAGAGATTTTTTACGCTTAACAATCATTATCTTGTGAATCAAAAAATTGACTGATAAAACCTCCGTATTCTAGGCTCCACATAGATCTCATTAAAGATTAATTCAGAAAAAGGGCGATTAGAAACATTGCGGATTTAAACAGCAAAACGGTTGAAATGAAACTTGCGATCCGCCGTCATGCGAACCGTTCGACACGGATTAGACGGTGCCAATCCCATTAACGGCTTAGCAGAATTGGATTAGGCACAGAGGACCTCTAAAGAGTTTAATGGGTAAAAATATCGTAACATATGGACCAGTGTCCTACTTACACACCAAAAAAAATTTTGTTCAAGCTTCCGTTGCACGCTATGTTAATTGGTTTATCAATTTTGCTCTTTGCTTTATTGGATTTTGCCAAGTTCTGAGGTTGATGACAAAAGTTCCCGCTTAAAGTTCCAGGAAATGACATACAGCCCCATAAATGCGTCGAAAACAGGACGTCATCGCGTGCGGACGACCTTTGACTCAGACCTTTCGCAACACACAAAGAGTCCAAGAAAGTGCGCAGCCGTGACGAGACTGTACTGTTCGCGCACTCGAAAGCAAACCCCCCCCCCCCCCCCTGTTGTGACCGTTTTCCCATGCGCTTCTGTAGTTTGTAGTGAGCCGATGGCGAATGGACGTGCGAGCGATGAGTAAGCACTGCCCCGAATTAGTGGCTTGTTTATTTTGGGCGTGGTAAATGGAGCGCTTGTTCTGTTAAGCCCATTTTTAGCGACGGATCTATCTCTTATCTCAAAATTAAAAAAAAAGATTTTTTTTGGTTTCCGGCGAGACACATAAAAAACTGCCAAATGATGTGCGATGGGATTAGAGTGGGGGCATTAAAATGCCACGGTATTAAGGTATTTTGGCTAGCCATGTTATTAAACGCAATTTTTTTTTGAAAATTTAAGGGAATTAAAAAAATTTTTGCCAATGAATTTTTTGAATTTTTTGGTCCCCCCTTGACATTTTTTAAAAAATAATACCTCCAAACAATGCCTTAGGCAAAATGAGAGCAAAATTGAAATTAGCAGCGATTTTTACGTTTAAAAATTCCAAAAAAACAATTTTTTGTGCCAAACACGGGCAAATTCAATGGATTTTGTCGAAATTTGCCCTTAAAAACAAAAACACTTGACTTTACAACGCCCAGTGTTGACGTTGTTACCGCCTGCCGCCACTCCCGATATCTCCCCCCTTCGCGGACCATAAAAATCTCCCCGCCGCCCCGATTTTCTCCCGTTTCGAGGCTTCGGGGCATTCTCCCAAAACCACCCCGCTTTTATTTTCCGTTTGCGAGTGGAGTCGCGCGCAAGTTCTTCGCTTGGAATAAGGCCAACAATCTCTTTCGTCGACCGAGCCGTCAGGTCGGGTTGCAGGTTGACGCGTTTTTTGCGGTGCACCGTGCAGCACGGAGACAGTCGGGATTTTTTGCGAATATTGGGGTCGAATAATCGCGGGTGACAAGGGCGGTGTGTTATTCCGTGATGTTTGGGGTTTGTGCCTTGATTTAGGAGCTTTCAATTTAGATGCAAATTTTATGCAAATTTTTTTTGAAATTATGCAAATTTTTGAATTTTTTTAATTTCAAAAGTTAAAAATTTTTTTTGTTAACCAAAAATTAAAAAAATTCTTTGAATAAATTATGCAAATTTTCGGTTCTTCTCAAAATTACTCAACAGTTTTGTCCTTTCCGCAACCTTTTCCTCGCAATTCTTTGGACCCCAACGCCGGGCCTGTTATCGATAAGATCGGCTCTTCATGGAAGTGAGGAGGGCGAATTCAGCGACCCGGTCGTTGGAAGAATGTGTGCCGGGTGGTGCGATTGAAATCGGTGGTGCTTTGTTCGAGCCGACACCTCAGGGTGCGAGGGGTTGTTTTGTGACCCCAAAGGTCGATGAATTTCGCTTTGAGAGTCGTTAAAGCCCAAAGACCAGATTCTGATGCAATGGAAATTCGCCAAAAAATTTGTGCAAAACCGCGTTTTGCAGAAACTTTTGAGATTTTTTGCGCGAAAAGTGCCAAAAAATCCCGGAGTTTTCTTCGACTTCTTCTAGCTACATCCCTTGCAAGTCAAGTCGTTCTTGCACCTCATTTCCCAATGCTGACCCCATGAAATGGTATGTTTCAAACTGCCTTCACCGTAAATAGCCGCAGTTTAATCGGATCGCGTCTTCATACGGCGGGGGCCGGTAATTACGCGAGCGAGCCCGATTGGGGGGGGGGGGGGGGCGACTGGTGGCGACAAGCGATTAAGTTATTCCAGCGCTCTCTTGATCGCCGTTTTTTTTTCCGCTCCACCTTTGCAGCGTCTCCAGCCCGCCCAAGAGATTCCAGCGCCTTAACGCGCGACTGGGCATTAAGGCGAGGGACTTGCGCGCCGATTTCGCAATCCCGGTGCATTGCGGTGCTCTGCACCGGAAGGAACAAGGCTATGACGCGCGCCCATCTTCTCCATTCCTCGCCCCTCCTCCGCCGCGGTCCGTCCTTTTTGTCTTGGGGCCGCGGCGACTTTTCGCCGAAATTTTGTCTGGGACAAAATCACCCCCCACCCCAACCAACCAACAGAGGCGAAAAGAACCGAGTGCGCGACATTGCACCGGCTTCCACCGGGCATTGCGGTCGGAAACCCGACGAGCGATTCCGACAGGCGTTTTTTGGCGCGCGCGACAAAAATGGCACTCCCAGGTACGACGCAGCGGCAAAAAAGCGGAACACCTCATTAAGACATGTTAGCGGGCTACGGTGCCATAATTGCGGAGATGGTAGATGCCACTGGTAATGAGATGAATAGTGAAAGAAGCGTTAGTTAGGGTCGAGGATCTCGGAGGTCAAGGCTCTGATGGGGCTGAGGTCAAAGGAGCGGGCTACAGTAACCGTCGAGAGAATTTTCGGGAAGCTAAAGACAAAGGAAGGAATATTATAATAAAAGGCCAGAACAGCTACTTTTGAATTGCGCTTTTTACGGCGTGGTAACGAAATGTCCAAAAAGTTTCTTCGTCTACTGTACCAATAACAATAAAAAAAATAATGGTGACATTCTACATGCGTACTAATACTTATTTTACTGTTTGAAACTCTGACGCCTTTGTTTTTGCCGCAGGGCATAAAAAATTTTTTTTGACATTTCGTTTCACACCCCATAAAAACTGCAATTCAAAAGCCGCTGCTCTGGCCGTTTAAGAGGTCTAAACGAGGAAATTAGTCAAAACTGGAGTTAAAAAAATGTCAACGCATTTTCAAAGGTCCATGGAATTTTTGGCTTCTTTCAGATGTCGATAAAGACTAAATTAAGGTTAGAAATGGCGTTCTAGCCACTAAATTTCACAGTTTCTTTATAGTTAACATATATAATGCTACCGATGTTACCCAGAATTAAAAATTATGGACTTTTTTGAGACCGTTTATACACATTATAGCCTTCGTAAGTGAAGATACGCAATTTTGAAGATCAAAAATTTCTTTGCAACAGGTCCCACGTAATAATGCCTCCTTTTTGCCCCTCACAGCTTAAGCGCTGAGATTATCCAGCCAAGAAAAATTTGCGTTTAAATTTAGCAGCGCGCAATTTGCAAAGCTAAGACGGCCTTAGTACAATATAGTACCAGTCGATTTCTGGGGTCGGGATTAAGAATAATGCTAACGGCATAATATAGATTGTATTTATCAGCGAACTAGGAGACTAATTGCCGATTATGACTAGGTGATAATTGTAAATGATCAAAGATACGATGAGTAATTGGAACCGCAATTTTATTCCGCCTGTAGGGCCGCGGATTTGGTTTTTTTTTTATTAAAAGGCCAGAACAGCTATTTTTTAATTGCGCTTTTTTTGTGAAACGAAATGTCAAAAAAATTTTTTTATGTTCTGCAGCAAAAACAAAGGCAGTAATATTGAAAACAGTAAAATAACTATTAGTAAGCATGTAGAAAGTCACCATTATTTTTTTCCCGTTGTTATTAGCACAGTAGACGAAGAAACTTTTTTGACATTTCGTTTATTTTAAAAGTAGCTGTTCTGGCCCTTTAAGCCTATCGAAAAGTAACGACAGTCACAGTTACAAAACTTTCGTAAAACCCATTACTTTTCGAGACTATGCCGACTCGATGAGTCATCACTGTGAAAAAACACAAAAGTTCACTTTGCACTGTGCAATTTCTTGCTTTTTGCACCGTGCAACAGGCTTTTTTCGGATGTCGCTCGCACCCTCATTTTTTTGCTCAGTACAAACACCAAAAATCACCCCAGCGACTTGACATGGATGTTAAACAGTCTTTTCCGAGAGAGCACGCAAAATGAAGAGAGGCGGGCAGATGAAAAACGTCTTTCAGTCATTGCTTTGCAAATTGAGCTTAGAAAAAAATGATTTTGCGATAAAAGTAGAGTGTTATACATCAGTAGCTTTTCGTGACCCAAAAACGGCAAAAAAGTGTCAATTTTGACCAAGCCGCGACCTTGAAAATCACGTTAATTTTAGCAATATGCCAACTAAGACCAATCCAACATGCCCATAAAAGTCCAGAACAGTAACTTTTGAATTGCGCATTTTACGGCGTGTGAAACGAAATGTCAAAAAAGGTTATTTATGTCCTGCAGCAAAAACAAAGGCGGCAGAGTTGCAAACAGTAAAATAATTATTAGTAAGCATGTAGAATATCACCACTATTTTTCCCGTTGTTATTGGTACAAAGAACTTTTTGGACATTTCGTTTCCACACCGTAAAAAGCGCGAGTCAAAAGTAGCTGTACTGGCCCTTAAAGATATTCATCTAAATTTGTTTCAAGTTTAAGCAAATTCCGAGACTTCCATTGCCCTCTCCCCCCTAAAAATTTCCCGTCCATTTCGGGAATACCGTACACCCACAGAAAAAAAAGAAAGTTTCTCGTATGTCGCACATGGCAACTTCATTGCTCACCGAGCTCTGAAACGGACTTTAAAAGGGCGGAAATGCGGCGGCTCAAGTCGGGCGTTCGAATTCGTATACAACCTGTTTATAAAAAACACGCCCGACCCTTTTCGCTACGTTTCCCTATGTTCCCAGACGTTTTTTGGCAGGGGGGGGGGATTTTAAAGTTTGTTTTGGGAAGATGACAGACCCACTCGTGTGAAATTGATAGACTCCGGGTTCCGGGCCTCGACAATGTAAAGTTTGTGCTAATAAACAATGGGAAATGAACAAAACAACACAATATTAAGCGGAATACGATTCAAGGGACAGTACAGCTACTTTTAAATCGCCCTTTTTACGGTGTGGAAACAAAATGTCCAAAAAGTTTCTTCGTCTACTGTACCAATAACAACGGAAAAAAATAATGGTGACATTCTACATGCTTACTAATACTTGTTTTACTGTTTGCAACTCCGCCGCTTTTGTTTTTGCCGCAGAACATAAAAAAACTTTTTTGACATTTTGTTATAGCCGCCGTAAAACAATTCAAAAGAAGTTTTTCTGGCCCTATAAACCTCTGTATAACAAATTTTTTAAGTAGTAAAAGAAATTGTTCGTTATAGAATATAAAACTTTGTTGTGTCAAGGTTCATTTTCGTCCAAAATCGACTCTGGCGACATCTAAAATCTTTTGTTATAAACAGTTTTTGTTATACGCGACTTTGTGGTACAGAGATTTCACAGACCTTACGGTCAAAAATGTATATAGCAAATTCCCAAAGACCAAAAACTTAGTTGGCTACTAGTCGGCGCAAGAATTCGTGAGCCTCTTTTGCACTGTGCGGGCATTTATTTTTTCTATTTTGCACTGTGCAATTAGTGTCGCAAAAGAGGAATCGCTGGAGGTCGGAAGAGAGCACAATTGCACTGTGCATCCCCAATTCAAAGAAACGGCGACAACGAAGCGACAAAATTTGCCGCGATAACCGTTGTCGCTGATCCATTTGCGGGAAATGCTTACGTCGCAGCGATTTCACTATTCTGCGATAAAATTTCTTGGCGACCATTCGTCGCCTTTGCTCCGTTCGCGCACCGTGCAAAACACAAGACGCTCGGAAAAGCGACAAAACTCTGCACTGTGCGGAAAGAAAAAACAGCACAGTGCAAACGAATAACTTGCACAGTGCAAACGAATAACTTGCACAGTGCAAACGAATAACTTGCACAGTGCAAACGAATAACTTGCACAGTGCAAAAAAGTCTTAAAAATTCTTGCGCCAACCAGTAATCTCAGCGTGTGCCAAGTTCCATCAACGCCCTAAGGGCTCTAATTGGGGTCCCGGCTCTCAATTGCCCTTCCAGCCGCCTACGGTAGCGCCATTGTCATCCTGTTGTTTTCGGAAACATCTCCCACGATTTTCGAGCTTCGTAAACAACCCAACGCCCGCCTATCGCAGCGAGCAATCGCTGAAAGGGATCGCGCGCAAAAAAACTCGCCGAAAAATTTCCACGGCCCGTAAACAATTTGTCGCAGAGTTGTTTTCGGAACGGCCCCATTCCGAAACGTCGACGGGCTACGTGATGAAAAAATTGTTTTGCGTCGCGTACACGAGTGGATCGCGTCCCGTGATTGACAGAGGGTTCGCAAAAAACACCGTCAACATTTTTTTTGGGAGGGGAGGGCCCCTGGAAAAGAAGGTGATGCAATTTGGTCGGCGATTTTGGAGTGTCGGAAGTGAGGGAGTGTTAAAGATCAGAAAAAGTGAACGGCGAAAATTTTGATATTAAAGTTTACAAAGAAAGTACCCGCACTGCGTCGCACAGATTTTCATTTTACATGCCCTATACTACTCGCTACATAAAGTCAGTAGAATTGTATCGCTGATGTCGTGCCGGTCGCCAAAAAGTGAATGTCGCTTGGGCAAAGACGGGGAATCGCGGCGGCGCCTTCGAAAAAGCGAAGAAAATGCACAGTGCAAATTCTACGGGTTTTATGGCGCAAGTAGTACTAGTCTATCCGGATTGAAGTGATTTCGAGCGTTCGCAGTGTGCAAAAAAAGACAGTGCGAGCGACAGCCCAAAAAAGCCTATTGCACAGTGCAAAAAGCAAGAAATTGCACAGTGCAAAGGGAACTTTTGCTTTTGCACAGTGCATGTCGCGGAAATCACTCCAGCGACTTGACGGACGGACTAGTATTATATTTTGAACGATGCATAAACATTGATTTTTGAGTGCGTTTTAACACAAATAGTTTCCAAAAATGGAAATCTGGGGATGAATTTCGCAATCGGTCCGACTAGCCAAAATGTCTTAAAATATCTGCACAGCGACTTTACGAACGGACTAGTGTAGCATCAAAGCCCATTTCTTTGCAATCTTCGCGCTAAATAAAATTGATTTAATGTGGAAATGTTGTGCTGCTCATGTGCAACACACCCTGATTTTTTTGTCTCAAAAATTTGTTTTGCTGATTTTTGATCCAATTTTCGAGAGGATCTCTGTAGCACAGAAATAATTTTTTGGGCGATCTGAGATTTAAAGTGACAGTAGAGTTACTTTTAAATCGCGCTTTTTACGGTGTGGAAACGAAATGTCCAAAGAATTTCTTTGTCTACTGTACCAATAACAACGGAAAAAACTTAATGGTGAAATTCTACATGCCCACTAATAATTATTTTACTGTTTGTAGTTTCTCTGCTTTTGTTTTTGCTGCAGGACAAAAAAAACTTTTTTGACATTTCGTTTTACACTCTGTGAAAAGCGCAATTAAAAAGTAGCTGTTCTGGGCCTTTAAGGGTTTCAAAAAAAAATAGTTTATACATAAATTCGTAATGATTGAGCTACGAAATCCCAAAACTCGTGCCGTATTTCCTCGCATTCTCAAATTTCAACCCTTTGATATAGCAATTTAACACCACAACTGCAACATTTACCCCATCATACTCTAAAGTTACGACTTAAATTTTTTTGTCCTATTATTTTCGACGTCACCGTCGTCCACGTTCTAATTCGGCGGGTGAAACGGCCCAAAATATCCGGGTCTTAATCCTCTGCGGCGTCTTCATTGTTTACCGCCACCTCCGCAAATGTTTTCGTTTCGAATTTGGAAATACGAAACGGAAAACAGCACCGTGCTAATTTCCGAATTCCGAACGCAAACTTTATGAATTTCGAGGCCGAAAAGCACGTTGCAAATTTCGAATTCAGGAGCGCCACGTGTTTTGCCAGGTCATCAAGACGAGTTTCCGTCGAGATTAACAAGAAATGTGTGACGCGCGGATATGCGTTTAATCTTGCACACATGTCGGTTGTAAGACGTATATTACGCCTTAGGAACAGATACTATTCAGTTTATTCGCAAACTCGCTAGAGAGATTTGCACTGTGAAAAAAAAGTGAGGGTGCGAGCGACAGCCGAAAAAAGCCTATTGCACGGTGCAAAACGCAAGAAATCGCACAGTGCAAAAAGAACTTTTGTTTTTGCACAGTGCATAGCGCGGAAATCCCAACTGCACGGTGCAAAAAACAAAGAAATTGCAGTTTCATTAAACAGTCCTGTACAGAGGTTACATTGTATATACAATTTTTTTGGTTTTGTGGCTACGTCCGTCCGTAAAGTTGCTGGAGAGATTTCTGCGACATGCACTGTGCGAAAAAAAAGTTCACTTCGCACTGTGCAATTGCTTGCTTTTTGCACCGTGCAATAGGTTTTTTTGGGCTGTCGCTCGCAGTCTGACTTTTTTGCACAGTGCAAAAACCAAACACCAGCGACTTTGCGCACGGGCTAGTATTACCTAAGGGTTTTACTGTACATATACAAGCAAAAAATTCGAAAAATCCCCCCTTCGAAGAGCAAAGGTCGTAGTGAGCCAAACTTTTTGTACATTTGTGGTTTCCTTTCTCGGCCGAGCGACCCCCGAAGCCGATATGCCGATTCAAACCCGCTTAGTCAGTGGAATTGCATCTGAATTGGACTGGGAGAACAATTCCGTCAAGCGGAATCCGCTTTCCGCCGCTGTTTTGTCCGATTTACTGCTCGACATAAAGAACACATAAGTGCATAACAGGGGTGGCTAAGCTGCGAAGTACGGCAAAAAGCGGCCAATGTCCACGAGGTGCCGGCGGAATGGGGGATTCGCCGGACTTTTGGCGAACAAAAGTCGCCGCCGCACCCGGTACGAATGGGCAGATGCGATTAGTGCAACCACGTCGACGCAAACGAAACAAAACAATCCGAGAAATTGTGAAAAACACACAATCTGCGGATTCGGTTTTAGGGAGTGCGGAAGTCGGTGCCGTTGACGACGAATGTCGGTCAGAGGATTACGGTATTTGCTGGAAAACTCAAAGATCCGGATGAATGTTAGGCAAAACTTAGCCTCGAATTCTCAAAGGCATTCCTTCAATTTTTAACATTTTTAAAAACCTTTGAGATTTTGGGGTAAAAAAGGGCTGAAAAAATTGAGATTTTTCAACTTGAAAAATGTCAATTTTTTCGACCGACGGCGCACTGTGCAAATATTTAAATACTAGATCAAAAATCATTAAAAAAAATTTTTGAGACAAAAAATCAGGATGTGTTGCACATGAGCAGCACAACATTTCCACATTAAATCAATTTTGTTTAGCGCGAAGATCGCAAAGAAATGGGCTTTGATGCTACACTAGTCCGTTCGTAAAGTCGCTGTACAAATATTTTAAAACATTTTGGCTAGTCGGACCGATTGCGAAATTCATCCCCAGGTTTCCATTTTTGGAAATTATTTGTTTTAAAACGCACTCAAAAATCAATGTTTATGCATCGTTCAAAATATAGTACTAGTCCGTTCGTAAAGTCGCTGGAGTGATTTTTGCGACGTGCACTGTGCAAAAACAAAAGGTTCCCTTGCACTGTGCAATTTCGTGCGTCATGCACCGTGCAATAGGCTTTTTTCGGCTGTCAATGTGCGAAAAGACCAAAATTCACTGTGCGGTGACGATAAGAGAGTTTTGCACTGTGCGAATACTAGTCCATCCGGAAAGTTGCTGGAGTGATTTTTGCGACATGCACTGTGCAGAAACAAAAGTTCTCTTTGCACTGTGCAATTTCTTGCTTTCTGCACCGTGCAATAGGCTTTTTTGGGCTGTCGCTCGTACCATCCCCTTTTTTGCATTGTGCAAACACTAAAAATCACTCCAGCGACTTTTCGAACGGGCACATTGCATCAGCGTTTAGGTACAGAAGAAAACTGTGTTAAGAAATTTTGCCTCAGGGCATTACTGAATCCGCGACATGCATTGTGCACAGATAAAATTTCATTTTTACTTTGCACTGTGCAATTCCTTGCTTTTTGAACCGTGCATAGGCTTTTTTCGGCTGTCGCTTCTACCATGACTGTTCTTGCATAATGCAAATACCAAAAATCACTCCAGCGACCATACAGACGGTTGGAGTTACACCCATGACGTGACTAAAAGGCCAGTAGCTTTTTTACATTTTGTTTCCCAGACCGTAGCAAGGGTGATTTAAAAGTAGCTGTTCTGGCTCTTTAATAATGTCGTGCGCATATCTTCTACTATGTTCCTGGAGTGATTTCCGGTGTTTGCAATGTGCAAAAAGAGGTCAGGGTGCGAGCTAGAGCCAAAAAAAGCCTTTTGCACGGTGCAAAAAGCAGGAAATTGCACAGTGCAAAGGGAATTTTTGTTTTCGCACAGTGCATGTCGCGGAAATCACTCCAGCGACTTTACGGACGGACTAGTAATAAGTATTACAGTATCATTCAATTCGCCAATTTCTCAACGTATTCGTACGTTGAAATGGGGCAAAAAATACCTATTATTAATTAAGAGAGGGATGAAAAAAGGTTTATCCGGGGTATGCCATCCTTTCCGATCTGTAACATAATGAGAATCCCCAAAAGAAAAAAAGGTTCCGCGGAAAAATGTTTGGTAATTACACGCAATATCCGGATTGGCAATTAGTTCGGCCAGAGGTTACAATTAATCCCCAGATTTCCGCATTTTGAAACTATCTGCGCTCAAACTCTAATTCACACGGGAAGTACCTTAAAGCGCCATTACAGCTACTTTTGAATCGCGCTTTTTACGGCGTAGAAACGAAATGTCAAAGAATTTTTTTTATGCCCTGCAGCGAAAACAAAAGCAGAAAAACTACAAACAGTAAAATAATTATTAGTAAGCATGTAGAATGTCACCATTACTTTTTTTACATTGTGATTGGTACAGTAGACGAAGCAACTTTTTGGACATTTCGTTTCCACGCCGTATCAAGCGCGGTTTAAAAGTAGCTGTTCTGGCCCTTTAAGTGCGACGCTCAGATTTTTTTAAATTTTGCACACACGTCAGGCATACGCCATATATTCTGAAAGTTTTAGCTTGCGCTTTGCAGGGGCAGTTTAGATATTCAACAATCTGCCGAGAGAGTACGCGAAATGCGGAGAGCCGCCAGAGAGAAAAACACTTTTTGGCCATATCTTTGCCATTTTCGTGCGGAGAAAATAAATTTCTGGTGGAGACATAACCTTTTACGGTAGAAATAAGCATATAAATTTTTATGCCAAAATTCGCAAAAAAAATCTCAAATTTTTTCCAAGTTTTGGCTAAAAATCTCGGTCGTATCTGCAAAGTGCGAGCTAAAAGTCTCGCATATGTTTTAGACAAAAATATATCTAAATTTGTGCCAAGTTTCATCAAAATCTGAGCGTCGCACTTGTGGTACCTCCCTTCTCACAAACATTAATTTGATGGCACGGAAAGTTGGTCGGGAAAAAATTACAAAATCGACAAAAAATGACTGCAATTTTTTGTGTAGTAACAAACGAAATGAACGTAGATTTTATTAACCATGTCTAGGATGTAGCGTGATACTGGGGACCGGACAATCGCAACAATTAAGTACGAAAAAAGAACTCTTTAATTGGACCCTGTAACGCGTTGTAACGTGAGAGCAATTTTGGATTTACACTGTGAAGCGGTCAGGATACGAGGGTCAGGTTTGAGTAAAAGTTGAATGAAATAAGCAAAGGAGTTACCACAAGTGTGACGCACGTCAAATCGTAAAGGGAATTCTTCAAGTTGGCGATTTGTCTTTGACACTTCGCAACATCGAAGAAAAGTAATTTTTTGGTATCTAAATTCGTTAGAATTTGCTGAAAAGTACCGTAAATTGTTGGAAAAAATTATTTTATTGTGGTTGGGCGGTTATTTTGCCGTTTTCCATCAAATACTGGCTATAAACGTAAATCAAGAAAAAAAGCTGCAGCCAGGAAAATAATTTTCGCACGTGTTGCGAAGTGTCAAAGACGAATCGCCAACTTTGCTTGAAAATGGTAAACTTTGTCAAGCAACCCCTGGTTTTTCCCAAATTGGCCAAGAAATCGGTCAAAAAACATTTCTCGGAGCAAATATTTGTAACGAAATGCCAACTTGAACAGTTCCCTCCCTCTTTGCTTTTTCAGCGTCACCTCAATGAAACGAACCTCTGCACAAGACGTTTCTACGAGGAACAATCTCAGATAGCACAAGACTCAATAGAGCAAAAATTTCTGCGAGAAAATCAAGTATTGTGCTGAAAATTGGCAAAAACATAGCCAAAAAGCGTTTTTCTCGAGCCGTATCTCCTCATTTTCCACGTTCTCTCACTGACAAGGCTTTTTTAATTTTGTGAAACCTCTTTTTAACAAATTTGCATACGACAAACACTAACCATAACGAAAAATTGGCAATTCAGACCATAATGAGCATTCGTACAGTGAGTCCTCTCTATAGCAAACTAATTTGTTGGCCTTGTGCATTTTACTATATACATTTTTGACTGTAAAGCAAATAGCGTCAAAAGAAAAAAAAACTTTTTCACCTGATCAAATCTACTTCCTTATGACGTCGTTTCCCTTTTTTACGCTGTCAATCTTCCTGTTGAAAGCAACAACAAAATCAAAACAAAAAATCTCGTCAATTGTCACGTGCGAATTACAAAAAAAAGAAGAGCGTTTCGTCTGGTAACCTTCAAGTTGGCGCGTGGTCGCGCGAAACACTCCCCGATGACGTCGAATGAAACCCCTCCGACGGTAAGGATCGGTACTCCCTGGCACTTGTTGCGTAATCATTTCGCGTTTTGCATAATCGTCTCGACACCGGCTCTCAATGCAGGGGCGTAGCTAGGGGGGAGGGGAAGGGCATGAGGGGTACCCCCCCCCCCCTCTAGCCAGGGGCCGGCGAAAAATGAAAAGGGGTAAGGGGGGGGGGTGTTAGGTTAGCTTTTTGCGGCGCAAAACGCTGCAAAAATTTTTTAAAAATATCCGCCCCCCCAGGCTAAAATTTTTTAAAATATCCCCCCCCCCAGGCCGACATTTTTTTAAAATACCCCCCAGGCCGACATTTTTTTAAAATACCCCCCCCCCCCCCCCACCCCTCCAGACCGACTCCTCAGCTAACCCGCCCTGTCCCACTGGCCCATGTTTCGGAGGCCGTTGTTTGTGTCTGTCCCCCAAAAAAATTGTTGCGCTGAACTTTGAAGGAAATGGTGGAAGATCGCAGGCTTAGAAATTAGAATAATTACTGTGTAAGGGAATAAAATTACAGTAGAAATCAAATTTTGATAAAGAGTTCAGGGGAAATCCTCAAAATACGATGATGAGGTTTTAACAAAACTGCGTACAAATTTACCGCAATTTTTTCTAACACATATTTTAGCTCGCGCTTTGAAGAAAAACGACCGAGATTTTTAGATAGAAAATTCGCTGAAATGCGACCGTTTTTTTGCGATTTTTGTTGTGAAACGTTTCGTCCCTATCTCTTCCAAAGAGAGTAATGTTTCCACAAAAAAATAATTTTCTCTACGAGAAACTGGAAAAGTTATGGGCAAAAAGTGCTTTTCTTTCTGACCGCTCTCCGCGTTTCGCGTATTCTCTCGGCCGCAAAGATTGTTGAATATCTCGGCTGCCCTTGCAAAACGGACGCTATTAGATGCTAATTTTTCCATGAAAAAATTAATTTTTTCCGCAGGAAATTACCAGAATTATGGCTAAAAAGTGTTTTTCTCTCTGACCGCTCTCCGCGTTTCGCGTATTCTCTCGGCCGCAAAAATTATTGAATATCTCGGCTGTCCCTGTAAAATCGGAGCTAAAATTTTTAGAAATTGGTGTGTAGCCTAGGCCCGCAATGTATGCAAAATTTAGAGAAAATCTGAGCGTTGCAAGCCCAATTTTTTTATAAGACATTCCAGATCGCGTTTCGCAGATTTTTAAGTTGATATTTGGCAAAAGAGCTGTGCTTTTAGGCAAATTTCGAGATGCAAATGTTTCGTATCTATTTTTACGGATGTTTCTAATCTTCTAAACCTACAGTGCATTATCCAAAAAATTACGGTTTTCTAACTCGCGTTTCTAGCGCTTTGCGACAACAAATGAGATTTCTAAACCAAAATCCGGTTGAAACTCAAAATTTTTTGCCAGCATATGTTCGAAAATCATTGTGAGTATAGTACATGTACAAGATGCAAGACTACTTCGTTGAATCCAAATCTGGCTAACTCTGGCCACAATTCCAACAGTTTTGGCCCTAAATCGACACAGCAAAATTAGAAAACTCAAAAAATGATGTTCCCACTTCTTATCACAGCCCATGTATTATACATAGTCTCTTCATATTTTTAGTGGCCTACCATTCCTGTATCTCTAGTTATGTTGTATGTTGAATATGTGCGCAAATGGACCTATAATCCTGGGTATTATCGCCCTCCAAGCGCGAAAAGCGGGCTTTAAAACGCTGTTAAGCCGATGAGGATCTGTGTTATCCTTGTTTACTTGCTCCCCGACTGATTTGATGTCCTTCGACGGTGGCTGTTTTCCACAAATCTTGTTTAAATACGCTTTGAGTTGTAATTAACGGATAAAAAGTTACACAAAATTATAGTCCGAAGGTGCAATATGTCGAATTTGTTTTGCTGACAAGAGTGAACGCGAAATGGGGAGAGCGGTCAGAGAGAAAAACGCTTTTTGGTCATATTTTTGCCAATTTTGCGTGGAAAAAATTGGTTTACTCTCTATGCGTAGCAAAAATAGCCAAAAATCATTTCATGTTAAATTTACAAAAAAATGTTAACTTTTTCTTAGCTTTTCGACCGAAAATCTCGGTCGTTTCTGCAAAGCCCGAGCTAAAATTTTTATGACCAAACCGTGGAGGGTAATGTTTTCACAAACAATCAACTTTTCTGCGCGACACTGGCGTCCGTAAAGTCGCTGGAGTGATTTTCGCGACTTGCACTGTGCAAAAACAAAAGTTCACTTTGCACTGTGCAATTTCTTGCGTTTCGCACCGTGCAATAACCTTTTTTCGGCTATTGCTCGCACCCTCACTTTTTTTGCACAGTGCAAACACCAAAAATCACTCCAGCAAACGGGCTAGTAAAACCGAGATTTATGCCAGGAATGGACGTAAAATTTTGCCGTAACAGAACACTGGCTAAGAATCAGATTTATGATAGAACCCGCAATTTCGTAATGTCTGAGCCCATGCAAGTCCGTTCGCAAAGTTGTTGGTGTGATTTTTGGTGTTTGCACTGTGCAAAAAAAGTGAGGGTGCGATCGACAGCCAAAAAAGCCTATTGCACGGTGCAAAAAGCAATAGTCCGTTCGTAAAGTCACTGGAGTGATTTTCGCGACTTGCACTCTGCAATTTCTTGCTTTTTACACGGTGCAATAGGCTTTTTTTGGGCTATTGCTCGCACCCTCACTTTTTTTGCACAGTAAATGTCGCGAAAATCACTCCAGCGACTTCGCAAACGTACTATTACTTTTCGCAGTGTGCAATAGGTTTTTTTCGGCCGTCGCGAACGGGCTAGTATCTGTCCAAGATACAAACTTTTTCCTTGCAGCCTTCCTTCATGATCGATTTGAACCCCATGTCCATCACAATCAATCCTTTTTTTGTATTTTTAAAACTATACGTGTTCTCGCCAAAAAATACCTTATTACAACACTTTCAAGGTTCGTCACAAGCCAAAATCGAAAAAAATTGATTCACTTTTTTTGCTGTCGCATTTTTTGTTACTTCCCATTACAAAACTTTCTAGAAATCCGACCCACTTTAACGGCGCTTGCACCGCTGATCACTACGGGTATTCTCGAAATTTCGCTTTCGTCCTTTGGCTGGTACCGCCGCTGATTCGTGACGAAACAGCTCAACTTTTTTCCACCGCGTTCGATGCGCTCCATTCCTCGCGGAACATGCGTTTCCCGAAACGCTTTCGTGTTTTTCGGCCTTCAGGCGGGATTTTTTGCCCAATTAACCCAAATAAACAGCGCCAGAATACAATAAAGTACAGGATGGAGGCGAGATTGGGGTAGCTGATGCAAATACAAACGTAAAACGGAAAAATTGGTCTCGAAACGTAGGCCAACAAAAAAATTTTGGTCAGAGAACACAAATGCCGTTTGAACAAGTTTGAGGGGATCTTTGAGATCAGTGAGAATTTTTTTAACATAAAATTGGGGAATCTCTGAGAAAGCGCTTTTTGCAATGCAAAAATGCGAAATTTCTCCAAACTAAGTCTAATTTCGACATTTTCGACAAAAAACTCGCTGCAGTTTCTGCAAAGCGCAGGCTAAAAATCTTACATACTGGTCCGTAAGTTGTTGGAGCGAATTCCGCGCTATGCATTGTGAGAATACAAAAGTCCCCTTTGCACTGTGCAATTTCTTGCTTTTCGCACCGTGCAATAACCTGTTTTTGGCTGCCGCTCGCACTTTCTTGCACAGTGCAAACACCAAAAATCACTCCAGCAAACACAGATTAGTAAAACCGACATTTAGGCCAGGAATGGACGTAAAAGTTTGTGATAACAGACTAACAGTTGCTAAAAATCAGATTTATGATAGAATCCGCAATTCTATAATGTCTGAGCCCATGCTAGTTCGTTCCCAAAGTCGCTGGAGTGATTTGTGGTGTTTGCACTGCGCAAAAAGGGTCAGTGTCGTCCTCTAATTTCTCAAGAAAAAGTCAGCAATGCCTTAGCAAAGACGGTCGCCTGAATATTGCACTAGTCCGTTCGTAAAGTGATTTTTGGTGTTTGCACTGTGCAAAAAATAAGGGTGCGATCGACGACCGAAAAAAACCTACTGCACGGTGCGAAAAGCTAGAAATTGCACAGTGCAAAGGAACCTTTTGTTTTTGCACAGTGCATGTCGCGGAAATCACTCCAGCGACTTTACAGACGGACTAGTATATGGCCATGGTGACTGAGACAGTCTGAGAGAAATCTCCGAGATCTTTCAGTTGAGGATTGACCATAAAAAGTATTTACAGTAAAACCTCTGTACAACGAACTCCCGTAGAGAAAAAACTTGTGTATAACGAATAATCTCAGAGGTCATAAGAGACTATTTTAGACCAACACGAACCTTTGTACAATAAAACCCTTCTATAACAAATAAAATATCTTGTCCTCCCTTTGCAATTCGTTGAATAGACGTCTGTTGAGATATCTCATATCTCCCTTAAAAATTCTGTCTCAACTCACGTAAAGGCAACTCTATTTTGATCATGACGAGTTTTTTTTATGTCGTCGCAGATCCGGTGATTACACAATCTAATGGGTTGCTCGCGGGCATACCGAAGATCGTCTGCGGAGTTGTTTTTTTCAATTTTTATTGCAAATCTATTACATAATATCCCGTTTAAACAAGTTTAAGGTGATCTTTGAGATCAATGAGAATTGTTTTATCATTAACACGGGGAATCTATGAGAAAGCGATGGTTGCAATGCAAAAATGCAAAATTTCTCCAAAGTATGCCCAATTTCGAAATTTTCGACCGAAAAACTCGCTGCAGTTTCCGCAAAGCGCAGGCTAAAAATCTTACATACTAGTCCGTAAGTTGTTGGAGCGAATTCCGCGCTATGCATTGTGAGAATACAAAAGTCCCAAAGCGCAAGTTAAAAATTTTGCATATTAGTGTATTAGTGCGTCCGGAATGTCGCTGGAGTGATTTTGGCGACATGCACTGTGCAAAAAAAAGTCAAAATGCGAGCGACAGCCAAAAAAAGCCTACAACTCGGCGCAAAAAGCCCTGAGAATTTGCACTGTGCGGTTTTTGAGAATTTGCACTGTGCGATTCGAAAGTCGCGAAAAAATGGCTTCGCACAGTGCATTTTGACCCAAAAACATCATTTTGCACGGTGCATTTTGCATTTTTTGCCTTACGTCGCGCGCGATTCCCAATTTTCTCAGCGACAAATCATTTTTTTCGGCGTGCGACAAAATTTCGGTGCGCGATAAATTCTCAGGACTTTTTGCACGTAGTAGTATTGCACGGTGCGAAGAGGAAGAATTTGCACAGTGCAAAGGTAACCTTTGTTTTATCGCAGTGGATGTCGCGAAATTCACTCCAGCGACTTTACGAACAAAATAATATGAGCTTCTGAAAATTTCTAGCTTATTCTTTAAAGGCTAAAAGAGAAAAAATTTTTTTTTGATTTCTTTTGCAATTCGACAGGTCGAGTTTTAAGTACTAGTCCTTTAGCAAAGTCACTGAAGAGATTTCTGGTGTTTGCAATGTGCAAAAAGAGGTCAGGGTGCGAGCTACAGCCAAAAAAAAGCCTATTGCACGTTGTGAAAAGCAAGAAATTGCACAGTGCAAAGGGAACTTTTGTATTCTCACAGTGCATAGCGCGGAATTCGCTGCAGCAACTTACGGATTAGTATGTAAGATTTTTAGCTTGCGCTTTGCAGAAACTGCAGCGAGTTTTTTGTTGAAAATGTCGCAATTGGACTTAGTTCGGAGAAATTTCGCATTTGTTTTATCGCAGTTCATGTCGCGGAAATCACTTAAACGACTTTGAGAACGGATTAGATATGCCTTATCAAATTCTAATTTCAGATTATTCAAGGTTTCGTTCAGATCTTTGCGTTGAACGATGAGCATTTGCCCCTAAAAAACAGTTCGATAAAATATCAAGAGTCCAAGGCGATCAATCACCTCCCCCTCAACCTTATAATCAGACCATTTTCGCCACATGCTCGGTTAATTTTTGGAAAAATATTTTGTAAACCCCCCCCCCCGTACTTGATCAAAAATCGTTTTTTTCTCATGGGAATTCTCAGCGTTGAACTTGGGAAGTACTCCAAGTGCAACGCTCGGATTTTCTTTAAATTTTGCACACACATCAGTTATAAGCCATATATCAATTCCCCAAAAATTCTAACTTGCGCTTTGCACTGAGAGCCGAGATATTCAACGATCTGACAAGAGAGTACGCAAAAAGCGGAGAGTGGTCAGAGATAAATACGCTTTTTGGTCATATCTTTGTCAGTTTCGCGCGGAAAAATTAATTTTTTTGTGGAAACATTACTCTCTGCGGTAGAAATAGCTAGAAAACTTTGTATGCTATATGATTCACGAGAAAATGCCAAATTTTTGTCAAGTTTTAAACGAAAAATAAAATCTCTGTTGTTTCTGCAAAATGCGCGACAAATCCACATTGTTTTCCCGATAGACCGATAAACGGGATTTTGGGATCTTGAAGAGATACTAAAGGGGGGAGGGTATGGGGGGCACTTCTCTCCCCTCCCCAGCTAAGGGTCTTCAAAAAAATGAAACGGGGTAAGGGGGGAGGGCAAGGCAAATTTGTGGGTATTTGTGAATTTTTTTTCACAACACCACACAGGTGTGGTCTGAACCCCCCCCCCCCCTTCCCCTCCCCCAAAGCCAACTTCTCAGCTTCGGCTCTGGCTTTTTTCACAACTCGGCCCCATCTTTTTATTTCTTCTTTGTTTGAACCTCCATACAACAACCCCCCCCCCCCCCCCTCTATAACGAATAAATTTTTCTTTGCAATTCGCTGTACATAAGTTCGCATATGCGGATTTTGTCTCTAAAATACGAATACTTTCACTTTCAATGTATCAGATCAAAGTACAAAGCCAAACGAGCAGCTCTAATTTCCTTCCGAACCCCTCGTCTTTTGTACCACAACATCTAAATCGGTGTAGCAAAAACAGCAAGCACAAACAATGTTTAAATTTGGAAACGAGCTGGAAGATTGCTCTTTGCTCCAAATTTTGCACAAAAAACTCAATCTGTTTTTGGGCGCTACATGAAACACCTCTCCCGCTACGGTATTTGTCAAAAATATTTTGATGAAAAAATGCGACAAAATCGAGTGGCATGTACATATTCTCCATGCCGTCGTACGCAAAACAAGGAAATCAACGGATGTCAACTTTTTATAGTCAAAAAACAACTCGAATTTAACGCAATAACAAAATAACAAAACATCAAAAGTTGGGTTACTGTAGGTGATGCGAAGACGTTTTGAGGAATTTTTTGACGGAGAAAGTGATTCAAGTCCGGTGATCCTAGTCAAACTTGACACAAATTTATAAAAAGTCTTCTTAAAGGGCCAGAACAACTACTTTTGAATTGCGCGTTTCATGGCGTACGAAACGAAATGTCAAAAAAGTTTCTTTGTCTACTGTATCAATAACAACGAAAAAAATAATGGTGACATTCTACACGCTTACTAATAAATATTTTACTGTTTACAATTTTTCCGCCTTTGTTTTCGCTGCAGGACATAAAAAAACTTTTTTGACATTTCGTTTCACAGGCCGTAAACCGCGCAATTCAAAAGTAGCTGTTCAGGCCTTTTAAAACTGTGACTTGCAGAAACTACCAAGATTATTAGCCCGAAAGTTGAATTAAATAAGAAGCTTTTTGGCAAAATTGGAAGCGAAAAGTGTCAGGCACATTTTACACACAAAAGGTAATGTTTCCACAAAAAATCAGTTTTTTTCGCATGAAACTGACACAATATGGCTAAAAAGTGTTTTTGCCTCTGACCGCTCTCCGCCTTTTTCCTACTCTCTCGAAAGATTGTTGAATATCTCGGCTGCCCCTGTAAAGCACAAGCTAAAATTTTTAGGAATTGCTACAAGAACGACCTCGAACATTTTAGGTATGTCAAATATCAATTTTTTGAAAATATTAGCTTACGCTTTGCAGGCACAGCTGAGATATTCAACGATCTTCCGAGAGAGTGCGCAAAAGGCGGAGGGCGGTCAGAGAGAAAAAACTTTTTAGCCATATTTTTGTCAGTTTCGTGCGGTAAAAATTGATTTGTTGTGGAAACATTACCCTCTATGGTAAAAATAGGTACAAAACTTTTTATGCAAAAATTCGCAAAAAAATTTCGCATTTTCACATTTCATCCAACTTTTAGCGTTTTGTGAAAATCCGATTGAAATTGCGACGGGAAATATTTCATTTTCCTCGAGTAGGGCTGGAATTTCGATGGAACCGCAAAAACATGACCTTCCGTCCCACCGCTGATCATGTACTTTGCCTGTTTACAGACAGAGCACAAGTCGGGTCGACGTGGGGCCTGGCACAAAAAAACATCTCGACGTGCATCTCGACTTTTGTTGCACTTTTTTTTTTTCAAATTTCACAGTGGCCTTTTGACGAAACTCGCCGCTGTTTTCACCCCTTTTTGTAGCGAGAACTGCAATAACGAACATGTTATTGCACAATGGCTTTTGCCCCGCGGTGTGCAATGCCGTGCCAGCCGCGCGTCGGGGAAACGAGTTGTCGGAGCGAGGGCTTTGCAACTCCCAGAAACAAGATGTGACATTCGAGGGAACGCGCAATCGTTGGCGAAATGCCGCAATCGAGTTTTGCGTCATTCGGCGGGTTGGGTTTTGGAGTTTCGTTGAAAAAAAGTTAAAAAATGGTTGAGAGGAACATTGAAATCACAGTAGAGCCTCTATAGAGCAAAACCGGTCTATAACAAACAATCACAAAGGCAAAAAAAGTCAATTATTGAATAAAATGAACGTCCCTACTGCAACGCACGTCAACCATATGACTGGTTGACAGCAAGTAATTCTTAAAGAGCCAAAACGACTACCTTTGAATTGCGCGGTTTACGGCGTGGAAACGAAATGTCAAAAAAGTTTTTTTATGTCCTGCAACGAAAACAAAGGCAGTAATATTGAAAACAGTAAAACAATTGTTAGTAGACATGTAGAAGAAAAATTTCAACGAGAAAAGATTACATTTCTACCAAAAATCAATTTTTTCCGCTTAAAATTGGCGGAGATCTGGGCAAAACAACTACTTCTCTATGACCACTCTCCGCATTTTGCATATTCTCTCGTCAACAAAGATTGTTGAGTAGTGTAAAGCGCGAGCAAAAAACTTTCAGATGTTCAAGGGCCTGAACAACTACTTTTGAATTGCGCTTTTGACGGCGTGGAAACGAAATATCAAAAAAGTTTTTTTTGTCCTACAACGAAAACAAAGGCGGCATAGGTGAAAACAGTAAATATTTATTTGAAAGCATGTAGAATATCACTATTATTATTTTCGTTGTTATCGGTACAGTAGACGAAGAAACGTTTTTTTGACGTTTTGTTTCCACGCCGCATCTCAAATCGAGGAGAGAACTCTTCAAATTGGCTTTTCGTCCAAAGATTTATTGGAAAAATTATTTAAAAATTTTCCCGCTAGGTATTACCGATTAAAACAAGTCTCAAAAGGTTCAGACCTTGAAAATGGTAAAACTTTGTCAAAAAAGACCTGGTTTTTACCAAATTGGACAAGAAATCGGTCAAAAAAAATTTCTCGGATCCCATATTTGTGACGAAATGCCAACTTGAACAGTTTCCTCCCTTTTTCGATTTGACGTGCCACGTCCCTTTATGACAAACAAATTTTGTTATTCTCTTGCAATTTGTTGTACAGAGGTTTTGCTGAATTTTTTATGATAACATTTTCCAGCAAAAAGGGCATGTTACTAGTCCGTCTGTAAAGTCGTTGAAGTGATTTCCGCGACGTGCACTGTGCAGAAACAAAATTTTCCTTTGCACTGTGCAATTTCTTGCTTTCTGCACCGTGCAATAGGCTTTTTGCAGAAGGAAGTATCCTATTGGCACCTTTTTCCGTGTTTTTAACCCAATCTCATCAATATTTTGGGTCAAAATAATGTTTTTTTGGGGAAAAATATTTTTAAAGTAAAATTGATTTAAAAAAAATTATCGGAAAAAATCCGAATACTAATCTGTAAAGTTGATCGAGTAATTTTCGCGACATGCACTGTGCAATTTCTTGCTTTTTAGGCTGTCGCTCACTTTTTTGCACAGTGCATGTCACCAAAATCACTCCAGCGACATTTCCGACGGACTAGTATATAGAAGATATCAATTTTTCTGTTCGAAATTGACCAAATATCCCTAAAAAGACTTTTCTCTCTGCCCACTCTCTTCATTTCGACTGCTCTCTCATAAAACGTTGAATATCCCGGCTAAAGTCGCCCAATCCAAAAGTTTGAGCTGACGTACATTTCCCACATCATCGCATACCCTCCGTAGAACATCAATCTAAGAGCAATGCGGGTGACTTTTAACGGAATGCGAAAAACAATAACAATTCACAATACAAACAAATACCCGAATTTTGTATGGAACGGGGGGTAAATAGAAAACAAGATGAGGATTACGGTAGCGGAAGAAGAGAAAAACACGGAGAAAAAGGTTTCCCATTTTATCAAATGCATAAATTTAAATACTTTAATGAGCTCGACATAGTGCACTCTAAAGACCAAAGAGCGAATCAAACATTTTGAGTCATCATTTCCAATCTTACGGGCCGGAAGTCGCTATCTATATTTTTTTAAGTCAAACCATGTGACTGTTAAACGGCAAGTTTTTCTTAAAAGGCTACAGCAGCTACTTTTGAATTGCGCGTTACGGCGTGTGAAACGAAATATCAAAAATTTTTTTTATGTCCTGCAGCGAAAACAACGTTTGCAACGGAGTTGCAAACAGTAAAATAATTATTAGTAGGCATGTAGAACAACATCATTATTTTTTCCCGTTGTTATTGGTACAGTAGACAAAGAAATTTTTTTGGACATTTCGTTTCCACGCCGTTAAAAGCGCAATTCAAAACTGGTTGCACCGGCCATTTAAAGGTATAGTAGAGCTACTGTCGAACTGCGCTTTTTACCGCGCAAAACGAAATGTCAAAAAATTTCTTGGTCTACTGTACCAATAACGACGGGAAGAAATAATGGTGACATTCTACATGCTTACCAATAATTATTTTACTGTTTATAACCCCACCTCGGATATAAAAAAACTTTTTAAGATCAGTAAAATAATTATTAGTAGGCATGTAGAATGTCACCATTATTTTTTCCAGTTGTTATTGGTACAGTAGACGAAGAAACTTTTTGGACATTTTGTTTCCACACCGAAAAAAGCGCAATTAGGAAGTAGCTGTTTTGGCCCTTAAAACAAAGTAGAAGTAATTCTAAAACCGCTGATAATGCACTCTACAATCTATTTGACTATGTTGAACTATTGCCAGTTCTATTTTACGATGAGGGACGGCAACAATTCCGTGACATTTCGTCTTCCAAGCCCTGAAAGCGAGATTCCAATGTGGTTTTTTTGTCCTTTAATGACCAATACAACGTCATTTTTGAATTTAAATTTTGAAACTACAAAATTACAGTAAGCTTTTTGAAATAACAAAAACGTACTATAATATGAATTAAATTCTGATTTGAAAAAGCGAAATTCCGGAAAATTCTCGAGCATTACACAAGATTTCCAATCGTCCGATCGGATTCCCATTATTCGAAATTCAAAATGATTTCATCGAAATTATAATTCAAATGACCTTTGCTAAAAATAGATAATCGTATTGATCAAGAATATTTTCTTGGATATTTTCTACTGTAACATAAAATTAGAAAATTGCCCTTTTCGAGAAGATTAGTGGAATTTACAGCTTTTGTAAAGCTCAACTTTGCTGAAACAACACACTCATCTCAAACAAGGAAAGCGTTAGCAGTTCGACGCTAATTTTTAACGAACCAATACAACTACGTACATTTACGCGTTGCCGCGTCTATCCCGTTGCGAATGTGAAAAGCAATTTGATTTTGCCGCGACACAATTCATTTTCTCGGCGGCGACTGCGACGTTGCGCTCGCTACAAACGGATCGAGCATTTTTGGGATTCCTAGCTTCCGCTTTGCATAAACGTCCAAGCTTTTCAGGTCGAAAGTTGAAATAAGTGCGTCAGTTTTTTTGCAAATTTTGGCATAAAAAGTTACATCTCGATTTCTACCATAGAGGTAATGTTTCAACAAAAAAATCAGTTTTTCCGCATGAAATTGGCAAAGATACCGCAAAAAAGTGTTTTTCTCTAACCGCTCTCCGCGTTTTCCGTACTCTCTCGTCGTATCGTTGAATATCTTAGCTGCTCTTGCAAAGCGCGAACTAAAATTTTCAGGAATTGTGAGACAAGAACGAGCTCAAACATTTTAGGTATGCCAAATATCAATTTTTTGAAAATATTAACTTACGCTTTGCAGGCACAGCCCAGATATTCAACAATCTTTTCGGCCGAGAGAGTACGCAAAATGCGGAGAGCGATCAGAAAGGAAAACACTTTTTGGCCATATCTTCGTCCGTTTCATGCGGAAAAAACTGATTTTTTGTAGAAACATTACCCTCTACGGTAGAAATACACACAATAATTTTTATATAAAAATTCTCAAAAAATTTCACAAATTTAAACAAAATGTTGAAGCACTTCACTTGTTAAGCGAATTACTCCAAGTGCAACACTCAAATTTTCTCTAAATTTTGCGCACATTTCGGGTATGGGTCACGTATCAATTCCCAAAAATTTTAGCTCGTGCTTTGCAAGGGCAGTCGAGATATTCATTAATCTTTTTGGCCGAGAGAGTACGCAAAATGCGGAGAGCGGACAGACAGAAAAACACTTGTTTGGCCATATCTTTGTCCGTTTCATGCGGAAAAAACTGATTTTTTGTGGAAACATAACCCGCTACGGTAGAAATACACACGATAATTTTCATATAAAAATTCTCAAAAAATTTCACAAATTTAAAGAAAATCTTGAAGCACTTCACTTGTTAATAAACATCATAACTTTGACATTAAATTCCCGTTACAGGCACACAAATTCATCAGGTAATCCGCTGCGAACCCTGAAATCCGAAAACAAAATTAAATTCGTTTTTAATTCAACTTATTCGCCTCTATATTTGGGACATTTCCACCTCTAACGGCCGAACAACAACAAATTATTCGACTCAGTTCCTCGTATGCAAAGCCCCGTAAAACCCGTAAAAATAGCTGTTTTTCCCGCGGCCTAAACACTGTACCCATTTCGGACAATAACGAGATATCGTCGATTCCATAAAAGGATTACAATGATATTATCGAAAACGAGCGTAATTGGCGTGGTTTTAACGGGCGCCTCAGCGCTTTCGGAGGAAAAGAAATGTAATGTGGTTAGTGAAAGCAATTTCAAGGAATGAGTTATCACTCAGCGCGTACAAAAGAATGGTAAACAAAGTCGTCATTATGATGATGTCAAAGAAGAATGAGGGAGAGCAAAGAGCGACTCTATAAGGGAATTTACGATACTGTTTTTGAAAGTATATAGTATAATATTTACAAGGAAAGTGGCTTGGCTACGACTAGGCATGGCACCTGAGGAGATTGGAAAAACCGTCGCAAGCAAAGAGTCCCGTTTTTTGACGAGGTCCGAAAAAATACGAAGAGTCCGGTTCTCTTTCAAAGTGAAGTGTGACATCTTATACGATAAAAATTTTACTTTATTTTTTCAAAATGAGGGGCGACATCTTATACGATAAAAATTGTACTTGATTTTTTCAATATGAGGGGCGACATCTTATACGATAAAAATTGTACTTGATTTTTTCAAAATGAGGGGCGACATCTTATACGATAAAAATTGTACTTGATTTTTTCAATATGAGGGGCGACATCTTATACGATAAAAATTGTACTTGATTTTTTTAATATGAGGAGCGACACTTTATACGATAAAAATTTTACTTTATTTTTTCAGAATGAGGGGCGACATCTTATACGATAAAAATTGTACTTGATTTTTTTAATATGAGGAGCGACACCTTATACGATAAAAATTTTACTTGATTTTTTCAATATGAGGAGCGACACCTTATACGATGAAAATTTTACTTGATTTTCTCAATATGAGGAGCGACATCTTATACGA
This sequence comes from Bursaphelenchus mucronatus, assembly GCA_025436335.1. Classification (NCBI taxonomy): domain Eukaryota; kingdom Metazoa; phylum Nematoda; class Chromadorea; order Rhabditida; family Aphelenchoididae; genus Bursaphelenchus; species Bursaphelenchus mucronatus. The sequence goes on along the minus strand of CM046357.1, from coordinate 10,418,548 downwards.
TAAAAATTTTACCTGATTTTTTCAATATGAGGAGCGACACCTTATACGATGAAAATTTTACTTGATTTTTTCAATACGAGGGCGACATCTTATACGATGAAAATTTTACGTGATTTTTTTCAATATGAGGAGCGACATTTTATACGATGAAAATTTTACTTGATTTCAATATAAAGAGCGACATCTTAGATGATGAAAATTTTACTTGATTTTTTCATTATGAGGGGCGACATCTTATACAATGAAAATTTTATTTGAAATCAACTTTCTTTACGCAAAATTGGCGGAAATATGGCCAAAACGCGTTTTCTTCTCTGACCGCTCTCCGCATTTTACGTACTCTCTCGTTAGCAAAGGTCGTAGAAGATCTTGGCTACGCCTGCAAAGTGCAAGCTAAAATTTTCAGTAATTGATATGTGACCTATGCTCGAGGTGTAAGCAAAATTTAAAAAAATCCTGTGCGTCGCAAACTGAGCGATTCATCATCTGCTTAACGAAGCTTTAAGGGAGAAGATTCGATCTTTTTTGCCAAAGGCTCTCTTACTCTATGGGGTTTCTGCGGTATTTACAGCGTTGAATCCTACAGTAAATCTTTGCAGCTGTGCAATAACTCTCTATCCGTTGTTTATTCACATTGCTGCACGCAAAACAAAAAAAAATTTCGAAAACCCCGGCAAAACAATGGCCGCTTGCAAGTTGCCGCCACGGTAGACATCATGGGGTCGGCGGTCACGTTGACAACGACAGGCTGCCGAAAACAAACTTGTTTGTGCGCCGCGATCCATCAGTCGGCGTTGAGGCGCGTTCATAAAAAAAAGTTTTATTTATAAAAAGTTTCATTTTTGATGTCATTCATCATCGGTAAGCAACATAATGAAATTATGGGGTCCGTAATTGAACCGGGCCCTCCGGACACAGGAGCAAGTCAAGGTCGTTGTGGAAGAGGGGGGGGGGCGCGGGAAAGGTCAACAATTCCGGAGACGCCGGCGCAATTGATCGTAGGGTTGCGAAAAGTTGATGTTCCCACATGACACAAGATACAAAGGCTATGGAAAATATACTAAATGCTGTGAACTGGTCTTACAATAACTTGTATATAATAAAGTCGGCTTATGACACTGTAAAAACTATTTTTTAAATAAATTTTTTGTTGAGTTTTGAATAATTTGGGTATAAAAGAAGGCTCGGCTGGCGGCAATAAGACTTGCTTTGAGATTATGGCACACGTACGAATCCGTCTGAAGAGTCGCTGAAGTCAATGGTGTTTGCACTGTGCAAAAAACGTCAGGGTGTAAGCGACAGCCGAAAAAGACCTATTGCACGGTGCAAAAAGAAAGAAATTGCATGGTGCAAAGGGATCTTTTGTTTTCGCACAGTGCATGTCGCGGAGCTCACTGCAGCGACTTTACGAACGGACTTGTATTACAACTTGCCACAAAACGCTGAAAATTTCAGCTTCCGACTGTCAAGCACAGCCGTGATATGAGGCTGTTCGCAGAAGAATTTGCCTCTAATTTCTTCCGATGTGGCAAAAAATCAGTGCAAAAATTGTCTCTGCACAGATTTTTGAAATTCATTTTACAGTAAAGGGCAATTTCAAATGACTTTTTAAGTCTGCACCTATATATTTGAAAATATAATATTAAGCCGAGGTTGCGCCGAATTCCATTAAGATCAATTTCTTTTTTTTTAAGTAATCATTAATTATACAATATAAAATTCCGATGTTTCTTATTAGTCAGTCCGGAAAGTCGCTGGAGTCATTGGCGTTTGCACCGTGCAAAACACGTCAGGGTGCAAGCGACAGCCGAAAAAAGCCTATTGCACGGTGCAAAAAGCAAGAAATTGCACCGTGCAAGTGAACTTTTGTTTTCTCATAGTGCATGTCGCGGAAATCACTCCAGCGACTTTTTAGACGGAGGAGTATCATAAACATGCACATTTTGCAAATTTTCTGCTATTCCTTTGTCTCTTACCTCTCATTTTTTCTCTTTCCTCCGACTCCTTCGGCCTCGCGCAAATTCCGATGACAAAAGCGAACAGTTTGGGTCGCATTGGTCATCAGAAGGAAAGGAAACATTACAGCGGACCTTATGATTCCTCGTTAACACCTTTAGAGCCCCGTTCTTCCGGTCACGCGCGTCCCCCGATCCCAACGCCCAAAGTTGGGTCCATAAAAAACGGGAGCGACAAGTCTCGTGCTCGTCGCCACTTTTTCCACTCCATCGACAAAGTCGAGCGACCAGGATCGCGTTTTTTTTGTTTCATTTTTTTCCTTTCGCATTTTTTGTTGCCAACTGAGCGGAAAGTGCGGGATATTCAGAGAACGGAGAGTACTGTAGAATGGAAAAAAAACAATAAAATAAACAAAGAAGCAATTTTAAAAACAGTAATCAAACAAAAACACAGCAAATCATTGTTCTAAAAGGCCAAAACAGCTACTTTACGGCGTGTGAACGAAATGTCAAAAAAGTTTCCTTACGTCCTGCAACGAAAACAAAGGCGGCAGAGTTGCAAACAGCAAAATAATTATTAGTAAGCATGTAGAATGTCACCATTATTTTTTTCCGTTGTTATTGGCACAGTAGGCGAAGAAATCGCTTTTGCCTCATTCTGAATCGCAAACGACGGGTTCCCACTTCGCACGGTGCAATCAATGGCTCTGCAAAATTTTTACAGCGAAAAAACACAAACTGCACCGTACCGTCAAATCCTTATTTACGTGGCAGACATTGCCGTTTGTGCATGATAATCGATCAAGAGGGAGGGAACTGTTCAAGTTGGCATTTCGTCACAAATATGGGATCCGAGAGATCTTTTTTGACCGATTTTTTGTCTAATTTGGTAAAAACAAGGTCTTTTTTTAAAAAATTTACCGTTTTCAAGCTATATGGATTTTTTTCGGATTTGTTTTGACCGGTAATACCTAGCGGGAAAATTGGAAAATAATTTTTCCGATAAATCTTTGGACGAAAAGCCAATTTGAAGAGTTCCCTTTTCAATTTGACGTGCGCCGTAAAAACTGCAATTCAGAAGTAGCTGTACTTTAAGCGCGACAGTTCGACTGCTCCAAGGATTTTGATGAAACTCGATATGACGCGTTTGATGGGAACAATCGAATAATTATGCAGCTTACTTAATTTTGAGAAACGAAAATCGCTGTTATCACCTTTTTCTATTGTCATTTCGTCTGTGATTTGAGTTATAATATTTTTCAAAACTTTTTGGAGACAGCAGCTATGCCTTGCTACCTTGTTGATCAATAATGTCAACAATATATGCGATTATGACCCTTTGGCAATTATGACCCTCATTTTCAGATAATTTGCCATTTTAAGGGCTATAATCGTTGGCAAAAGAGTGGTTGAACAAGAATCTCATCAACAACTAACCAAATAAGTTGAATGAGTTAAAAAAATCATCGAAATGGCTAGCCAACGGGGTGAGATTGGCAGATAAATCTTAAAAATCGCTAGAAAAAGGCAAAGCGATTGTTTTTGTTAGTCATTTTGAGCTTTTAGCTATTACACGAAGTTGATGGCCAACCGGACAACCTAATTTTTTTAAGGAATTGGTCATTTTAGCCCTTTGGTTTTCGATTTTACCCTTTGAAATCATTTGTTTTTGCGTTGCAGCGCGTTATTCGCTATCATTTCTCCATATTTTGCCTTAGCGTCAAAGATCGCTGAATATCTTTCTTCTCACATGTTTTGCAGTCCACGTATGGATGTCACAAAAGATTTTACGAGCATTCTCACCTCTTTTCAATGTATATAATACGTTTAGCCGACGGCGGAAAAAGCTAAAAGAAGACGTAGTCAAAGAATATCGCCAAAGGAAATGGTATATCTCTTTAATACAATTCCCTTGAGTGTTATAAGAATCAATAAACGAAATAAATGATATGTTTCGTTCTCTAGCCATTCGTATGTGCTTATTCATAGTTTTGATGACTTTTCCGCAAATGTCCGTATCCAATTACTGTCACTTTTCGCTTCCATGTTATCACACGTGCGGGCTGAAGTCAAAAGTCAACGGGGAAGAGAACGCCGCAGACGTCGGCGGCGCGGAGGATCCGTTTTCAGGAGTTGCAAGGCTCTCTTCGAAAGTCTGTTCAACGGAACGAGTTGCGAGATGGGAGCGCGCCATGTTTCTTTTTTCGATCCGGTTCTCCGTTGGAGTGCAATAGATCAACGGGGTGATCATCTTGTGTTCTGATCGGCGAAGAAGATTTACGAGCGGTAAATAAGGATGACAAAAAAAAGTTGTTAGTAATTAGATGAGAAAAGGGTTGTTGGTAAGCAGAAATAGACCTCAATGAGAGGAAAAAATACCGGAATATTTCTTTTTCTTATGTACTATTCCGTCAGTAAAGTCGTTGGAGTGATTGTGGTGATATGCACTGTGCGAAAACAAGAGTTCCCTTTGCACTGTGCAATTTTTTGTTTTTTGCACCGTGCAATAGGCCTTTTTTGGCTGTCGCTGACTTTTTGCACAGTGCAAACACCAAAAATCACTCCAGCGACTAACCGGACGGAGTAGTAAGAGAAGTTCGTCGTACGGAGTAATAGGCCACCCGTGGAGTAATTTCGGCAATATGCACTGAGAAAAAAAAAGTTCCCTTGGCACTGTGCAATTTCTTGCGTTTTGCACCGTGCAATAAGGTTTTTTGGCTGTCACTGACTTTTTGCACAGTGCAAACACCAAAAATCACTCTAGCGACATTTCGCACGAACTATTATTAAAAAAATTACCGGTCGATTTGCAACAGAAATCTACAAAATTTCTTCCCGTAAAAAAAACTAAAAAAAATATTAAACTTGGCGTGTGAACAAAACGTCCAACTAGTACAACATCGTTAGGTGATTATATCATAAATTAATCCCCAAAAAGCCAGTAAAATTAGGAAATCTCAACAAATCGATCGCTAATAGCAAGGATTTTTATAAAATCATTGATCACATCAAAGACCAATTAGCGCCTTGTCATGTGACATCAAAACAACAATCTTTTTTTTTCTTTTGGGTGTCCTGACGAAACCACCGTGGTCTCGAGATCGTAAAAATGTTACAAAATAAAAATTGGCGGATGACAAAAAATTTGGAGATGGAAATCAACATCATCAGGGGATAGTAAGCCGACTATAGACCGATGGAACATGCAAATTTCTGTCGAAAGAAACGCAAAGACAACGTAAGTAGATAACAGGAGAAGTGTTCGAAGTGTGACGTTGAGAGCTGGGCAAAAGTCGGCAAAAATTTGGATATATGCTTTATAATGCATCCGCAAGACCCATAGCCTCGGCATGAACAAGAATTCTCAGAAATAACCGGGATTTTTAGTCAAAAATTGAGTTATACCCTAAATACTCGTCGATATCTCGATTTCCGGACCTCAACCGAGTCAACGCAATAAAACTTCAAGCTTCTCAGAGAGCGTTATGTTATGACAGCAGATTTTTCTGTCCCCACTGAACGAGTAAGTTGCTGGTCCTCTAATTTCTCAAGAAAAGAGTCAGAAATGTCTTAGCAAAGACGGTCGCCTGAATCTTGCACTAGTCCGTTCGTAAAGTGATTTTTTGGTGTTTGCACGGTGCAAACAATGTGAGGGTGCAAGCGACAGCCAAAAAAAGTCTATTGCACAGTGCAAAGGGAACTTTTGTTTTTGCACAGTGCATATTGCGTAAATCACTCCAGCCACTTTACAGACGAACTACGACTAAGATCGTACGTCATATGCGAGATTCCGTGGACCTGCTTTCAAAAAACGACCGAAATTAATATCTCAATAAAAAAAATTGTTAGTTTTTCAAAAAATGTCATGAAAAAAGCCGCAACATAATACAATATTATACTTCTTTTCAAGATTACATTTAGGTTATTTTTTGCCTATGAAGCATTTGAGATGGATAGTTTACGCTTTGCAGAAAGAAGAAAAATTTTTAGGTCGAAAGTCGACAAAAACGAAGCATTTTTTGCAAATTTTGGCATTCAAAGTTTAATGCTTATTTCTACCGTAAAACGTAATTATTCCACAAAAAAATCACTTTTTTCCGCACAAAACTGACAAAAATCTCGCCAAAAAGCATTTTTCTCTCTGACCGCTTTCCGAATTGTGCGTAATCTCTCGTGGATAAAGATTAGTTGATTATCACGGCTCTACCAGAAAAGCGGGAGCTCAGATTTTCGAAAATTGATGCATAACCGGCTTCGAACTGTTGAGAAATTCAAAGAAAATCGTTGAAAAATTAATGTCAATCTGGTTCATTACTGTTTGTGCGCTACGATTCCTCCAAAATCCTTTAGTTTTTTTATTAAAGTGCATCGACTTACACCACCGACCACCTAGACTTTTATGATGATGAAGTTTTTTCGCGTTCACGTCTGGAAAATCCGGATGAAGCGACGAAAAGCCGCTGGCTCCGTCTGACGAGCGAGGCATTTACAACTTCAAAAAAAGAACCGGTCGAAATTCGAACAACTTTTACACGGCATTGGATTACGACAAAATGCCAGGATTAACGGGAGAAACTAAGGTTTAAGAACTTGTTAAATAAATGTAATCAAAAATGTATGCTTGGAAAGTAAAATATTAGCTTGGAAAGAATAGAATTAGCCATTTTTTCAAATTCTAAAAAATTTATTTTTCATTGTTCAAAGCAACAAACATTAACAAGTGTAAGCACCGTCAGAATCAACAACATGTTGCCACTTCTGTGGTAGCATTTGAATTCCCCGTCTGTAAAAACCAGAAGACTTGCTGTTGAGGAATTCCGTCAACCACTGTTCGAGGTCCCTTTGATCGTCGAATTCTTTCTCCTGGAGGGCATTGACTAGTGAATGGAACAAATGGTAGTCCGTTGGTGCAAGGTCGAGTGATGTGGTATTACAATCCAGCCAAGGCTTTGCAGTTTCTTCTGAGCGACTTTTGAGACATGCGGTCTGGCGTTGTCATGCAGAAAGATATTGGAGTTTTGAGAGAAGAGAACTCAGATATTTCTATAATATTTTTCTGTGCTAATAGTCCGTTCGTAAAGTCGCTGGAGTCATTTCCGCGATATGCAATGTGCAAAAAAAATTTCCCTTTGCACTGTGCAATTTCTTGCCTTTTGCACCGTGCAATAGGCTTTTTTTGGCTGTCGATTGCACCCTAACTTTTTTCGCACAGTGCAACCGCTAAAAATCACTTTAGCGACTTTACGAACGGACTGTACAAGGCTCAAATACACGGACTGTACAAGGCTCAATATTGAAAGAACGTGCCGTAATTACAGGGCACGTCAAATTGAGAGGGGAACTCTTCAAATTGGCTTTTTGTCCAAAGATTTATTGGAAAAATTATTTTCTAATTTTCCCGCTAGGTATTACCGGTCAAAACAAGTCTGAAAAGAATTCATATGGCTCGAAAATGGTAAACTTTGTCGAAAAAGACCTGGTTTTTACCAAATTAGACAAGAAATTGGTCAAAAAAGATCTTTCGGATCCCATATTTGTGACGAAATGCCAACTTGAACAGCTCCCTCCCTCTTGCTATTTCGATTGACGTGCAGGGCCAGAGCAATTACTTTTGAATCGCGCTTTTTACGATGTGGAAACGAAATGTCCGAAAATTTTCTTTGTCTACTGTACCAATAGAAACGGGAAAAAATAATGGTGACATTCTACATGTCTACTGATAACTATTTTACTGTTTGTAACTCTGCCGCCTTTGTTTTTGCTGAAGGACATAAAAAAAACTTTTTTTGACATTTCGTTTCACAGGCCTTAAAGGCAAAATTCAAACCAAGTCGTCTTTGTTCTTTAAAGGGTAACTACAAAATGTCCAAAAAACGTCCTTGTCTACCGTACCAATAAGTACAAAAAAAAATAAGTGCCATTTGACATGCTTGCTGCCAATTGTTTTACTGTTTGCAACTCTGCCGCCTTTGTTTTTGCTGCAGGACATTAAAAAACTTTATTTGAGATTTTGTTTCACACGCCGTAAAAAGCGCAATTCAAAAGTTGTTGTACTGGGCTATTAATAAATTTTTGGTCTAGAATTTCTTCAAGTCGTATATATGTATATGTACTTTATACGTATGTAACCCTTGTTTGAAGCCGGTTTTTTTCCTGTCAAAAAATTTTTTCAATTCATAAGGGAAACAAATGGCCTATGAAAGTGATCAATCAACTTGTTCCGGGTCCTCCGAGGCCAACGAACTTTGCACTTCCCTTTCCACTTCTTCAACATGTCACAAAAACATCATCCTCTCCTCAATGTTTGATTTTTTCCCCGAAAAAATGCCTAAATTATAGAGCACAGATAATTGAGAGTGCGCTAGAGAAAATCCCCGATAATCACAGACCTGAAACTCCGCTGGTTTTCCAAATGCCCTCCGGGCAAACCGGAGAAAATGACAGGTTAAAAAGGCGAGTTCAAAAGTCGAGAGTGCGTCTCGTTTTGGGAGCAACAAAAATAATTTTATTCCTTATCTTTTCGGCCGCTAAATTATTTATATCCATTTCCCCATCCGTAATTATTGATGGGAAGGTTCGCGGAATCGCCCCTTAATTATGGGTGTTTCAATTAGAAATGGGTGTCGAATTGATTGCTGGCTCCGCGAATTTGAGTCAGAGGTAATTGCAGTAGGAGAAAAAGCCTCCAAATTCGAGGCTTATTAGAGCCAATGGACATGATGATTAAAGGGCCAGAGCAACTACTTTTGAATTATCCTTTTACGGCATGGAAACGAAATGTCAAAAAAGGTTATTTATGTCCTGCAGCAAAACCAAAGGCGGCAGAGTTGCAAACAGTTAAATATTTATCAGTAGACATGTAGAATGTCACCATTATTTTTTCCCGTTGTTATTGGTACAGTAGACAAAGAAAATTTTTGGACATTTCGTTCCCACATCGTAAAGAGCGCGATTCAAAAGTTGTTGTTCTGGCCCTTTAAGAATATTTTGAATTTTTAAAGGGAATTTAGTGAAAACTCGGGATTTAAAACGGATTTTCAGGAAGACCTGACAAGGAAGAACTGATAGCGACATTCATGATTCTAATGAAAATTGACACAAATTTAGTTTATAGTTTTATTATTAAGTAATAGGCCGTCCGTGGAGTAATTTCCGCGACATGCACGGTGCAAAAACAGAAGTTCACTTTGCACTGTGCAATTTCTTACTTTTTGCACCGTGCAATAGGCTTTTTTTGGCTCGCAACTTGACCTTCTTTGCACAGTGCAAACTCCAAAAATCTCTCTAGCGACTTTCCGGACAGACTAGTACTCCAAGAGCGACGCTCAGATTCAGAAACAGTGCAGAAACAACAAAGATTTTTTCTCCGAAAATTGGAAAAAACACAATATTTTTTTGCGAATTTTGTCATAAATAGTCTTGTAGCCATTTCTACCGTAGAAGGTAATGTTTTCACAAAAAATCACATTTTTTCGCACAAAATTAGAAAAAATATGGTTAAAAAGTGTTTTCTCTCTGACTGCTCTCCATCTTTCGCGTACTCTCTCATCCGCAAAGATTGCTCAATATCTCGGCTGTTTCTGCAAGCTGCAAGCTAAAACTTTTAGAAATTGATGTATGGCACATGCTTAAAGTGTGTGCAAAATTTGAAAAAAAGCCGATTGCCACACTTTTAATACTTTACTTGTTAGCACGACCAACTTTTGAGGAGATTAAACGCAAATGTTTAGTCCAAATAATACGATTATACGATTAGTACAATTGTTGGACATGGCTTGCATCGTGCGACTCACCGCGAAGATTGCATCTTGGCGTTACGTTACAATTGGTCGATTTTGGAGATTTAGACGCGGATTTTGGCAGTAACGAGAGAATCGACCGGACGGAGCGGTCGTTTTCGGTGGAACCTTCTGTGAAGTAATCTCAGAGATACGATTAGTGTTTATTTGGAGAGTATTTGAGAGGATAAATTCATTATTGTGGATATTTGGTGTGTTATTTGATATTTGAGGACTAAGGCGAACCAGCGGGCAACCTTATTGATCCTTTTCAATTTCGAATATATTTTTGTCCAATTTTTTCCCAGGAATTTGTGGATATGACGCGTTTGATGGGAACAATCGAATAATTATGCAGCTAACTTAATTTTGAGAAACGAAAATCGCTGTTATCACAAGTTTCTATTGTCATTTCGTCTGTGGTTTGAGTTATAATATTTTTCAAAATTTTTTGGAGACAGCGGCTATGCCTGCTACCTTGTTAATCAATAATGTCAACAATATATGCGATTATGACCCTTTGGCAATTATGACCCTCATTTTCAGATAATTTGCTATTTTAAGGGCTATAATCGTTGGCAAAAGAGTGCTTGAACAAGAATCTCATCAACAACTAACCAAATAAGTTGAATGAGTTAAAAAAATCATCGAAATGGCTAGCCAACGGGGTTGGATTGGGTAGTAGATCTTCAAAATTGCTAGAAAAAGGCAAAGCCAACGTTTTTGATAACTACCTTGAGCTTTTAGCTATAACTCCAAATTTCTGGCCAATCAGACAACTTTCCTTTGGATCTATAGGGAATTATAGCCCTTTGTCTAGCGATTATAGCCCTTTTATTAACCAATGATTTTAAACAGTAAGTCATAATCGACGGTGGGTCATAGTAGTCCGTCCGGGAAGTCACTGCAGTGATTCTTGGTACTTGCACGGTGCAAAAAGCAAGAAATTGCACAGTGAAAAGCGAAATTTTGTTTTCTCACAGTGCAAAATCGCAAAAAAATACACCAGCGACTTTACGGACGGACTAGCGATCGCTTTTATTTTTACAATTTGGCCCCACATGCATTTTACTGAATCCCCTTGGCTGACATCTTCCAACCTTTGAGGGGCCGCTCATTTCATTCCCGAATAAACAGTGGCGCGTGAGATTCCCCCCTCCCCTCCCCCCTGGCGGACCTTCCCGTGTGCGTGTTTAAGCGGACAAGGCCGCAGGGCCCGGAGGTGCGCTCTCATCTCAATATTCCCCTTCCTTCTTTTTCCGCGAAATTCCCCCCTTGGCTTTTTGGATATCGAAATTTTTGGGTTTAAATAAATTTTTTTGGGGTTTCTGGAGGTCCTTTGCTGTTAAAAGCCTTGTATCAACTTTTCATAGCCTTAATCGTTCTCTACAGTACTTACAAGATCTGCTCTGCGCTTTCCGAAAAAAATATCAGGACTTTAAGCTCTAAATTCGCTAAATATTCAAAGATTCTCTGAGACTTTTTAGGGCTATTGCAGCGAAATCGATACTTTTACGTTAGCAATCATTTTCAAAACACCAACAGCTTGTTGTAAACTGCAAGTACGAAATTTACGGAGTTTAAAGGTCAATATTTTCCGGCGAAGTATAGAAAAAATCTAAAAAAAAGTGTTTTTTTGTTTTTCCCGTAACTTTAATTAGTGGTCGTTCAAGATAGTTAAATATCTCAGCTCCCTTTGCAAAGGGCAAGCTAAGGTTTTCAGCGATTCGTATTTAGTCAATGCAGGAGATTAGTGTAAAATTTGAAAAAATCTGGCGATGCAAAAACAGATTTTTAAAAAATTTGCATATGCAAAAATTTTTTTCAAAATTTAGCATGCTTTTAAAAGTGTTTCTTACTAGTGCAGATTCGCTGGAGTAATTTCCGTGACATGCACTGTTAAGAAACAAAAAATTCGCTTTGCACTGTGCAAGCTCTTGCTGCTTGCACCGTGCAATAGGCTTTTTTCGGCTGTAGCTCGCACCCTGACCTCTTTTTGCACTGTGCAAACACCAGAAATCACTCCAGCGACATTCTAGATGGACTAGTATCTGTCTCCTCGCGTTTACAATGAAATTTTGCGATTGTAATAACAGCATTTTATTTTGATCTTCTTTTCAGTATGCCTTTAGGCTTTCTGCGCGTTGTACTTGATACAATCCGCCTGTAAATGCGATAATCCATCGATATAATCGCCGAGTTTTGACTAGTCCCTCCGTAAAGTCGCTGGAGTGATTTCCACGATAAGCACTGTGCGAAAACGAAAGTTCCCTTTGCACTGTGCAATTTCTTGCTTTTTGCACCGTGCGGTATACTTTTTCTCGCTCGCACCCTGATCCTTTTCGCACAGTGCAAACACCAAAGATTGAACCAGCTCCCTTACGCACAGACTAGTTGCTTCTTTGCTAACGACACTCTTAATTTCCCCTGTTTATTCCTCTAAAATTCGCTTTATTCTTCTTTTACCGCCAAATTCCCCCCTTTCTGCACTTCATTTCGCATATCAACTTGTGTTTTGACATATCTCCCTCTCTGCATTTGCCCTTCATCTTTCCGTCTCTTCGCTGCGAGAACTCCGTTCCAAAAATGCCTGCGGCCATTCGGCCCTCATTATGGTGCGCCCTCATTTGGGCAGGCGGCCGACACAGGGGAGAGGGAAGGAAAGGGGGGGGGGGGGAAAGCCAAATAGAAACGGATATGGTCTCTCGTTTTAATTTTTTCGGCCGCGCCACTCTCCATTCCATTCCACCACCGGCCGTCCCCGCATTCCTCGCCCCGGAGGCAATGTTCCGCTGTTTTGCGGGCCCTGGCCCGTTCTGTTCCGTATTTTAGGGGGATTTGGAGGTGGATTTGGAGGGGTTTTTGGGCCAACGAAGGATTATTTCCATTTTTTTTCGAGGAAAAACGAACATTTTGCTCTTTTAACCACTCTTAATCATCCATATATAGAAGTTTCTGTAGAAGAAAGTCGATACGGATACTCCCAATTGATCCAGATCGCTTGTAACTGCCTTTCAAATCAGTTCGTAGCAAAAACTTTATCTGGTTCTGAGTCTATAGACAATTAAATTATTTAGTAAAAATCCCCCATCTGTTATCCTTGGATTTCCTTGAAATTCAGACCATATACTCCTTACAGCTTGTATTTTAATCCCTGAAAATCTAAGCTTGTCACTTGCGTCCGCAACGGAGATATGGCACCGTTTTCTCAGAGAGCACGAAAAGTGAAGAGAGTCGGTCAGACAAAAAAACATTTTTCGGCTCTATCTTTGCGAGTTGTGGAAGAAATAAATTGAGTGTTAGTGGAAATATTACACTCCTCAGCTGTAGCAGACACTGATTTTTTCAAAGCCAAAATCGAGAAAAAGTATATTTTTTTTGCAAACCTTGGAGTTGAAAATTTCGGCAGTCTCTGCAAAGCGCAAACTAAAAATCTGAATTATACCTTATATAGCCTTAAAGGGCCAACACAGCGAAAACAAAGGCGGAAAAATTGTAAACAGTAAAATATTTATTAGTAAGCATGTAGAATGTCAACAATACGTTTTTTTCCGTTGGTACAGTAGACAAAAAAACTTTTTGGACATTTCGTTTCCACGCCGCACGTTAAATCAAACAGAGTAGTCTTCAAGTTGGCAATTCGTCTTGTACACTTCGCAACATCGAAGAAAAATATTTTTTGGGTATCTAAATTTGTCATTTCTTGTCAGAATTTGCTGAAAAATATCGCAAATTGTTGGAAAAAATTATTTTATTGTGGTATGGCGGTTATTTTGCCGTTTTCCGTCAAATACTAGCTATAAACGTAAATCAAGAAAAAAGGCGGCAGCCAGGAAAATAATTTTTCGCACGTGTTGCAAAGTGTCAAAGACGAATCGCCAACTTGAAGGCATCCCTCTCTCTTGCTGTTTCGATTTGACGTGCGCCGTAAAAAGCGTAATTAAAAAGTATAATAGTTGTACTGTTCCTTTAATTCAAATTTGCCTCAAGTTTCAGGAAAATCAAAGCTTTTTGCTTGGAACACTTTCTGTTTTAATTTTATCCACATTTTCAAATTTTTTCATTGAAAATCGCATTTTTCTTAAAAGGGTCAGTCAGCTACTTTTGAATGGTGCTTTTTTCGGCGTGGAAACAACATGTCCAAAAAGTTTCTTTGTGTACTGTACCAATAACAACGGAAAACATACTGGTCACATTCTACATGCTTACTAATGGAAAGCGGACAAGGGGTCTTCCTCCAAAAGATTCCGATCCCTTAGCCCGAACAAATATCAACGAGACACAACTCGATGATCTGCAAATCGGCACCGATAAATATCCAAATACCGGTTTATCCGCTAACTCCCAATCTCAATAAAATAGCCGGAGTTACGGGCTCAGATAAACACACAAAAGGTCCACTGACTTGTAGCGAAAGAGGCCAACCGCTTTCTTCAGCTGTTTCTTCCCAAATCTTCTCCACCGACTGATTGTCCCATTCCAATTATCCACGTCTTTCCCATTTTACCGGTCGTTCGTTGTCGTTGCGGGACCAAATGCGTCTCCGGATGCCCGTGGCTCTCATTTTAATGTTTGCTTTTAACTCTGCCGCCTTTGTTTTCGCTGCAGGACATAAAAGGACTTTTTTGACATTTCGTTCTCACGCCGTAAAAAGCACAATTCAAAATTAGTTGTTCTGACCCTTGAATCCATTTCTCAGTATATCCTGCTTTAAATATCCTTAAATTCAACACTTTGCCTTATTCAGCTTTCAGCCCTTTGACAAATTCCCAAAATCCCTAAAAAAATCTCCCGCAGCGTTGGAGCTTTTACATTTCTTCGTATGTTCAACCTCTTCGGTCCCTGAAACTTGTTATTTCCTTCTCTAAACTACACATGCCGGACCATTATCAGCATGCCTCCGGGCCGCATTGTCCCTTCATTTTCCCGTCCAATGTTTTCTGTTTAATTTTGTGGCATGTGTAAATTAAAAAAATGCCGCCGGTCTTACGACGACTTTACCCGACTTTTTACGTGTTCGGGGAAGCGAAGGAAATTTTAATATATCGAAGCCGAGTAAAGCCGTTGAATAAAGAAGACAGTCTGAGCGTCGCTCCAAATGCGACGCTCAGATTCTCTTCAAATTTTACACACCCGTAGGGCATACGCTACGTTTCAATTCGTAAAGATTTTAGCTCGCGCTTTGCAAAGGCAGCCGAGATATTTAAAGGGCCAGAACAGCTACTTTCGAATTGTGCGTTTTACGGAAACGAAATGTCAAAAAAAGTTTTTTATGTCCTGCGGCGAAAACAAAGGCGGTAGAGTTTGAAACTGTAAAATAATTATTAGTCAGCATGTAGAATGTCACCATAATTTTTTTCAGTTGTTATCGGTACAGTAGACGAAGAAATTTTTGGACATTTCGTTTCCACGCCGTAAAATGCGCGATTCAAAAGCAGCTGTACTGTTCTTGTGCTCTACCCGTAGAATTTCGCTTGTTAGCGCTTTGAAGTCATACTAGTCCGTTGGTAAAGTCACTAGAGAAATTTTCGCGACTTGCACTGTGCGAAAACAAAAGTGTACTCTGCACTGTGCAATACACGTCAAATGGAAAAAGCAAGAGGGTGGGAACTGTTCAAGTTGGCATTTTGTCACAAATATGGGATGCGAGAAATGTTTTTGACCGATTTCTTGTCTAATTTGGTAAAAACCAGGTCGTTTTTGACAAAGCTTACCATTTTCAAGCTATAAAGGCAACTTTTTGGACATTTCGTTCCCACGCCGTAACAACCGCGGTTCAAAAGTAGCTGTTCCGTCCCTTTACAGGACCAAAGCAAATACGCTTGAACTTTGTTTTTTACCGCTTGGAGGACGAAATATCACCGAGTTTACAGATTGTAGAATACTTCCTCGTCAGTTTTAAAATTATTAAAATTTTGTTTCAAAGGCGTGGGAGAACAAAAAATTCTGTGACATTTCGTCTTCCAAGCCGTAAAAGCGAGATTCAAATGTATTATAGTTAGTTTGATCTTTTAACGATCTCTACCGCAGAGAGAGTACACGAAACGCGGAAGGCGGTCAGAGAGGAAGCACATTTTTTGGCCATAATTTTGTTATATACCAGCCTCTACATATTTCACGTGCTCTCTCGTCGGCAAGGTTTTTCGTAGCTGCCTAAATTTTTTTTAATTGGTTTGCTGACTAAATATTAGTATGTTCAAAAATTGTATGGACATTTGTCACATTGATTGCACAGTTTGCACTGTCCCACGTTTGTCGCCGCCGCACAGTGAATTTCACACTCTTCGCACAGTACAAACCTCAAAAATGCCGCTTGCACTGTGCAAAATACCGAGCGTCGACGCAGCGACAGATGAAGTTGAAAAAAGTTTGTGTCGCCGCGATATTCCTATTGCACAGTGCAAAAACAAAAAAAAGGTGAAATGCACAGTGCAAAATGGGGGTTTTTTGTGCACCTTGAAGCTACAAAATGTCCATGTACTCTGTGGAAATACTAATATACTAGGCCGTTCAAAAAGTCACTGGAGCGATTTTTGGAGTTTGCACGGTGCAAAAAAGGTCAGCAAGTGACAGCCGAAAAAAGCCTATTGCACGGTGCAAAATGCAAGAAATTGCACAGTGCAAAAAGAACTTTTGTTTTTGCACAGTGCATGTCGCAGATATCACATCCAGCGACTTTACGAACGGACTAGGATCATAGCTTACGTGCCAAATTTAAAAAAAAAATCAAAATTTTCGGGATATCCCTTTAAGACATTTTTTCTAACAACCGGTTTCCAAGTCCTACTGTATCTTTTTCCAAATCGCGCTTTGAAACACTGTAGCCGCACAAGTACGAAAACTCAATTTTTATGGTCGCACTTTGAACTCAGGTCCAAAATCTGCCACCTTTTTTGGTAATTGTAGTTTCGGGCTTCTTTTCAATTGCTCTCTTTCCGTTTTTGACTTTTTTCGAACATGAATAGCGAATTTACCAGTATTACTTTACCTCGGAATTGTAATTACCCCCATTTACGGGCGCTCTGCATTCGTTTCGCATTGGCGACAGGTGTGGGGTAGGTGGGATACGGTAATTGTTAGGAAATTTGTCATTTTCCCTTGTAGTTTTAGGGTTTTGAGACTTTTTGGGTTAGAAATTAGCTGAAAAGTACCAAATAAGATGCAAATATTTGGATGCAAATTTTCACAAATTAAAGCCAAATTTTTTTTACGAAATCAGCAAGGTTTTTAGCTCGCGCTTTGCAAAAACAATCGACATTTTTAGGTAGAATTTCAAATGGCAAAGATTTAAAATTTTATTGCGAATTTTGGCATCAAAATTTTTGCAGCTTTTTCTACCGTAGAGTGTATGTTGCTACAAAAAATCATTGTTTTTCGTGAAATTGTCAAAAATATGGCCAAAAAAGAAAAAAATGTGAAATTTTTCTGCGGATTTTGGCATGAAAAGCTATGTGCCTATTTACACCGTAAAGGGTAATGTTTCCACAAAAAAATGTATTTTTTTCGTACAAAATTGGCAAAGATATCGCCAAAAGTGTTTTTCTCTCTGACCGTTCTCCGCATTGCGCGTACTCTCTTGGCAGATCGTTGAATTTCTTGGCTATCCTGCAAAGTTATAACATTCAGAAATTAAGATGTGGGCTATGCCCAAGGTATATGCAAGACATTTTTTTCCAAATTTTGGCATGAAAAAAAGCTTCATGACAATTTGTACTGTTGAGCGAAATTTTCCCACAAAATATCATTTTTTTCTACGCCAAACTGGCAAAGATATGGCAAAAAACTGTTTTTCTCTCTGCCCGCTCTCAGCGTTTTGCGTGCTCTCTCGACAGATCGTTGAATATCTTGGCTGCGCCGGCAAAGCTCGCGCTAAAACTTTGAGGAATTGTAATTGCAAAAATTAAGTGCAAAAATTAACTATCATTTCTATTCCAATCGACCGGTCGATTTTCAAGTCCCAACAATTTCGTATTTTTCATAATTTTAATTTCAATTTTTATAAAGACCAATGTTGTAATTAATTTAATTTAATTTTTTGAATCACTTCCCTATACCTCAAGATATTATTTGATTATTTTCGTCCATTATAGTTTCGTGGAAATGCACCTGCCTCAACACACATGCATAATTAACCACACATGTCTTGTTTTCCGCCGCACTTTTGCTTTGCTTTGCGTATTTATGTATAATTTGGTCACATGGACCTGATGAAGGGTTAATAAGTTTATAGTTCCGTTGACCTCGAACAAAAACTGAGTGCTCGGCCTTTCCGGAGGGGCAACTTTTCATTGTCATACCTGCGTGATTCTTTTCCACCAATGATTAGGCAATAAGTTTGTTATGGTCGTATTACGCACTTGGAAGAGGGCATAGAAAGTGCGTGCTCGGAGGTTATTTTAAAACCTATTATATTTCCCTCCAAAATTGTTGACTTTCAAGTCATAAGCTTATGACTTGAAAGGAAGAAGTCATCTCTGGGATTTTCTCGGCTTATATGTCTCAATGCTTGTTTGAAATTTTTAACGCGCGTTTTGCAACCGAGATATTCAACGATTTGACGAGAGAGTACGCGAAACGTGGAGAGCGGTCAGAGAGAAAAACACTTTTTGGCCGTATCTTTGCCAGTTTCGTTGGAAAAAAAATTATTTTTTTGTAGAAACATTCTCCTTTGTGACAGAATTAGGCATAGCACAACGTTTCACGACAAAACTCGCAAAACGTTTCATATTTTTGCCAACAATCGATTCAAAAATTTCGGTCTTTTCTGCAAAGCGCGAGCTAGAAATCTCGTATATCTCTTAGAAAAAATAATACCAAATTTGTGTCAAGTTTTCATCAAGATATTACCGTCGCATTTGCATTGCTTGAATCTGCAAGCCAATTTCGGCTGGACTTAATACAGTCGCTGAAACAACTGAAGATCCCATGGAACTGGCAAAGATATGGCCAAAAAGTGTTTTTCTCTCTGACCGCTCTCCGCGTTTCGCGTACTCTCTCGGCCGCAAAGATCGTTAAGTATCTCGGCTGCGCTTGCAAAAGACCAGCTCAAATGTTCAGGAATTAGAAGCTGGCCAAAGTACAGTATCCTTACGAAAGTACAGTATCCTTACGAATCTAATCGCATACTTAGATCCCTAAAAAAATTTACATTAAACTTTGGACTCTCCGTTCTGTTCTTTTCCAAAAAAAATTTACCAAAGTTCCTCCTACAATAATCCCCCAACCAATTGTATGCGTAAACTATACCCCCCAGCGCTTACAATTCCCACAATTAGGCCGTCCAAATTTTTGCAGTACATACATCAAACACCTCACTTCGAACACTCTTCGTATCTTGTTGTTATAGCAACAAATGGAAGAAAAAAATGTTGGAATTCGCGAGACGCGTTATTTTAATACTCGAAGAGTATTGAATTACCGACCCCAACCGCGTCCCATTACCTGCTCTTTAAATTTCGAAAAAAGCCAATGCTTTTTTTCGCTCTTTCCCCAATTTCAACGTGAATTTAACGGGAAAAACGTTGTGGGAAATTAACCGCCGTTTCATTGAGGTTAGCGGAATTTGCGGGATTGATGGGCCAGAAGAACAACTACTTTTGAATCGCGTTTTTTACGGTGTGGAAACGAAATGTCCAAAAAAGTTTCTTCGTCTGTTGTATCTGTACCAATAGCAACGGGAAAAAATAATGGTGATATTCTACATGCTTATTAACAACTATTTTACTGTTTGTAACTCTGCCGCCTTTGTTTTTGCTGCAGGACATAAAAAAACTTTTTGACATTTCGTGTCACACGCCGTAAAAGGCGCAATTCAAAAGTAGCTGTTCTGGCCTGTTTAATGAGAATACTAGTCCGTCTTTAAAGTTGCTGGAGTAGTTTCGGCGACATGCACTGTGCGAAAAAAATTCTCCCTGCACTATGCAATTTCTCTTTTTTACGGCGTGGAAACGAAATTTCAAAAAAGTTTTTTTATGTCCTGCGGCGAAAACCAAGGCGGCAGAGTTGCAAACAGTAAAATAATTATTAGTAAGCATGTAGAATGTCACCATTATTTTTTTCTGTTCTTATTGGTACAGTAGACGAAGAAACTTTTTGGACATTTCGTTTCCACACCGTATAAAACGCGATTCAAAAGTAGCTGTACTGCCTGCCCGTGGCCGTTCAATAATTTTTTTATCGTTATATAATTTCCTTTTTACCTTTTTATCGTTATATAATTCCCTTTGTTAATCAGGTTTCTCTAATAATGTCTTATATGTAAATGCTGCCTTATCATTCCGTAGTTCCCATAAATCTCAAATTGACCAAAAAACAAAGTGAATTATGTGACAGTTACTAATAGGAAAAAGTAAGCACGTAGAATGTCACCATGATTTTTTCTGTTGTTACTGGTGCAGTAGACACAGAATTTTTTTGGACACGCCGTAGAAACCGCGATTCACAAGTAACTGTACTGTCCCTTTAAACGCCTTGCGAGATTAAAAAGGTTTTTGGCGATATTTTTGTCAGTTTCGAGTGAAAAAAAATAATTTTTTATAAAAACATTACCCATGTCTATAGTAGAAATACACATGAAATTTTTTATGCCAAAATTCGCAAAAAAGTGTCTCACTTTTATTCACTAAACCACTGATTACTAAAAATTTTAGCCCACCCATTGCAAGCACGGCCGAGATATTCAGTAGTTATTGCCAAAAATGCGAAAAATTATAATCATTGGCGATTTTTTTGCGGAAAATTTTGCGCTCTCCCGTAGAAATAATACCGAAATAACTCCAGTGGCCTTGCGAACGGACTAGTATCCCTTCAAAGACTGTAGCCTTGCCGCCCTCCAAGTGTCACTCAAATCTGCCCTTTGAACTTTGACAATTCTCGTTTTTATTCCCGATTCTGATACTTAAAAGTTGTTTGGTTTCCCCACTTGTCTTTTAGCTCTCTTCTCAAGCACTCTACTGTAGCAACCCCCCTGCATTGCCTCCCCCATCAATCTTCTACGTAGTCCTATTACGCACCATTTTTTTCATCCACTATTGGCTTTGCTCGCAAATCTTTTCTCCAACAAATTTTTTTACTATGTATACCGCTAATCCGCACCCAAATATAAGATTGAACGTAGACGAGGGCTAAGCCGGTTTCGGCCAAAATCCTCGCCACACCTTCGTCGGATAAAAGGTCTTAATTTGCACCACTCGACTCGTCTCATCCGACGATTTCCGTAACTCAAAGTTTAAGAGTGTAAAAAGTGTAAGGTAACGGGGTCTCTGTTGGATCCATAAAAGGTCGATTTGAATCCATTAAGAGGCTGATCTTGTCTTGTCGATTTAAACATGACATCATGAGGCTCATTTCGTGGGGATACTACGCACGGCAACCCAAAATAGAAGAAAAATGACTGACAAAATAAATAAAATCATTGCGTGAAAAATATTTTTCCATCAAAAAATCACACGAAAAATTCATTTCGTTTCATTTCAATCGAAAAGCGGCGGGAGACTCCCTGAATTGCCGTGCTACGCCTTTTCAAAAGTGCGTAGACTTTTTGTGGTGTTGCACAGTGCATTTTCTTTTTTTTCTGCACGGTGCGCGCTTTTTTGAAGCATTTTGCACTGTGCAAACCTCAAAAAAGCCGTTTGCACTGTGCAAAACTCTTGGCGCCGACGCAGCGACGTAGTTGAAAAAAGCTCGCGTCGCGGAGATATTTTGATTGCACAGTGCAAAGCGTCAAATGCACTGTGAAAAAAGGGCACTGTGCGGCCGGCGACAAAAATCTACGCGCTGTTGGAAAAGCGTAGCATACTGTATATCAAAGCGAAAAAATAAGGTGTTTTTTGTTTAAAAAAATGATTTTAATTAGAGTTTTTGACTTCAAATTTTAGTTTCTCAATCTAAATTGCTTGAATGTCAATTCTTTAAAATTTTAGCTCGCGCTACGCACGGACAGCCAAGATATTCAGCGATCTTTGCCGTTGAGAGAGTACGCAAAATGAAGTGAGCGGTCAGACAGCAAAATGGTCTTTCTTCATAGGTATGCCGATCTGGCATGGACAAAATTGTTTTTTTATAAAGGTATTTTGCTCCTCATCTTCAACAAACAATGATTTTTCTTCGTTTAAATCGACCTGTTTATTTCTTTTATATATTATATTATACTAGTCCGTCCGTAAAGTCGCTGTAGTGGGTTCCGCGACATGCACTGTGCGAAGACAAAAGTTGATTTTGCACTGTGCAATTTCTTGCCTTCTGCACCGTGCAATAGGTCTTTTTTGGGTGTCGCTCGCGGCATCACCGTTTTTTACACAATGCCAGCTCCAAAAATCTCTCTAGCGACTTTCCAGATGAGCTAGTATCACTTTCTGTGCGTTTACAATGAAATTTCGCGATTGTAATTACTATATTTTATTTTGATGTTCTTTTCAGGATGCCTTGGGCTTTTCTGCACGTTGTACTTGGCACAATTCACCTGTAAATGCAATGATCCCTCGCCGAGTTTTGACTATTTTCAATTTTCTTTCCAAATTTTGCATAATTTCCTCGTCCCTAAAAAATCTCAAACTCGCCCATTTCGGTCATTCCGCCTCGGGGCAGACATGTGCGAGAAGAGGCGAAGCCGGTGGGGGGCCTTGCGTCTTATAATTGCCTTGTTTTTGGTTGATGTCGGAGCAAAGAGTGCAATTACTGGCAGTAATCTCGCGTTTACTCGCTCGTTTTTTGCCGCGCCCGCCACCTTTTTGGAGTTGTACAACATTAGCCGCCGGCTTCTCTCTTCGTACCCATTCATACGCAATTATAAGACGGAATCGCGGCGACAGTTCGGAGAGACGGCCAGACAGCCCGCGAAATAGTGCGCGTTTGTGGCGACGGCAGAGAGTGAGGGAGATTAGAGACTGCGCTGTGCGAGGAGAGCGGCGCGACCAGTAGGCCGGTTAGCGGTTCGGGCCGAGAACGCTACACATTACATCGGGCCGGGTAATTACTCTGACTTGGGCCATCTACAGCCAGGTGTGCGGCGCCATCTTCGGCATTGTTTCCGCGGAAACCATTGTACGGACAATCATCGTATCTTCGGTCGGCCCCTCTTTGAAGACACGGCGGGGGAGCGCGGAGTACTCGGGATGGCTGAAGGTAATCTATTGATTTGCCACAAAGGATTTGGCGTCTTATGGGGGATAATGGGAATTTGACGATTTTTGGAACGTGTTATATGTATTATTTTTTACGTATATGTAGAGTTGCTTTGTGGCCTCGGGCTACAGAAACGGTTAAGATCGAACGAATTGAAATGGGAGTTGCTTAGATTGCG
Organism: Bursaphelenchus mucronatus; assembly: GCA_025436335.1. NCBI lineage: Eukaryota > Metazoa > Nematoda > Chromadorea > Rhabditida > Aphelenchoididae > Bursaphelenchus > Bursaphelenchus mucronatus. Next base: position 10,395,515 of record CM046357.1, on the reverse strand, counting down.
AAGCGTGTTTATGCATGTTGAGCAAGGTTTTACGCTTAGATTTTCTTAAATTTTTTTTTCATAGAGTAGTAATATGGATATAAATCAATTAATCAAAGTTTTAGCAAGCGCTTTGCAGGATGAGCCGGGATATCCTGCAATTTTTGCCAACCGGTGGGCCCTTTCTTTTACGTTCCTGATCTTTAAGAAAAAATATGTCCTAAGGGCGTAGCTGAGCGTCTTAAAAGTTGCAAGCTAGCTCAGAGACAAAAGGGACTAGATCATGGCCAAAACAGACCCAAATTTGGTATCAAAAAGTATCGCTGAGCGACACTTTTGACTTTTTATTTCGGGAAATGGCCGGGACTTTGGACTGCGCCGTTTGCGACACGAAAAATGGCCTCAAAGGTATCAAAAAGTATCCCAAAATGCGTTCTTTGTGACGGGATCATTTCTTTTTTTGTCTTTAATACTTTTTGATACCAAATTCTTTTTTTTATTATCTAACAAGCAAGCAGTTCCTGTAGCACTTATAAATTTATTACTATAATATAAGTAGACCTTCTTATTAGTCAACTGAGTCTCTCGTCTGGGAAAACCAGAAAAAAAGTCTAAAAAATCTGTCTTTCAATTGTTTTACTATATTTTACATACAAATAAGTAGTTGTTTGACACAAAAGACCCTTAAAGGGCCAGAACACCTACTTCTGAATTGCTCTTTTTACGGCGTGTGAAACGAAATGCCAAAAAAGTTTTTTTATGTCCCGCAGCGAAAACCAAGGCGGCAGTGTTGGAAACAGTAAAATAATTATTAGTAAGCATGTAGAATGTCACTATTATTTTTTTCCGTTGTTATTGGGACTGTAGACAAAGAAACTTTTTGGACATTTCGTTTCCACACCGTATAAAACGCGGTTCAAAAGTAGCTGTACTGCCTGCCCGTGGCCGTTCAATAATTTTTTTTCGTTATATATATAATTTCCTTTTTATCGTTATATAATTCCCTTTGTTAATCAGGTTTCTCTAATAATTTCATATATGTAAATGCTGCCTTATCATTTCGTAGTTCCCATAAATCTCAAATTGACCAAAAAACAAAGTGAATTATGTGTCAGTTACTAATCTCTCTCATCGACTAACCACCAGATTCTACTCCGTTCTGTGATACGACTGTTTCGTCATTAATGCAAATAACACCTGCTTTGTCCTGACGCCATAAGACTCTCTTTACATTGAAAAGCAAACCGGTTTACGGTTTTGGTTCCAGGAATTTGGCGGCTCTACAAAGCGGTAATATGTGGATTTTTTTGTTGGGAAATTCGGGAGTTTCGGGGGTTTTGTGAACGATATCGTATGTTATAACAGTTTAAGGGAATGGACGGAGTGAACAATCGCATTTTTTATAGAGGGATTTGCGCAGATTTGAATGAAAATTGTCTCAAACTTAGAGCACACCTTTCTACGGCGCTTGCGAAATTTTTCACCCGCGTTTTGCAGAAAACATCAAGATTTTTGTCGAAAATTGGGAATTTTTTTTGATTTTTTGCAAAAAAAATTTCTTGATTTCTTTTGCAATTGACCGGTCGAGTTTTTGAATTTAGTCCGTTCGCAAAGCCGCTGTTGAAATTTTTAGAGTTTGCACTGTGCAAAAAAGTCACTGTGCAAGCGACAGCCGAAAAAAGCCTATTGCACGGTGCAAAAAGCAAGACATTGCACAGTGCAAAGGGAATTTTTGTTTTCGCACAGTGCATGTCGCGGAAATCACTGCAGCGACTTTACGAACGGACTAGTGTAGCATCAAAGGCCATTTCTTTGCGATCTTCGCGCGAAACAAAATTAATTTAATGTGGAAATTTTGTGCTGCTCATGCTCTCCAAATTGCGAACTTTTTCAATATTTTCTTTATTTTTGACGGTCTCAAAAACCGTTTATTTTTAAAAAAATGAAATTTATTTTCAAAATATCCAATCTTTTTTCGATCCCTTTTCTTCCTCATCAGCTCTTCAATTGTCATCATTTTCCCCAATTTTTTGTTCGATTGACGTCAAACTTTCTCCCAAAAATTTTTACATTTCCATTTCCTTTTCCTGATTTTGGCACATTTTTATTCGATTTTTAGCGACTTTGAAATTTTTTTGCATTCGCACAGACGGATAACTCAATTTATTTTAGCGGAAGTCAAAGTTTGGAGCCGGGAAAAAGGAGAGATTTTTAAACTTTGAAAAGTTTTTTCAAAACAATGTGGAACGCTCTTTTGCCTTTTTTTTAATTTACAGAGGAAGTACCCCAAGTCCGACCTCAGATTTTGATGACAGTTAACACAAATTTAGAATTTTTTTTTAAGGGCCAGAACAACTACTTTTGAATTGCGCTTTTTACGGCGTGGGAACGAAATGTCCAAAAAAGTTGCTTCGAAATTTTTTTTTGTCGCAAAAAAAATTTTTTTTTGCTGATTTTTGATCTAATATTCAACGGGATCTTTGTAGCACAGAAATAATTTTTTTCGACGATTTGAGATTTAAAGGGACAGTACAGCTACTTTTGAATTGCGCTTTTTACGGCGTAGAAACGAAATGCCAAAAAAGTTTCTTTGTCTACTGTACCAATAACAAAGTAAAAAAAGTAATGGCGACATTCTACATGCTTACTAATAATTATTTTACCGTTTGCAACTCTGCCACTTTTGTTTCCGCTGCAGGACATAAAAAAAACCTTTTTGGCATTTCGTTTCACCCGCCGTAAAACGCGCAATTCAAAAGTAGCTGTTCAGGCCCTTTAAGACATATAGGACTCCTAGTGCGCACTTTGCAGAAACGACCGAGATTTTTAGATCGAAAGTGGGCGATGCGCTTTGCCAATGCTTGTTATCGCGGCGGGAAAAAAACTGGGTTTGGGATGCATGGTTGTTGCTCCTGGTGATGGTTCTGCTAAAATATGACTTTTTTGCAAATTTTGCTATGTAAAGTTACACGCCTAATTCTGCTGTAGAGGGTAATGTTTCCAAAAAAAAATAATTTGTTTCCCGTTAAACTGGCAAAGATACGAAGTGTTTTCTTCTCTGACCGCTCTCCGCGTTTCGCGTACTCTCTCGGCAGATCGTTGAATATCTCGGCTCTGCTAGCATAGCGCGCGCTGAAATCTTCCGGAATTGATATATGGCCTATGTCTGACTTGCTTGCAAAATTTAATGAAAATCTGAGCGTCGCACTTGGGTATTTCCCTTTTTTAAAAAATCCCATTTTGCCCCTCAATTTTTTGATTTTTCATTTCGAAATTTAACCTTATTTTCCGTTTTTTTCTCGATTCGTTTTTGTATTTATAAATTTTCTAATTACAAATTTCGCAAGGCCACAAAATGATGGGTGTTTTGTATCCGTCCAATTATCGGGCCCCGTTGACAAGACATTTGGGGCCGTAAAGTTGTGGGTCACACGTTTTATCACCCCACGTTTTCCTCCCACCAATTACAGCTGGCTGTAACGAATCTTGTAGCGCAAACTTGTTTGTTATGTCAAGTCTTAATTTAACGTAAAAAAATTTTTTTAAATATTTTGATGAATTTTCCAAGGGATGAGTTGAGTATTTTGAATGCGACGCTCAGATTTTTTTAAATTTTTCACACACCTCGCGTATATATTACATATTAATTCCTGAAAGTTTCAACCTTTGCTTTGCAGCGACAGCCGAGATATTCAACGATCTTTTTCGGCGAGAGAGTACGCGAAATTGAGAGTGGTTTCAGAGAAAAAAACGCTTTCTCTCAATCTCTCTGCGAATTGCACTCCAAAAAAATCTGATTCGTTGCGGGCTTTTTGTTGAACAGATCGATTTTTCCAGCGCAAATTTCTTCTTCTCTGACCGACTCTCCTCATTTTTGTGTTCTCTCGCAAAACACGATTGGTTAATATCTCCGTTGCCCCCGAAACCCGGCGCGCTTCGTATTGTAGGGCGGCGCGCGGGGCCATAAAGTGCCTTTGGCGGCGGCGGGGAAAAGTAAACAATGAATATAACTATATACTCTGCCGGCGCCGGGGCTGGTGTGTAATTTAATTGGACCCTGTGTGAAAGACGGGGAGGGCCTCGATGGCACGTTGTTTTGGAGCGACGGCGGTCTTCCTCCTCTCCTTCTTCTTCTTCTTCTTCTTGCTCCTTCACTGACTCCTCATCCCCACCACCCCAGCCCACCACCCCCGTTCCCGCTCGTTTCGTCTTCCATTTCAGTGAAGCCGGGCAGGGGGACCTACCTTATTTCTGCCACATCAACTATTCCTCGCGCGCGGCGAGCGCCGGGCATTGGCGAAGCTTTGGCGTGCGAGGACGGGGGAAATCTTTGGGTTATGGGAATAACTTGTTGTCTCAGTGAAATCTCCAAACAACGAATTCAAAAAGTCCCTTAGGCAGTGTTTGTCACAGAGGGGTTTGACTGTACTGGTCCGACCGAAAAGCCGCTGGAGTAATTTTAGCGACATACAATTTTCGATTTACTATTGCTCGCGACATAAAGTCCGTAGAATTTTGCACGGTGCATTTTTGTTTATTTTTCGCGGCCGTCGCGGCGATTTCCCGTTTTTACCCAAGCGACATGCACTTTTCGGCGAGTGCACTCGCGCGACATCAGCGATAAAATCTACGGGCTTTATGGCGTGAGTAGCAATCCGTCCGTAAAGTCGCTGGAGTGATCCTTGATGTTTGCACTGTGCAGAAAACGTCACAGGGCGAGCGACAACACAAAAAATCCTATTGCACGGTGTAAAAGGCAAGAAATTGCTCAGTGCAAAGGGAACTTTTGTTTTTGCACAGTGCATGTCGCGGAAATCACTCCAGCGACTTTACAAACGGACTAGTATATGGCCATGGTGACTGTTTCTCGACCCTCCTCATTTTGCATGTTCTCGCTGGAGTAATTTTTGACGTGTGCACAAGTCGCGACAGCCGAAAAAGGCCTATTGCACGGTGTAAAAAGCCTGAGATTGCACAGTGCAAAGCGAAATTTTGTTTTTTGCGACGAGTGCTCATTGTTTTCGCTACGGGCTAATTGTCCGTCCGAAACATCTCTGAAATGATTTTAGTGACATGCACTATGAGAAAACAAAAGTTCACTTTGCACTGTGCAATTTGTTGCTTTTTGCACCGTGCAATAGGCTCTTTTCTGCCGCCGCTCACACTCTTTTTTTGCACCGTGCATGTCGCCGAGGTCACTTCAGCGAGTTTGAGAAGGAACTAGTAGGGTGGTTTGTTTTTGCATTAAATTGATTTCTGCGACCTCTTGAATAGTAAGCTATTGACAGATGCTGTTGTACAGAAGTTTTTGTACAAACAGTCCTACTGTACTTTTAATGTCCAATTGAACCTGCGTACAGCGAATTTCAAAAAGTCGAATAAGGCAGTTCCTAAAGAATAATATGCCCTGTTCGATGGGGATGTTTGACATGACTTGACACAAAAAAATACTTTTTTCGGCTTTAATTTTCGACCGGCTTCATTTTTGGAAATCATGAAAAGTCGTTGTTCAAAAATTCGATTTTTTTCGAAGCCGCGCAGTCAGATTTGCATAATATTTTGCATACACAATCTAGATAGTAGACAAATCAGTTCCTAAAATTTCATTTTTAATAGTCTTGGAACAGCCGAGATATTCAACGATCTTCTCAGCCGAGACACTATGGCAAATGAGGAGAGAAGGTCAGAGAAAAGATCTTGTTTCCTTTCTTTTTCATTTTCCTCTACATATTACACTTTTTACAACATGTCCTCTACACGTTTTTTACACGTTTCGAGTTTTTCAAACATCCGTGTTCGCGTATTTTCCGTCACCTTCGATTGCGTGCGACCCAACGGTTTACAACGAACTTTTTCCACTTTTTCAGCGCTACCATTTGCTTTCACATCGGCTACAAGGTTCGCGGATTCTCCAGGGAAAATGTTGGCACGTAACCGACATGTCGTGGAAGTATACATGGGATATTTTTGGCGTGTACTTTGGAAAAAACAGGATTTTTAAGGCAAAAGTTCTTTTCGACTTTCGTTTAATAGCAAAAGATTGTTCCACATCTCTGCTGAACTCGCATGTTCTAAGCTGAAACTTTTAGTGATTGATATGTATTGTAAACTAGTCCGTTCGTAAAGTCGCTAGAGTAATTTTTGGTGTTTGCACTGTGCAAAAAGGGTCAGGGTGCGAGCGAAACCGAAAAAAACCTATTGCACGGTGCAAAACGCGAGAAATTGCACAGTGCAAAGGTAACTTTTGTTTTATCGCAGTTTATGTCGCGGAAATCACTCCAACGACCTTAGGAACGGATTAGATATGCCTTATCAATTCTAATTTAAGATTATTCAAGGTTTTATTCAGATCTTTGCGTTGAACGTTGAGCATTTGCCTACATACGAGAAATCGCAAGAAAACCCAAGATTCTCATTTTGAGAACCGCCCATTTTAAGTTTCCGCAGTTTACAACAAAAGTTTTTGACGTGCGACGCCCAGATTTTCTAAAAATCTTGCACGCGCATCTGGCATAGGGCGCATATCAATTCCTGAAAATCTTAGCTCGTGCTTTACAGGCGCAACCGAGATATTCAACGATCTTTGCGGCCGAGAGAGTAGGCAAAAGAAGGAGTGCGGTCACAGAGGAAAGCACTTTTTGACCATATTTTTGCTAGTTTCGCATGGAAAAAAATGATTTTTTTAAAACATATTACTTTCTACAGTAGAAGTAAGTATTAAACTTTCCATGCCAAAATTCGCCAAAAATTGTGACATTTTTTCCAATTTTCGACCAAAAAATTTCGGTCGTTTCTGCAAAGCGCAAGCCAATAATCTCGCATGCGTCTTAGAAAAAAATAATCTAAATTTGCGTCGTTTTAGCAAAATCAGCGGTCGCACTTGGAGTGCTCCCTTTTTAGTATACCTTTCCTCTCCACTCAATTTTTCCGATCCCACCTTGCCCTACCCTTTTCATATAAATTGTGGCTCTTGAGCTGATGTTACATCCTTTACGTGGTCTTTGACCCTTTGCTCTAAACTATTCATCCATTTATCGCACCTCCCCCCTCCAACCGTCCCATATTGGCCATAAACCCGGCCCCGGTCCCATGTGTAGGCCCTTTTTACGCCTAAATCATCCCTCAGGTTCTAATTAGCCAGTTGGACTGGGGCGAGGAAGCGAAGCGAATACATGGAAAGGGTAATAACCAACAATCCCGGACATATATATAAATCCCTCCCTTTCGGGAAGGAGTTGTATGACTTTTTACTGTTTTTATTGCTCTCGAGTCTGATGTCTGAGGCTTTTGTTGACCCAAATGGGACGCTGCGATCCCAACAATAGGGCCTAAAAAGGGCTTGAAAAGAAATCTGATATATTTTAAGAGCTTCTCTATAATGATTTTTGTATTTTCAAGGGAAATACCCCAAGGGCAATGCTCAGATTTTCTTCAAATTTTGCACCGACGCCAAACATAAGCCATATATTAATTTCTGAAAATTTTAGCTCGCGATTTGCAGCAAAGCCGAGATATTCAATGATCTTTTGAGAGAGTATGCGAGAGGTGGAGAGCGGCTAGAGAAAAAAACGCTTTTTGGCCATATCTTTGTCAGTTTCATGCGGAAAAAAATGAGTTTTTGTAGAAATATTACCTGCTATGTTAAAAATAGGCATGCAACTTTTCATGCCAAAATTAGCAAAAAATTTCGCATTTTTGCCAACTTTCGATCCAAAAATCTCGATTGTTTCTGCAAAGCGCGAGTTAAAATCTCGAATAAATTTGTGGCAAGTTTTATTAAAATCAGAACGTCGCGTTTCGGGTACTGCTCCTGTTAAAGGGCCAGAACAGCAACTTTTGAATTGCGCGTTTTACGGCGTGTGGAACGAAATGTCAGAAAAAGTTTTTTTTTAAATCCTGCAGCGAAAACAAAAGCGGCAGAGATGCAAACCGTAAAATAGTTATTAGTAGCATGTAGAATGTCACCATTATTTTTTTTCCGTTGTTATTGTTTACAGTAAACGAAGAAACTTTTGTGACATTTCGTTTCTACGCCGTAAAAAGCGTGATTCAAAAGTGGCTGTACTGCCTGCCCGTGGCCGTTCAATAATTTTTTTATCGTTATATTACGAAAAAACGTCATTTTCTCTCAAAAAAACTCGTTTTGAACTCGACAAAAGACGTTGTACGGATAGTATGTTAACGAATATTTGTGTTATATCCCATTCCCTTCACTTTAAGACCCAAAATTTACGTTCTCACTTTTTTGTCCCCAAATTTCGTCTAAAAATCGGTTAATCCGATAATTTCCCGTATAATTGCTATTTTATCGTATGCACTTTCCACCGTAATAACAGTGTGTTCCGCACAAGTTACACACCCTAAGGCATGTAATTCGGCGGCTAATTGGGGTGTCCCCGCACTGCACTGCCGAGTTTTGAGGGCAGAGTTCGGTAGATATGGGAAATACGATGATTTTATAGGCTGTACGGGGGCTTGCAAGACACGTACAAAGCTTGTACTCTATATGGCGTGTCGCTGTGGGTTGAAAGATTCAATTTTTGTCGACCTGTACGAGAAATTTTTTAAACTTTTCTGAGATTTTTATATTATAGTATTTTCATAAAGTACATGGATTTTGGCAATGTCCGCACAGTGCACAAAAACCTCCATTTTGCACTGTGCACTTGACCTTTTTTTGGTTTTTGCACTGTGCACCAACATATGAAGATCACAATATTCTTACAAAAAATCAATTTTTTCTGAGCGAGATTTGCGAAGATATACTCAAAATGTGTTTTTCGTTTTTGCACAAATTTTTAGATTTTTTTTTATTTTTAAAAAACATTTTAATTTAAAAAAAAAATAAAAAACAAGCCCTAAAAATAATTTTTAGGTATTACTAAGCCGTCCGGAAAGTCGCTGGAGTGATTTCTGCGACATGCACTGTGCAAAAAAGTCAGCGACAGCCGAAAAACGCCTATTGCACGGTGCAAAAAGCAAGAAATTGCACAGTGCAAAGAGAAATTTTGTTTTCGCACAGTGCATGTCGCGAAAATTACTGCAACGACTTTACGGACGGACTAGAACAATGGAAATTTTTCCCTCTACTATTTTGTCATCAAAAAACTTTTTTTTCGAAACTTTTTCCTATTTTTCTGCCCTCTGTTTCACCTGCGACCCTTCGAAAATACTCTGTGGTATTTCCAAATACCCACTAATGGAATAAATAGCTACGCACTAAATGTCATTTTACCTCGGAATTCGAAATGCCCATTATTTTTAAGATGTGCCCTTTGGCCCGAATCTCGCTCTATACCTGCTCGGCTTCGCATTTCCTGTTTTGGCGCCTCCGGGGCAGTCGCTATTTTTAAACGCCAATTGTTTTGTGATTGATAAGCCGGGTCGAAACCACTTGCCTCTTTCTAAAAAAATCCCCCCCCCCCCTCCCGGAAAATGCGGGATGACGTTCCGACATTTTGTGACCCTGAGGCGGTTTTGTGGCCAAAAATTTAATTTCTGCTCCGAGATGAATGGGGCGCGAGAGGAGAGTGGGTTTGGGTCTTGAGCTGAAAAGGAAACCAATTTACGGGAATGGCCTTGTTTGGGTCGTGTTGTTGAGCGATGACGTTCCGGGTCGTATAAATACGAAGCCCTACGGGTGGAGGTAGACAGCGAGGAGTTGAGCGGGTTCTCAGGGGCGTGGGCGACTTTGTAGCCAATTTTCGTTTGTTTTTACATTTCCTGTTGCGAGTCCGTCCGTAAAGTCGTTGGAGTGATTTCCGCGACATGCACTGTGCGAAAACAAAACTTCCTTTTGCACCGTGCAATAAGTTTTTTGGCTTTCGTTTGCTCCATCACTTTTTTGCACAGTGCAAAACCAAAAATCACTCCACCGACATTCCGGACGGACTGGTATAACGTCTTTGTTGCTTTTACAAAGTTTTCGAGTTTATATTATAGTAAAGGAGGTATCTTCACTAACCAGGTTATTACTTCAAGGCTAGGTTTCGGATTTTTTTTTTCAAATTTTGCGTTTTCGACAGGCCTATGTCACATATCAAGCCCTGAAAATTTTAACTCACGCTTTAAGGGGCAGCCGGGAAATTCAAAGATCCGACGAGAGAGTGCGCGAAATGCGGAAAGCGGTCAGAGAGAAAAACACTTTTTGGATATATCTTTGATAGTTTCTCGCGGAAAAAACTGATTTTTTGTGGAAAAATTACTCTCTGCGGTAGAAATATGTATAAAACTTTTTATGCCTAAAACCGCAAAAAGGCGTCACATTTTTGCCTGCTTTTTGACTAAAAGTTTCGATTGTTTTTGCAAACCGCAAGCTAGAAACCTTTCAAATCCCTGCCAAAGTTTGACTAAAACTTTATTCTACATTTTTCCGCAAAAAAAATCAAAAATTTCGACCAAAAAATCAAACTTTTTTCACGGTACCATTAATTATTAGATCTAATCCTTCGAATGAAATCATTTTGTGTTTTTGTTCGATTCAAATTGAGAGCTTCTGATACACATCATGTCCGGGACTCTTAATTGCTTCGTTCGGTTCGTAATTGTCAGGTTTGGGTGCCTTATTCTTGTTTAACAATTCCCCCGGAGGGCATGGAACGATTACTAATTGCAACTTTTGCCCGGGTTGTTACCTTTTTTAACTCGACCAAATTGGAGGGCCGATACAATCTAACAATTTTGACTACTGATTACCCGTATTAGACTAAGTGGCGGATTAGCCGGCCGCTAATACGGGAGCTAATGGGACTTCTAAATTAGCCATCGACAGGTTGGGATGGATTTTGCACCAAAATTAGTTAGTAGTAATCCGTTGTGCAGACTGTTTCTAGTCCGCTCGCAAATATTATTCAACGATTTTTGAGGTTACAAGAGAGTATGCGAAACGATGAGAAAAAGTCAGTCCTTTTTTTAACCGTATATGGCTAATTTCGAGCGGAAAATTGGTATCATGTACGACTCGCGCCATACAGTCCATAGAATTTATCGCTGACGTCGCGCGGGTGCGGTCCTCGAAAAGTGCATGTCGCTTGGGCAAAAACGGGAAATCGCCGCGATGGCGGCGAAAAAAGGGAAAACGCACCGTGCGAATCCCACGAAATTTATGTCGCGAGTAATATATACTAGTCCGTACGGAAAGTCGATGGAGTGATTTTGGCGACACGCACAGTGCAAAAAGGGTCAGGGTGCAAGCGACAGCCGAAAAAAGCCCATTGCACGGTGCAAATGGAACTTTTGTTTTCGCACAGTGCATGTCGTAATGTCGCACTCAAGCGACATTACGAATGGACTGGTAGAAGATGTAGAAGATGGTTGTCTAAATGTGCGCCAATTTTCCTCAACTTGGGAATACCATATATAATATTTTCATTGAACTGTTTTTTCTTTAATCGTTTTTTACTTTAAATACTTCTGCATGTATTTCGGGCGTATTTTACCTTTCTCTTTCATAAGTACTCTTCACGTTTTTAATCTTCGAATTGCTCGATAAAGTTTTCCACTTTCGGCGTTTGCAATGTCCCTTAACCGCGTGCGAACCTGGTGTCTGTCCCCTTAAAACCATTGGAAAAGGTTCAGGAATTCCAAAAAAAAATTGTCTTCTCTGACGTCAGCCGGGTGCACCTGAATCCGCGTGTTTGTTGGGCATTTTCGTGTCGGGAGGGGTTTTGTAATCGGATTGCGTGCCGGTAAACGGCATCGTTTTGCGCGGTATGTCTACGAAAAACAGTTTTGTTTTTGGCGAGTTTTGCTTTCCTTCTAGTGCTTTCGGTGCTCTCATTGCCGTATCCTGCGCGTAATCGAGTCAGAATTTGAGTACCGCAATGAATGTAATAGTGTTCGTCGTTCAGGTGTAGATTCCTAGGCGCTTATTGACCTGCATTTTTGGTTGCTACTACTTCAAATCCTTGGGTTTCCTCCGTCAACCCGCAACGCGTTCGGTTCTCCGCCTACAAGCTCGACATCTATTATATTATACCAAAGACGGGTCCCTACAGCCGACCCCGTCTCCTCGCCGCCACCACGTTGACTTGCAACACGGCCGCAGTCCCCTAACACGACGACGTTCACACGCGCCACAACCTACACCTGCCTTTTCGAAGCCCGCGCCAAACTCAACGCCGTCGCACCCGTCCGCCCGAAGCGCCGCCGAAGTGCCACCTACCGACTGCCATTCCACGACTCCACCAACCTTACGCCGCGTTCCGCCGACAACAACGCACTTGCTACGCACGGCGGCTCCGTCTCGTCCTCCAGCCCCAGCCACAGTTGCGAGAACAGCCAGCGCGACCCGCTGATCAAACCGGCCGCTGATCTGAAGCGCCCCAACCGCAACCGCAAGCCCTCTCAGCCGGAGTGTGGAGCAGGCGGAGAGCGCCGCTGCAAGGTCCGTCTCCTCGACTCAGCGCATGCCGCAGTAGTCGAGGCCGCCACCCAACGCCACACCGACTGCAACCCGTACGACTCGCTCGACGCGCCCACCGTTGTGTACGCCGCGTCTGTGGACCCGTCGTCCGCCGCCGTCGTCGCGTCGAAGCCTCCGTCCCTCGAGCCCACGCCGTTTGCCGCACACGCCGCCTCAACGCCCGCCAACACGGTGCAGGTGCGTCCCGTCGTCGACGGTGCCGAGCCCGCCCTGCTGCTGAAAGCGGTCGACTCCCGCCCCACCACCGCCCACGCCCCGCAACCTCAACAGCAGCAGCAGTGCGAGGCGGACGCTGTGCCAGCGAAACAGAAGACCGCCGACCTGCCCGCCGCCGCCGACGACATTCCGCCAGCCACGCAAAGCGCCGAGGAGCAGAGTCACGCGGAGCCCGACGACGCCAAGTCGCAACAAAAGTCGTCGACTCTGGGACACATGCTGCTGAAACTGTTGCCTTGCAACTGTTCTATGGGCAACAGTCAGGGGTGAGTTGGGAGCGCCGTTGGTGGCCCCTAGTCTTGTTGTACATGACATTAAAATCTCCGTTTTTCAGCCTTGCACTTCACAATGATGTAGCCGGCGGAAACGCTTCAAATATTGACCTCGATGACAAGTAAGTCGTTCTCCACGAAATTCTTGCGATTTACAAGGCAGCCGTTAGTTAGTAGTCTGTTTTTACCGACGTTACAAGTAATTTTGGCCCTTTTCAGAACGAATTTCGAGGAAGTGGCCGCATGGGGCGTCTCGTTTGACCGTTTAATGAAACACAAAGGTAAGACATTCACTTTTCCTGCGTCGGCCCATAATTTTTAGTCGTAAACCAAGTAGTTTAAAAATTAATGGCTAGACAAAGAATTGCTTTGTGGGCAATATGACACATGAACTTTTTGATGAGAATTGGGTCCAATTTTGTTGTTACCACTCCAGACAGCGTTAAAAATTTACAAAAACTAAACTTTTTGGACCATTTTGGTATAGGCTTTTGAATTTTTTTGAAACATCCCCTTTTTCAAATCTAGATTTTTTTCGAAGCTTTTTAAATTTAAATTTTTTCGAAATTGACACAATTTCAAAGAAATCAAAAAAAGTGATTTTGGTAGATTGCCTGAGGGCTCTTTAGCAATTTGACGTTTTTGCATAAAAAACAAAGACCCAAAGGATCCTAAAGATACAATTTTTTCGAATTTTTATCTGTTGTATTGCAAGTTATCCGCAAAACAAGCCTGCCAGGTCCAGCTGACCAACTCTATTTCTGCTCTGACTGTGATGACAAAAGCCCTCCATTACGTACCCATTAAACCCTCTCGCTTTCAGCTGGCCAGAAATACTTTGCCGAATTCCTAAAAGGCGAGTACTCGGACGAGAACATTCTGTTCTGGCAGGCGTGCGAGGAGCTGAAGCGCGAGCGCAACACGGAGAAGATCGAGGAGAAGGCGCGCATCATCTACGAGGACTTCATCTCCATCCTCTCGCCGAAGGAGGTGAGTCTGGATTCGCGCGTCCGCGAAATCATCAACAACAACATGATCCGCCCCACGGCGCACACCTTCGACGAGGCGCAGAACCAGATCTACACGCTCATGCAGCGGGACTCGTACCCGCGCTTCATCGCGTCCCCGCTCTACAAACAGGTCCTCAGCCAGTACGGTCACATGGAGGAGTTGTAGCCCTCCTCTTCTCCACGCGTTTCTTCTTCCCACAGAGATCTCATCAGTTTCATTTCTATGATAATTTAATTTTCAACGTCTTTGCGGTTTTTTTTGCCGTCTTAAACAATGTGTATGCTCTCCAATCAGTTTTGTGGATTGTATATGGATATGAGATTGTTTTGCGAAGAAGGTACGACAAGTTTAGGATCGATTTTGTTGAAATTTTGAATTTGATACTTTTGGATACTTTTCAAAATTTATCAAAAAATATGATCGCGCTATCCAGAAATGGCCAAAACAAGCGGTCTAAAAGCCTAAAAGCACGTGATTTTTAAGTTTTTTTTTTTAATTTTGAGATTTTTTGATTTTAACCCTCAAAGATCTCGGTCAACATAGCTTACTGAAATTTTCAGAATGTTATCTTCGCCATATAAAGAGATGTTTGGCAAGATTTCTTAAAAATCGGACACCTTCACTTGTGGTACCTCTCTTTGGCTGCAAAGACGCAATTTATACATATAGAGTACAATATGCGTGCATAATTTGTCCATATATTTGCTGGGAGTGCATCTCCTCAAATTTAAAGCGTTGAAACTTTGAGATTCTTTGATTTCAACGCAATTAAATTTGAGGAAATGCAGTTTCCAGTCAAAACTTAATACTTTTACGACTTGATTATTCAATTTTTTCGACTTTTACTTCTTAAGGATACTATATATTTATATAATCTACAGAATATTTTATTATTGTATGCCACAATTTATCACGTTGTGTTAGATAAACATGATACGACCGTTTTAAAGATTGAATTCTTTTTGCTTAAAAAATACATCTTTCAGAATGTGCCCAAATCAAAAAAAAGTGTGTCAAGGAAACAAATTTTGCCCAGGTGGGAAAAATGTTTTTCCCAAGTGGGACAAAATTTTGGCCAAACTTTTTTCCAACTTGTCCACAATTTTTAGCTAAAATTTCTAATATTTGGATATGTTCTTCCATTTTGCCCACGGACAAAAAGTTTTTTCCCTAGGGCAATTTTTTTTGACCAGCATGTCTTCCTCCTTTTTTTTGCACCTGGCCAAACATTTTTCCACTTAGAAAGAAATTTTCGGCTTAAGCAAAATTTTTTGCCCATGGCACACTTTTTTTCGATTTGGGCACATTCTGAAAAATTTAGTCCAATCCAACCATTTTTTCCAAGTTTTCATGCTACGGGTTGTTTTACCCCATTTTGGGTTAAACTATCGATGCGAGTTCGCAATTGAGCGGGGTCGTTCTTAAGGATTCCCGAGCGACAGCCGAAAAAACCCATTGCACCGTGCAACAAGCAAGAAATTGCACAGTGCATGCCGATAAAATCAGTCCGCTTTACGAACGAACTAACATTCAGGTATCTCCCAAATACGCGTACTTTCTCGGAAGATCGTTTGATACCTCCGATGTCCCAAGAGCTGAAATTTTCAGGAATTGATGTGTATGTGGCCTATGTCGGGCGTGTGTGCAAAATTCGACAAAAATCGGAGCGTCGCACTTTGAACCCGTGCTTTGTAAATCTAATTTTCCCATTTTTCACGCTTCATCAGAGACTCCAGTATAATGTGTTTCTTTACTAAACGATTCCATTGGTTGTGACGCGGAAGCAGGTGTCTTATGTGGCTATGCAGTGCCGGTTGCGAATGGGGAAGTGGAAATTTACGCATAATTAAGTCAGTTATAGTAATTTGTGTCCCAAATTTCGCTCAGATTTTTATGAATTTTGGTGTAAATTTAAATAAATTTCTTCGAATACTATTTTGATATTAATAATTCGCGCTTTGCAGAACGCCCCGATATTTTTAAGCCGAAATTGGAAAAAATGTGAAATTTTTTGCGAATTTTGGCATGAAAAGTTTTATATTTGTCAGTCAAACAATAAGGGTAATATCCTAAAAATTTTAGCGCCCGCTAAAATTTTACAACCGAGATATTCAACGACCTTCCGAAAGAGTACTTCTACGGTAGAAATAAGCACAAACTGTCTCGCGCGAAAATTTGCACAAAAGTGGCACATTTGGTCCATCTTTGGCAAAAAAATTGTTTCTCGCCTGGCCGACCCTCCTCATTTCGCATGTTCTCGCTGGAGTAATTTTTGGCGTTTGCACTGTGCAAGAAAAGTCGTGCTCGCGACAGACAAAAACAAGCCTATTGCACGGTGCAAAAAGCAAGAAACTGCACAGTGCAAAGGGAGCTTTTGTTTTCGCACAGTGCATGTCGCAGAAATGACTCCAGCGACTTTACGAGCGGACTAGCATGTCTTACTGATCAGAGGTGGCAGCTTTGTAAAAAATTGGCGAGAATTATTACAATACAATGCCGTTAACAAATTGCGACGTTGTGCCATCCAAAAATCATCCTTGTGCTGATGTTTTTATTGGAGCTTCTCAGGGGTGGTCACTGGCACCTATTTTTCCGATTTTGGGCCCGAAGCCCGGTCCGTCAAATGCCCGGCCCGGCCCGGCCCGGGTAGAGGTTTTTACAAGCTCGGCCCGGCCCGGCCCGTCAAAAGCCAGGCCAGGCCCGGCCCGGCCCGTGAAATCCCGGCTAGGGCGCGACCTGCCAAAAAATCGTTGCAGTTTTGTTACAACTAGGGTTGTGATTTTGACAGTGACGTCAAATTGAAGTCATTTTCATCAAATTGCCGCCGTTGTTTTGGTCAGAAACTGTCTAACGATTAAACAAACATTATTCAAGGTAGTATAATGCCTTCAAACATGCTCAAGACCATATAAACATTAAAACAACAGTTTATAGCAACGAAAGGACTTTAATAGACCTATTTCGGATCATCTTCGTCCTTGTTCTTAGTTAATTGGATTTCTTTCAACAAATTGCAAATAGAATTACTGATAAATGTTTATTAGCCTATTGGGAACTAAAGTTTGTAAAAAAAGCTTCGATCCCGGTAGTGCTATTGTAATACATTACTATATATGCACTATTTTTGAAAGTAAACGTGAAAAAAAAGCTTGTAAATGTGTTAGAACTTGATAAACTACAACAACCCCATCAAAAAATTTTCCCGGCACGAAAACAATGAATGCCAACGGTTTGGCGTTATGATAAAAACCGGGCCGGGCCTGAAAAAACCCAGGTCTGCGGCCCGAACCGGAAATTTCGGGCCCGGCCCGGCCCGGTTTCAATTTTCCATTTTTGAGGCCGGGCCGGGCCGGGCCGCCGGGCCTGGCGTCCACCCCTGGAGCTTTTTACCGACCGGATGTCGTTGCTAGAGCCGAAAAGCAAGAAATTGCACAGTGCAAAAGGAACTTTTGTTTTCGCACAGTGCATATCGCGGAAATGACTCCACGACTTTACGGACGGACTATTAAGTACACCCACATGATTCTGTCCGCTGTTTATTTACTCTATCAAATAAAAATTGCAAAAATTCTTCCAAAAATGGTAAACGTCGGCATTTGGGGTCCACGCATTTCCGCAAATTTTACGTCCACTGCCCAACGTGCTTCCGCACCAAAAACAAATAAACATTGGACGTCGAATATCGATTTCCACTTCCTCCATTTCGGAGATTTTTTGAGAAAATCAGAAAAATGACGTCATCGAAAAACAAGATATATCATTTTGAAGGAAAATTATAAAAGTGCAGGTGTAAAAAAACGGAGATTTATGTATTTATTTACTTACAAGCAATAAACAAGAATAATTATCACAGAAACAATAACAAATTCATGAAGCTTCTTCTACACAATGAACGGCTGTAAACAAAGGCGGCACGCGTCAAATCGAAGAAGGAAGTCTTCAAGTTGGCGATTCGTCTTTGACACTTCGCAACATCGAAGAAAAGTAATTTTTTGGGTATCAAAATTTGCCATTTCTTGTTTGAATTTGCTGAAAAGTATGGCAAATTGTTGGAAAAAATTAGTTTGTTATGTTTTGGCAGTTATTATGCCGTTTTCCGTCAAATACTGGCGACAAATGACCGTGCTTATGAATTGTATTACTGGTCCGTTCGCAAAGCCGCTGGAGAGATTTTTGGTGTTTGCACGGTGCAAAAAAGGTCAGGGTGCGAGCGACAGCCAAAAAAGCCTGTTTCCTCGAATGTGAATTCTGCGGAATGTGGTTCAGCAATATCATAACTCTGGCCAAAGTCCTCAACTTTAAGAACTTTTTGAGCGTTGATGCGATCAAAACCGTATTCAAAGTGCTGTATGGATGTCTGACTGGTCAAGGAAAATAAAAAAATTTTTATTTTTTTGTTTTGATTTTGCAAAATTACCTATAAACACCACTAATTGACTCTAAAATATTAGTACTGGTCCGTTCGGAAAGTCGCTGAAGTGATTTTTGGTGTTTGCACTGTGCAATAGCCGGAAAAAGCCGATTGCACGGTGCAAAAAGAAAGAAATTGCACAGTGCAAAGTGAATATTTTTTCGCAAAGTGCATGTCGCGGAAATCACTCCAGAGACTTTACGAACGGACTAATAATAGAGCTATAGACTTCTTTCGGCTGTCGCTAGCATCCTGGCCTGTTTTGCACCGTGCAACCGGTTTTTTTGAGGTTTGCTCTGTGCAAAAAGAGAGAAATTATTTTGCGGTTTTCCGTCAAATACTGGCTATATTTCTCGCACGTTTTGCGAAGTGTCAAAGACGAATCGCCAACTTAAAGACCTCTATTTGACGTGCGGCAGAGGTGCAAACAGTAAAATAATTATTAGTAAGCATGCAGAACATCACCATTATTTTTTTCGTTGTTATGGGTACAGTAGACGAAGACACTTTTTTAACATTTCGTTTCCACGCCGTAAAAAGCGCAATTCGAAAGCAGCTGTTTTACACGTCAATCGAAAAAGCAAGAGGGAGAGAACTGTTCAAATTGGCATTTCGTCACAAATATGGGATCCGAGAAACTTTTTTTTCCGATTTTTTGTCTAATTTGGTAAAAACCAGGTCTTTTTTGACAAAGTTTACCATTATCGACCTATATGGATCCTTTTCAGACTTACTTTCACCGGTAATACCTAACGGAGAATTTTTAAAATAATTTTTCCAATAAATCTTTGGACGAAAAGCCAATTTTAAAAGTTTCCTTCTTAAGAGTCCCCGTGCACTGTCTCTTTAATATGTCGCCTATACCTGAAGTGTGTGCAAAATTTATAGAAAAACTGAAAGTCGAATTCAAATACCTCGCTTTTTCAGGAAATTGACCTAAATTTGTCCAAGTGTCCTCAAAATGCAAATGTCTCATTGCGAGCGCTTTCGGTGTCTGACAAATATTTTCTAGTAGGTTTATATCATCATTTGCGCTGTCATTAGGTCATAAACTGATAATATTATATATCTTTTTTTTCCCTTTCTTATCAATAAGTCCGTTGATGACTCACAAAGTATATCTCAGCGTTCATCGCGCATCCGACTTCCGTAATTGGGAAAAATCGAAAAATCCGCTTTTTAAAATCCTTCAAATTAACCTTTCGCTGCAACGACCGCGATGACGTAATGAGATTCGAAAGCGTAATTTCGGAGGGTTTTGTGGAAGTTCCGATGGGATTAGGAGTTGGAGAATCCCTTGAGAAAATCATCTGAACACTCAAGAGCGACGGAATTCGCGGATGGGATATATTTTGATTGCAATTGTTCGTTTGTAGAATTTGATTTTCTTTTTGGGAGATACATGAATGTGATTAGTCCGTCCATAACGTCGCTGGAGTGATCTCCGCGACATGCACTGTGCAAAAACAAAAGTTCCCTTTGCACTGTGCAATTTCTTGCCTTCTGCACTGTGCAATAGGCGTTTTTCGGCTGTCGCTCACCTTTTTTGCACTGTGCAAATCGCTCCAGCGACTTTGCAAACGGACTAGCACTCTTACTGCGGCACTCAGAATTTGATGAAACTAGGCACGAATTTAGACTAATTTTTGCTATGATATATACTAGATTCGTAGTGGGTAATGTTTCCACAAAAAATCAATTTTTGTCAGCACAAAGCTGGCAAAGATACGGCCTTTTTTCGGCTGTCGCTCGAAAAATTTTGAAAAAATTCCGGGGATGAACAAGTTTGGGGTAATCTTTGAGATCAATGGGAATTGTTTTACCATTAAATCGAGGAATCTCTGAGAAAGCGCTGTTTGCAATGCAAAAAATGCGAAATATCTTCAAACTAAGCCCAATTGCGACAATTTCGAGCAAAAAACGCACTGCAGTTTCTGCAAAGCGCAAGATAAATCCAAGTCCGTCCATAACGTCGCTGGAGTGATTTCCGCGATATGCACTGCGCGAAATCAAAAATTCCCTTTGCACTGTGCAATTTCTTGCTTTTTGCACCGTGCAATAGACTTTTTTTCGCCTGTCGCTCGCAAAATTTTGAAAACATTTCCGAATATGTGACATATAAATTTCTGAAGATTCTAGGTCACGTTTTGCAGGGGGAGCCGACATATTCAACGATCTGATGGGAGAGTACGCAAAACGCGGAGAGCGGTCAGAGAGAAAAACACTTTTTGGCCGTTTCTTTGCCAGTTTTGTGCGGAAAAAAATGATTTTTTGTGCAAACATTCTCCTTCGCGGTAGAAATAAGGAACACTAGTTTTCACAGCCGAGAAAGTAGTTATAAATAGACACAAGACTTTGTTTTTGAAAATTCGCATAAAAGAGCCACATTTTCGCCACCTTTTGATCTAAAAGTCTCGGTCGTTTCTGCAAAACGCGAGCTAGGAGTCTCGCACATGCCCAAGGAAAAAATTGTTCTAGCTATGTGCTAATTTTCATCAAATTTTTTTGTCCCTGAAAAACTTGTTGGTGCCCGCAAATTTGGAAATCGAATTCCCTGATACTGTAAATATAAAAACCAGTACTGTTATTTCCGTTTGAGAAATAACTAGCTTCAACAAGTCGATTTGGACCAATTTATTGGCAGAAAATGCGTTGCACCAAGAGTTCTTTCGGGCTAAGTTGAGACTCCAAGATATAAAAACGTTTGTTATGTAGAGACTTCGCGACATGATTCGTTGTAGGGAGGCTGTTCTCAAAATGTAAGTTTCGAGCCAAGTCTTATGCAAAATTGCTTTGAAATTTTTAAAACATCAATACACAAATGTGTGCATAATACACACATTTTCACTGTGTTTCGTGTTATAACGCCTTGAAAGGTTCCGGTTAGCGGCTCTCTCGCACTTTGTCGACATTTTCAGATTCCGTTGACTTTGATTACACGAGCTTTTCCAAATCCACTTTCTTTTTTTTATTTTTAATAGAGTTCCGTTGATGGATCGGGATTTCCCTTCAATCCGTTGCTTCTCGCCGCGCCTTACTATTCAATTTTTGTTTTCTTTATTTGTTTCGAAAACAAATTTAATAATATATAATTCATGTTTTGGAACATAAACAAAAATAATCCTGAGTCAACTTTGAGCCGTCGTAAAAGGAGCTGCCATACAGCGGAAGTGCTCCAACTGCGACTGATCTTAAGCATTTCTGTGCAAATTTAGAATAATGTTTCTTCAAGGGCAAGAGCAGCTACTTTTGAATTGCACTTTTTACGGCGTGCGAAACAAAATGTCAAAAAAGTTTTTTATGTCCTGCAGCGAAAAGGCAGAGTTGCAAACAGTAAAATAATTACTAGTAAGTAAGTAGAATGTCAACATTATTTTTTTCCGTTGTTATTGTTACAGTAGACGAAGAAACCTTTATGACATCCACGCCGTCAAAAGCGCAATTCAAAAGTAGTTGTACTCTCCCTTTAAGCCATACGTGAGATTCCTAGATCGCGCTATGCAGAAACGACTGACATTTTTAGTCCAAAAGTTGGGAATTTTTTTGCAAACCTTTATATGAAATATTTCGTAATGATTTCTATTGTAGAGGGTAATGCTTCCACACCAAATCGTTTCTTTTCCGCACGAAACTGGCAAAAATATGGCCAAAGTGTTTTTCTCTCTGACCGTTCTCACTTTTGCGTACTCTCTCATCAGATCGTTGAATATCTCGGCTCTGTCTGCAAAGCGCGAGCTAAAACTTTAAAAATTAATATATGGCCTATGCAAAGAGTAAACGCAAAATTAAAAAAGTTCAGCGTCTTTGTTCGAACAAAAACATCGTTTTGCGGATAAAATCGCCAATGATTACGCGCGTTTTGGATATTTTCCGGTTTTTGGCAAGAATGTCGTGTTTTGCACGTATCTCAATGTCATTACGTAATACAGAAATTGCGAGACAAAGGCTGCAATGTGTGATACATTTCTCGCAAAGAAAGGATCTTCACAGGGAAAGCGCTCGCAGTGCAACGCTCAGTTTTTTTTTTTTTTTTTTTTTTTTTGTTTTACGCACTAGTTTGTCCTTGGGTTCCAATTAATTCCTAAAAATTCTAAATTGCGTTTTGCAGGGGCAGCCGAGATATTAAACGATTTTTGCAGCCGAGACAGTACGCAAAATACGGAGAGCGGTCCGAGAGAAAAACACTTTTTGGCCATATTTTTTCTCAGTTTCGTGCGGAAAAAAATGATTCTTTTTGTGGAAACAGTACCTTCTTCCGATAGAAAGAAGAATTATACTTTTTATACCACATTTGGCCAAAAAAGTGTCCCATTTTTGCCCTTTTTCCTTAAGAAATCTTAAAAATCTCGGTCGTTTCCGCAAAACGCGACCTAGAAGTCTCAGATATATCTTAGAAACAAATATTCTAAATTTTTCCGAAGGCTCAGCAAAATTCGTTCGTCGCTCTTCCCCTATCACCCACCGAGAGAGTACGCAAAATGCGGAGAGCGGTCAGAGAGAAAAACACTTTTTGCCCATAAATTTGTCAGTCTTGTGCGGAAAAAAATTTTTTTGTAGAATCATGAAATTTGATCGTCGCACTTCCCTTGGAAAACAATTTTTGGCCATAAATTTGCCAGTTTCGTGCGGAAAAAAAATGATTTTTTTGAGGAAACATTACCTTTTCCCGGTAGAAAAAGTGATGATACTTTTATATCAAAAAAATTAGCCCAAAAATGTTCCATTTTTGCCCATTTTCTAAAGGGTGCGAGCTAGTAAGAGTCTTGCATACTAGTCCGTCCGTAAAGTCGCTAGAGTAGTTTTTGCTATATGCACTGTGAGAAAACAAAAGTTCACTTTGCACCGTGCAATTTCTTGCTTTTTGCACCGTGCAATGAGCTTTCTTAAGCTTCTGCTCACACCCTTACTTTTTTTGCACAGTGCAAACGCCGAAAATCTGTCCAACGACTTTACGAACAGACTAGTATGTCTTAAAAAAATTATTCATTTGTACCAAGTTTTATCACAATTTGCACGTCGCACTTATAGCACTTCCCCGGTTAGAGTTGACAACCTACGCCGAGAAAAAATTCAAAAATTTTTTTTTTTTTTTTTTTTTTTTTGAAAACATGTTACAATAAATTAAATTTCCATGAGCTTTTCAGCCATCTGACAAATGATCCTACGAATATTCCTGGCAACTACAGTCTTTTCGTTGTCAACATTCGCCGCTGAAAACAAAACCTCGCAAGACATTGATGTCTCGGTAAGATGCCCTTTCTTTGGTCAAGTTGTTTGGTTGATGTTGTTCTTTACCTAACGAGTTTTTCAATTTCAGATTATCGGTTATCACTGGGATCACGTGGAGACGCCTTTTATTGGCGCGCTATGGCTTTTGTTGGCAAGCGTTGCGAAGATTTGTAAGTTTTGGTGTACAGTCAAACCTTTAGGGCATCTTTTCCGATTAATCAGCTCACTGAGATCTGAAGGGGTGTATAGGTATTTTCATAAAGTGCATGGTCATTTGTCGCATTGATTGCACAGTGCATTTTAAACTTTTGCCGCCACCGCACAGTGCAGACTTCGAAAAGCTGTTTGCACTGTGGAAATTCTAGGCGTCGACGTAGCGACGTAGTTGAAAAAAGCTTATGTCGCAGTGATTGTCGATGCACAGTGCAAAAACCAAAAAAAAAGCGAAATGCACAGTGCAAAATGGGGTTTTTGTGCACAGTGCGAAGCTTTCTTGACATTTCGTTTCTCAAACCGCGAAAAGTGCGATTAAAAAGTAAATGTACTGATCGTTTAAGAAGCACTCTAAGTTAGTTTTTTTTATTGTTTTGATGTGCAGTCGTATAAATTACCGTTTCACAGTATTAGTTAAGAAAAACAAGTAAAAAGCAGAAAATGGCTGGAATTTTTGAAAGCCGCGCAATTGGTTACCCCAAGCCCGTCCACATCTGACAAACAAGGGCAGAACCCCAAGTCCGACGCTTAAATTTTTTTAAATTTGGCACACATGTCAGGCATAGGCCACGTATAAATTTCTGAAGATTTTAACACGCGCTTTGCAGGCACAGATTTAACAATCTTTGCGGCCGAGAGAGTACGCAAACGCGGAGAGCGGTCACAGAGCAACTTTTTGGCTGCAACTTTGCCGGTTTCGCGACGAAAATATTAATTTTTTGTGGAAACATTACACGCTATGTTAAAAATAGGCATTAAACTTTTCATACCGAAATTTGCGAAAAAGTGCCACATTTTTGCCAACTTTCGATCTAAAAATTTCGGTCGTTTCTGCAAAACGCGAGCTAGGAGTCTCTGATATGTCTCAGAAAACATTAATCTAAATAAATTTGTGCCATGTTTTATCAAAATCTGAGCGTTGCACTTGGGGTACTTCCCCTGTAAGTCTCAAAGAACTCAGACGGCTTGAAGATGGTCAACTTTTGTCAGAAACGACCTGTTTTATGCCAAATTGGTCAAAAGTCGGGCGATATTTGTAGCGAGAAGCTACCTGGAGCAATTCCCTCTCTTTTGAATTATTTGATTTGACATGCTCAGCACAGACTAGACATGGCTCCCGAGCCAGGCCGGGCTAAAGCAACTTTTCTTTGGCCCGGCTCGTTGATATCAAGCGCAAGCCAACTTTCGATCTAAAAATCTCGGTCGTTTCTGCAAAGCGCGAGCTAGGAGTCTAGTTTATGTCTTAGAAAAAAAATACTAAATTTATGCCAAGTTTATCAAAATCCAAGCGTCGCACTTGGGATACATGTCCTGTAAGGTTAAAACAAATTTTTTACGGACCTTTTTTGACACTTGCGGAGCAAAATACGTCCGCTGGATCCATTATTTCAGTATTCCACGTGAACAAGAAATTTGGCGAAGCAGTTCCCGACTCGGCCTTGCTCATCACCGTCGGTCTGATGCTGGGAATCATGTTGAAGCTGTCCCATGTGGACGAGACGGTCTATTTCCTCAATTCCAACGTGTTCTTCCTCTACCTACTGCCTCCGATCATCTTCGACGCGGGCTACTTCATGCCCAATCGCCTGTTATTCGAGAACTTTGGCTCTGTGATGATGTTCGCGGTGGTGGGGACCATCTGGAATACCGTTGCCATTGGCGGGACCTTATCCTTGCTCTCCGAGCACACCAATCTGTTCAATGTGAACGTCTCCACGGTCGAGTCGTTTCTGTTCTCCTCGTTGATTAGTGCGGTGGATCCGGTGGCCGTGATCACCGTTTTCGAGGAGATTCATGTCAACGCGTTCTTGTTCATCAACGTTTTCGGCGAGGCCCTCTTCAACGACGGGATCGCCGCTGTTCTTTTCCAAATCTTCAACAAAATGACGACCGTCGGCACCGCCAATCTTACCGCACAGCATTTTGCAATCTTTGGCTCTTCATTCTTCGCCGTAGCCCTTGGCGGAGCGTTGATTGGCGTCCTTTTCGCGTTTGTCATCGCGTTGGCCACGAAATGGACGCAGCGTGTTCGTGTGGTGGGCCCGGTCTTCGTCTTTGTCATACCGTATATTGCGTATTTGGTGGCGGAGATGACGGGATTCTCGGCGATTTTGGCGTAAGTCTTTACGGAGGGAATATTGAATCTTTCCCTTTTTTGATCCAAAAATTGAGTCAGTCGCAACTTACAAGGCATAGATTTTGATTAATTTGGGCACAAATTTAGATTGCAGCTTTCTACGATTTTTGCCAGATTTTTCGACCGCACTTTGCAGAAACAACCGAGATTTTTACATGGAAAGTATTTACCTTAACTGCGACGTTTAGATTTTGTATAAACTTGCCAACATTTAAATAATTTTTTTCTACGCCATACGCGAGCCTCCTAGATCGCGTTTTGCAGAAACGACCGAGATTTTTAGATCGAATGAACGACAAAAATGTGACACTTTCTTGAAAATTTTGGTATGAAAAGTCTCGAGCCTATTTTTAGCATAGAGGGAATTTTTTTCACAAAAAACCAATTTTTTCCAACAAAGTTATGGCCAAAAAGTGTTTTTTTCTCTGACCGCTCTCCATGTTTCGCGTGCTCTCGCGGAAGATCGTTCAATATCTCGGCTCCCCCTACAAAGCGCGAGCTAAAATTTTCAGGAATTGACACGAGGCCTGTGCAAAAAATGAGTCTAAAATTTGAAAAAAATCCGACCGTCGCGCTTGAGATACTTCATTTGTTAACTAAAATTTAATTTTTTTCATTTTTCAGAATCTGTTGCTGCGGAATCGTGATGAAACAATATGTTAAATGCAACATCACACACGACGCTGCGTCTTCCGTCAAATATTTTGTGAAGCTGATGGCTCAATCCAGTGAAACAGTCGTTTTTATGTTCCTCGGTCTCTCCGCGATCTCTTCGAAAAGCCGCTGGGACTGGGGATTCATTGCGGTGACGTTGGTCGCCTGTTTGATCTACAGAATCATTGGTAAGAGAGTGAGCTCTGGATCTTGCTAATATTAGTCTCTTCGTAAAGTCGCTGGGGAGATTCTTGATGCTTGCACTGTGCAAAAAAAGTCAGGATTCGAGCAACAGCCAAAAAAAGCCTATTGCACGGTGCAAAACGCAAGAAATTGCACAGTGCAAAGGGAAATTTTGGTTTTGCACAGTGCATCTCGCGAAAATCACTGCAGCGACCTTACGACCGGACTGGTAGAGCAAAACATGACCAAAAAATCGTATTTTAGGCGTAATTTTCCAATGCTACATTCTGAACAAATTTCGGACCAAAAAGTTTACCTTTGAAGACCAATTCATCATGTCCTATGGGGGACTTCGAGGTGCAATTGCATTCGGATTGCTCAGTTCCATCCCCGAAACGGTCGATCAGGAGGTTCGGGCGGTGTTTACGACAACCACAATCGTCGTGATTTGCTTTACCGTGTTTTTACAGGTAGGCAATACAAACACTGTCATTTTGACTACAGTAAAGCCTCTGAACAACAAGGGACCGAGGAATGAATTTGTTATAGAAGGTTGTTGTTGTAGAGAGGTTCATTTAGGGCTAAAATTGACCCTTGAGACTTCTAAAATTGTTCGTTATAGACAGGTTTTGTTGTATGGGTCTTTGTAAATTTTTAGACCGGGATTTGGAAGAACTAGGATTGCTTGGTGGCTCCATACTACAAAATCTTTCCATAACAAACCAAAAATTTTTGCCTTAAAAGGCCATTACAACTACTTTTGAATCGCGCTTTTTACGGCATAGGAACGAAATGTCCTCGAAACTGACTCCGTAGATGTCTTCCATGCTGCCAGTTTTGTGCGGAAAAAAAATGATTTGGTGTGGAAGCATTACCCTCTACGATAGAAATAAATACGAAATACTTCATATAAAGATTTGCAAAAAAATTTAACTTTTTGCCAACTTTTGGACTAAAAATCTCAGTCGTTTCTGTATAGCGCGATCTAGAAATCTCACGTATGGCTTAAAAGGACAGTACAGCTACTTTTGACGGTGTGGGAACGAAATGTCCAAAAAGTTTCTTTGTCTACTGTACCAATAAAAACGGAAAAAATGGTCACATTCTACATGTCTACTAATAATTGTTTAACTTTTTGCAACTCTGCCGCCTTTGGTTTTGCTGCAGGACATAAAAATTTTTTTTTGACATTTTTTTTCACAGGCCGTAAAAAGCGCAATTCAACAGGAGCTGTTCTGGCTTTTTCATAAAGTCGCTGGAGTAATTTTTGGCGTTTGTACTGTGCAAAAAAAGTCGGGTGCGAGCGACCTCCGCAAAAAGCCAACTGCACTGTGCAAAAAGCAAGAAATTGCACAGTGCAAGGCGAACCTTTGTTTTCGCACAGTGCATGTCGCAGAAATCACTCCAACAACGTTGCGAACGGACTGGTCGCACTGCAGCCGATGCTAGAAAAGAGCCAAGAAATTACTTGATTCATAGGCGGTCGAAATGCTAAGGGAATTTTTGTTTTGCACAGTTCATGGCGCGAAATTACTCCAGTGACTTTACGGGCCGAGTACTATACACATTGGTGCCAAATATGAGACATTTATGTTGACAAACCACAACAGTTACAGCGATTTTAAAATTGCGGTTATGTTATGATTATGGTGTATGCTGTACTATTGTTACAGTAATGCTCTCACAAAATTTTGAATGTATTAAATAAAAAAGCTTTTTGCAGGGCAGTACAATCCGCCCTCTTCTTCATCTCCTCAAGATTGAGCGTCAAAAGAAGGATGATGAGATGATGTTCAGGAAGATATATCAACGCGTAAGCTAACTTTTCTTTTGGTTTTACTGGTCCGTTCGTAACGTCGCTGGAGTGATTTTTGCGTTATGCGTTGTGCGGAAACAAAAGTTCACTTTGCACTGTGCAATTTCTTGCTTTTTGCACCGTGCAATAGGTTTTTTTCGGCTGCCGCTGAGTTTTTTGCACAGTGCATGTCGCGGAAATCACTCCAGCGACTTTCCGGACGGTCTACAATACCATTACAGTACATTGACTACATGATGGCCGGCCTTGAGGACATTGTCGCATCTCGAGGAGCGCATTCAGTGCGGGATTGGTTCGAACGCATCAACGCAATGTACTTGAAACCCGTTCTGACCATCGAAAACAAACAAGAGTTCGATGCAACGCCATTTGTGCGGATGTTCGCAAAAGATGCCATGCTAAGGGCCGCGGAAATTGTCGACCGAAAAGGCTCTTTCAAGGAGAAGAAGATCAGTCAGCCAAGATTCGCGATGGCCAAGATTCAACCGGTCGAACGGGATGTGGTACCAAAATTTCGACGGGCGGATACTGTAACTTCGGAAGCTGAAAGTGTATGTTTTCTTGTACTAGGCCGTCCGGAAAGTCGCTGGGGTGATTTTTGGGGTGTGCACTGTGCAAAAAAGTTCAGCGTGCAAGCGCTTGCCGAAAAAAGCCGATTGCACGGTGCAAAAAGCAAGAAATTGCACAGTGCAAAGTGAATTTTTGTTTTTGCACAGTGAATGTCGCAAAAATCACTCCAGCGGCTTTATGGACGGATGAATATGACTAAAAGCAACATGTAAAAATTCTTTATGTCGCGAGTAGTATCAGTCTGTCGGGAAAATAATGAGCACTTTGTCGCATCAACAATCGCGGCCGAGAAAATGCACCGTGTTGCTTTTCACTTGTTTTTCACTTCAGCGACGCGATCGGCGCAGCGACAGAGTGCTCATTATTTTCCCGACACACAGATTCTACTGCTCGCGACATAAAGTCCGTAGAATTTTGCACGGTGCTATTTATGTTTATTTTTCGCGGCCGTCGCGGCGATTTCCCGTTTTTACGCGAGTGACATGCACTTTTCGGCGACCGCACCCGCGCGACATCAGCGATAAAATTCTGCGGACTTTATGGCGCGAGTAGTTGTTAAATATCACACAAACTTTTGCAGGTCATCTCCCTATCAACGGAGCAAATGAATCAGCTCCATCAGATGATGAGCGACTTGCTCGACGAGAAACTAAAGGCGCTCCCGTTGTTTGTGTCCAAAATTGATGACATAAAAGACGATTACCTGTCAATAATCAATGACAGTGTTAGTAAGAAGGATGAAGAGCGGGATGTGAAAGAATCTCTAACTCCGAAATTGAGTTCAGATGATGCGTTGGTGTGAACAATGCATTGCAACACGTGTAATTGTTAGGATCTTTGTAAATAAGCGCAATATTTTGTTAGAATTTAGTATTTATTTGGAAATAAATGTAACTTATTTTACTTACAATACAATCAGCCCTTTCATCGGGCAATAAAGTTCAAGGGAGCCACAAATTTATTAGCTACAGAGGGGTTCCTTTCAGCAGAGGAATTTTTTCGACCAGTAGAAACACGAATTTTCAACTTTTTTTTGAATAAATTTTTTTTGACCACAATTTTTTACACTTTTGTCATTTTTCAACGGCATAGATAGTAGAATGGACCGCTCCGGTCCCTTCTATTATTTTTGCAGCCTACAGATCAAAAAAAATTACCTTGATCCCCTCTTACCATTTTTTTCTGTCGGCCGGTTGAACAGCACACTTAAAATACAATTTTTTTGGACATTGTAGAGCCCCAAGCTCCAGAATTTTTCTTATTTTTGGATATATCAGAGAAAAACCTATCGGCTATCGAGTAGTGCCAATTTGTAACATATATGCTCTCTTAAAGTGCATTTAATCATGAATAAATTATTAAAAAATGGAATTTTGAAAGATAAACAAATAAATCATCACAAAAAGTAAGCTGATAGAGGATGTTTATATCCTTGGATAAGTCTTCTTTTACACTATTTAATATCCAACATTCATTTTTTTCATTCAAGGGCTAGCTGTTTATCAGCCAAGGCGCACAACCCTGTTTTTATGCAAAAATCGGGATGCGGCAAAAAAGCCCTAAATGCTGTGCGACCCTCGCCCCTGTTAAGACTTCTAGATCGCGCTTTGCAGAAGCGACCAAGATTTTTAGGTCAAAATTTGGCAATGACATGGCACTTTTTTGCAATTTTGGCATAAATATCTTCATACCTATTTCTACAGTAATGTCTCAACAAAAAATAATTTTTAGCAAAAGCTGTCTTTCTCTGTGCCCGCTCTCCGGGTTTCGCGTAGTCTCTCTGCCCTAAGGACCGTTGGATATCTGGGCTGCCCCTGCAAAGCGCAAGCCACGCGAATCCAGCGTAGTTGAAGTAGTTGAAGCTATTTCCTGACCAAGATTTAATCGATGTGGCGTTTCGTCACAAACAGAATTTTGGAGGAGAATCTTCGGCTGTTTTGTCTTGGCTAGCCGGGATAAAACCTTGTTCTCTGTCAGAAACAAATATTTAAAAAATTTTTGATTTTTTGAGACCAATTTCGTCCACCAAAAGTCCTTCCGAAAGAACTTTTGTATCTAAAATCTTTTTGTCAACCGATAGTGTGTGGACAAAACGTCTAAACGGAAATGCGCTATACTGACGTTCAAGCTAGATTTTCCAAACTTGATAAAAAAAATCTGCGCGTCGCACCTACCGCCTAACCCCGCGTCATTGAATAAAAAATATTTTTTTACTGATAAAAATAAGCGCCCAAATCAATGTTTTGCGTTCGTTTTGATAACACAGTTGGCAACGAATCCCTTAACCATGCATAGTTTTCATCAATTCCAAGTTCACTGCTGTCCAAAATTCCCAAATGCCTTTCCTTTATCCCCCCCCCCCCCCCCTTTCACCATGAACTTTCGCTCCGCATACGGTAGGCACTTTGCGATTTCCCACCGCAATTCCTTTGGGCTGGGATGAAAGAGAGCGGCCGTTACAGTGGGTGCTGGTGCGTTTCATGGGGGCTCGGGTTTTGTGGGTCAGCGAGGTGAGAGGGCGAAGAAGATGCCGTCGCGCGGCCCTTTGTTTGTGCGACGGGGGGAGTAAGGTGTGGTGGGGCGAGGGGTTTCGGTAAGGTGGCAGAGCTGCGCATTCCACTAATCCAAAAATGGAAGTTCATGTGTAATTTCCGAACTCTCTGATCCCATTTATATATCTATAATGTTTTGTTGTGCAAGTGAAGGAAAAAAGGTAAAAGTAAGCTGTACAAAGTGCCCAAACTGTTATGTGCGACGCACAGATTTTGATAAAACTTGGCACAAATTTGAATTATTTTTTTATAATTTTTTAAGACATAAACTAGACTCCCAGATCGCGCTTTGCAGAAACGACCGAGATTTTTCGGTCGAATGTACAACAAAAATGTGACACTTTTTGCGAATTTTGGTATGAAAAGTTACACGCCTATTTCTGCCATAGATGGTAATGTTTCCACAAAAAAAATAATTTTTCCGCACGAAACTGGCAAAGTTACGACCAAAAAGTGTTTTTCTCTATGACCGATCTCCGCCTTTTCCGTACTCTCTCGGCAAATTAATTAAAATTTTTTTATCTATTTCTACAGATGTTTCAAATCTTCTGAACCTACAGTACAATATCTACCAGTTCGTACGAAAAGTCGCTGGAGAGATTTTCGGCGTTTGCACTGTGCAAAAAAAGTCAGGGTGTGAGCAGAAGCTTAAGAAAGCTCATTGCACGGTGCAAAAAGCAAGAAATTGCACAGTGCAAACTGAACTTTTGTTTTCGCGCAGTGCATATCGCGGAAATCACTTCAGCGACTTTACGGATGGACTAGTAGCATCGAAACCCGCACTTGAATCTCTACACTGCCAAAACTACGCTAAATGCAAATTTATGGGTTTATGGTCATTGTTTTCCATGCACTTTTTTACGACTCTACTTCAACATGATTGTAGCATGTTCTTTTACTGCCAGCTCAGCTGGAGCTCAAATTTTACAATCGCGCGGGACAATGCGGGTAGGATTAGGGTCAAGAGGGTCAAAAAATCAGGGCGACAAAGCTTCATGCCAAACGTTCAGAAAGATGTCAGGGTGCGTAGATAGCTGCACAGTGCAGCAAAAAGCTTATTTAGTAAGGTCTTGTGATCTTGATGAGATTTGAGGCAACGTAAGTTTAGAACTTTCTAAGACGGTCCTCTACCAATCCGTCCGTAAAGTTGCTGGAGTCATTTCTGCGATATGCACTGTGAGAAGACAAAATGTCATTTGCACTGTGCAATTTCTTGCGTTTCGCACCGTGCAATAGGTTTTTTTTGGCTGTCGCTCGCACTCTCATTTTTTCGCACAGAAACGTGTCATATTTGGCACCAATATGTATTAATGCACTACTAGTCCACCCGTAAAGTTGTTAGAGTGATTGCCGCGACATGCACCGTGCGAAGACAAACATGTAATTTGCACCGTGCAATAGGCTTTTTTTCGGCTGTCGCTTGCACCCAGACCCTTTTTGCAAAAATCACTTTAGCGACTTTGCAAACGGACTGGTATCTGCTTAGTGTAGCAAGAAGATTTTTTAATCACGTCTACTGATCTTGCTTATACTTGGTACCACGTAAGATTATAACTTTCTAATTGTAGATAAAGTGCTTAAAGTTCGGGCTGAATTTCTAGTTTGGGCCTTGCACGACACGTTGTGATTTTTAGACCAAAATAACCCAAACTCCCGTTCTTGCAACCGCAAACACTTCCTAGCCGAAATACCAACCCTACATATTCTGTTGATGAAATTACCATTCCATGAAACGTTTGCGATCCCCTCCGAATTTCGCTTCTTATAATTACCACGTGAAAGCTCTTGCAGTCCGCTTTTGATCTCTAATTTTCCCCGCAGTCCACTTCTCTCCAATTTCCACAAGGGACGCGTGTTCGGTTCGGCCGCGGCGACCGGTACAAGGTCAACAGTCTCCCGAACAAACCGCAGCGAGTCGAGAGAGCGGAAAGATTGTTAGGGGGTTGTTGAAAAAGTGGAATTTTGAATTCATATCAGACTTTTTATGAGTTCGCTTCGATCCCACCTTCCATACTCTTACCCTACCGAGTTGCGGAGAGCGCCAAAAGATTTCCGAAGCCGGGAAAACTTTTCCGGAGTCTCGCGAAGGGGTTGGATTTACTCGCATGACTCATTTCCCAGCCCAACGTCCTTCTCCGTCCTCGGTGTTTCGCATTTTTTAATAAATTACGGTGATTTGGTCGACAGGATGGCCTAGTCGGCCCAAACACGGGCGTCCGCTTTCGCCAAATTTCCATTTTTCGATAAGGCGCAGGTGACCCGATCGCTATACAAGGTACGGAGACCCGCCGCCCTCTGCTCACACCCCTCCATCTCCACCGCTTCCTTCTCCATTCGATTTTTGACGGCCGGAGCGCAAGCCCTTCGTTTTTCGCGTCGGCCGCTCCTCCACCCCTCCCATTCCCAAATCAAGGTATTTGCCTCGCATTCCGTCCCCCCCCCCCCCCCTGCTTTGCCCATTTTTCGTCGCGATCGTCGGACCGAGGTGGGGCTGGGCCGCGGCCCATAAAGAAAGGGATGGAAATTTATGCTGCTGGGTGGAAATGGCGCCCAAAATCGGTGAACGGCCGTTGTTTGGGAGAGGATTGATGGGGAGAGCGGCCGATTTCGGAATGATGGGTGCAGGGAATGAACGTTTTTGGAGGGACGCTCAAATCTAGCGCCATTTTTGGAGGGCCTCTAAAATCTATGGTCGATTTTGGAGCGGCCCTACAATTTGGCGGCCGTTCTTCAAGTCTTTGCTCCAATTCGACGGCCGAATTTTAATTTTCAACCCACATTTTGGAAATTTTTCCACTTTTCGGCCGTTTTTTTGTAATTTCTTCGAATTTTGGCCCCTTGTAATAGTTGGATCATCTAGCTCCCGCAGGTTCATGACTATTCTACTCTAATCTCTTTCGTGAAAATCCCGATGGATCAAGAATTTTCTTTTTATGACATCGTTTGTCGTTTCTATCCATTTTCGAGCCAAAACTTTGAAGGATTGCGGATTTTCGGCCGAAAAATCATTTTCTATTGACTTGTTCTACTGTATAAGAACCCCTATTAGCAAGAGTCGTCTGTAAGCTATGTTCCGATCGAGAAATCCCGCCCTAAACTTGACGGATTTTCTTGACTTTTACTATATAACGTTCAAGTCATCATTTGCAACGCTGTCGGCGAGTTGAGCGCAAAGCCCACTCCGAAACCCGACGGCATTCAACGTTTCTCGGCGCGTTCTTGATCTGAAAGTGGGGATGGCGGCCGGTTGTGGTCGGACGACTCAAATCCGACGCGCCCCCCATGTTTGGAAAGCCCCACACCGCTGACGCACACCGATCGCGCGGTTAGAGGGGGTGGCGAGAAAGGGAGGCCGATGGAATGCTGGTCGCTGCTCTTCGTCTCTCGGCGCTTCAAATCGCTCCCTTTGGTTCTCTCTTCCATTTTCGGGCGAAGAGTTTTTTTTTCGTCCGCGACGGCGACATAGCGGCCGCCCTGTGGAAATTACCGCGCGCGCCTCTGCTCTCCCCCTCCGCGCTCTCAACAACAACATCTTCTCGGGTGTCCCCCCCCCCTCCCCCATCCATTCTTCGTCTCACCAAACAAGGATTTTCTCCGAGTGTGGAGGAGAAGGACGAATCCGCACGGCTTTCGTTGTCGTCTTCTCCTTCATGATGAGGAGGAAGACGACCCAAGAATCGAGCGGCGGCCCGTTCTTGTTGGAGGAGTAATCGACAGTTCGATGCAGCGACTAATCGGGGATCCAACGCTTTCGTTCGCTTTTCCTCCCCTTTCCGACGATGGAAAGTATAATATAATATTTTTGATGACTTAATGGTTTAGCTGGACTAGACTCGTTTCATTGTGGTCCTAGTATCTTTTGAGACAAATAGAGAATATTTCCAAACCTTTTAGGCTCTATTTGGACACTAAAAATAAAAAAAACGATCATCTGTGCCTACTACAATATAAATTTTGATGACATTTCTTCGGTTCTATACATGTACCAAATTTTTTGGCCGTAATAGGTTTCAGGTGCAACAAAGAAACTGATAAACTCATTTTACAGACATTTCCAAAAAAATTAAGAAGGTCGATCAATTTTGTCTGCTATAATATAATTTTGGATGACTTAGCGCCAGAATTGGAGCCATAACAAACATGTTATGGCTCAGAATTACTGCAGATAGAGCGGAAAACCTTTTTCAATCACTAGGCGATGTTAGTTGAATACCAATAAAAATTGGCAACTTTTGTCTAGTGCAATATATTTCTGGTGTTATTTTAGGCCGTACGGCCGTTTTCAAGATCTAATATTCAATTCCAGAGCACGTTGAGGTCCGCTGCATTATTACCAAAAAAATCGACTGGTCAAATGATGGATTTTCTAAATTTTTTTTCTGTTTACAAAATTTTTGACCCCAATTTCCGTATTTTCCCAGTTTCTCTGTCCAAAAACGGCGTCGCCCTTTTCGGCCCATATTTTTCTGCATTCTCCTCATGAAGCAGTTGCGCAACAATTCCTCTCCCAGATCAGTTGTGTCCCCCCATTTATTCCGTGTTTTTGTTCGAACGGAGGGCTGCGGCTTACCCTCCAAGCTGTTTTCGGATGTTTTCGAGGAGGATTCTGTTGATCCTCGAGGCGAATAATCGTTTTATTCGTCTTCCTTTATTTTCGACCATTTTTACGGGGATTTTATCGGGTTTTCAACGGTTTTCGAGGGGATTGTAGTAGATTATATTATTTTTAGGTATGAACATTTTATTTTTTGGTTCGAAAATCGAATTTCCGATCTTTTCAGAGGTTTTTTACGTGTGAAACATTTTTCTCCCGATATTATACTTGATTATTGTTATTTTGGGTATCAAAACTTTTCCAAATTGAAGTTTTCTGTAATTTCTGTGATTCAAGTTATGTCAAATTACATTTTCAATGTCTTCAAAATAATATCCTTTCCGATGGAATGATTTCCCTATATTATTTTAGGTCGTATTACTTTAGATGCCTAAAACAATTGATTTTTCGCGTTTTGATAGTAGTTTTGGCTGTCAAATCCTTTCAAACTAAATTCCCATCCATTGCAGTCTCCACAATGTCGGAAGACCCCTACGCTTGCAGTCTGACCAAGTTTGGCAACCGATCTTTGATCTGGAGTCCACCCAATGATCCCGAACGAGTGTACACCTTTATCCGGAAGCAAACCCGTTTCAACAAGACCGATCAGAAGAACTATCACTACTACGTTTGCCAGGATTGTCGGCTGATCCGTGATAAACAGGTCAAGGAGAAAACTCGACTTGAACAATGGAGTGCTCCTAGAATAACTTTAACCGACGCTTCGGTCATGATCAGAAGTCCGATGGAATCGTTGAACGCACACAGATGTCAGAGAAAGACGAAAGAGTCGATAAGGCAGTGTGAAAGGTGAGATTTTCGAAAGCCGGACTTTGTTTTAGGTAACAAATTTGGGCTTTTTGATTTAAACGGGTGAGTACGTAAATCAGCTAAATTGAGTAAATGTTGTTGGATTAGGGTCTTGACAACTTGATTTTTGTTTAATGGTGTGTTTTGGAGGAAATTTTATATTGTACTAGGCAGGTGTGATATCGATTTTTTTTAAATGAAGTGGAGTAACTGTTGTATCATCCAGTTCTTTAGTTTAATGTGGACTTTTTATACTTCTTTTTGCCGTTTAAAACGATTTTTCTGCATTTTTGGGTTTAAGATTATGTTGTACTAGACAAGTCTTACGATTTTGAGTCCCAACCTTTTCTATTTTTCTCTTAGTCGGCTGAAACCGACGTATCATTGCTAATTACTCAATTACTCATCTTTTGGAATGTTTTTGACCCAGAGCGCAGCAGTTTTTATATCTTTATCTTCATTTTCTCCCAAAATTCCGTTCATAATTTCCATTGTTTTCAGACTCGAGATCTACGACGAACACGCGTCGATGGGAAAGGGTTCGGGCGGCTCCACCCCGTCGAGTGTCACCTCCTCGACGACCCCACCGCCCTTCAGCTCGCCTATGGCCAGCCTCAACAACACCATCTCCAGCTTCATCTCGGCACCCTCGACGTCGCCGGTGCCGGAGAAAAAGGCGAAGAAAATCGCGGTCGATCACTGGAGCCAGAAGCTGATGAAGAAGCGGGAAGAGGAGTCGCTGCGCTCCCAATATCCCACCTACGAACAGCTGTTCGCGTTCACAATGAAACTCATGGAGGAGCGGAATGAAAAACAACAAAATATTAAGCAAGAGCCGGCGGAAGAAGGGCCTCAAGTCCAACAGAACGCATCGATAGAGCAATTCTCGCAAATGTTGCCCTTGTTGAAGCTGATGATGCAGAACAATTGCATCAAAAACGCTTAGAAATGGTTTTTTGAGACGTCCGATGATGTTGTACTTGTCTTGGAAGTGAAAATTTTGGAAAAATTCTGGAAAGGGAGCTGTGGAGGGGCAAAATGAGATGTAGAAGGTTAGAAAGAGAACTTGGGAATATCCAGGAGACATCATAAGATTCGAAAAAAAATGTCAGTAAAAAAAATTTTTTTTGATTTGGTCCCCCTTTACCATATTTTTTTTGAAAAATGGATACTTATCGGTTTCTTGGCTCAGATAAACCTTGAGGCTAAGCTTAGATGTTTCGATTGACCTTGTTTTACAATATTTTTGATTGAAAATTTTTGGCCTCCCTTTACCATAATTTTTTTTCCAAAAAAATTCGTCGCCGCTCTCAGATACGCCCAATCATTTTTCCTACGAAAAAATCATCTATAAAGTCACAATCGCTCATTTGGAGCCAATTTACAGTCATATCTTGCACTACATCTATAATATATTCCAAATTTCATTCCCATATCGTAAACCTCAATCTGAATCATATCATCAGATCGTACTGCCTTCTCTTATCCTAAAACGAATGCCTTTTTTTCTCCATGATGCGGGTTGTTTGCCTACTGTTCTCGTTTTATCACTTAAATCTTCTGATTTTCATTTCACTTAAATTACAGTTGTTGTTTTTTGTACATAAAGTAAAGTAAATAGTGACCTGTTGGTTTGATGAGTTATGCTGACACTAAATCAGGGCGTGTTAGCACTGAATCCTCTATATGCGGAGTCAAAAAAGCAAAAGAAATTTCGATTTATCGTTCATTTTTTGAATTCCCAAATAAGGCAATTGGAAGCCGCGGATTTCCCTAAAATTTAGCACAGATACTCTACATAGCCTAAACATTAATCCCTGAAAATTTTAGCTTGCAGTTTGAAGTGACGGTCGAGATATTCAACGGTCCGAGAGAGTACGCAAAATGTGGAGCGTCGGTCAGACAGAATTTATTTTTGGCCATATCTTTGCTAATTTTGAGCGGAAAAAAATGATTTTTTTGTGGAGTAATCGACATTTCGATGCAGCTAGTAATCGGGGATCCAACGCTTTCGTTCGCTTTTCCTCCCCTTTCCAACGATGGAAAGTATAATATTTTTGATGACTTAACGGTTTAGCTGGACTAGACTCGTTTCATTGTGGTCCTAGTATCGTTTGAGACAAATAGAGAATATTTCCAAATCTGGTAAGCTCTATTTGGACACTAAAAATTTAAAAAATCGGTCATCTGTGCCTACTATTATACTATATAAATTTTGATGACATTTCTTCGGCTTTATTGCCTGAATCTCTCAGAAGCAGTGAGAGATTCAGGCAAAAAAGGCAAAAAAATTTTTTTTGCCATTTCTGACACAAAAGAATATTGATTTCTGAAAATCTCGAGCTAAAAATTCCGCAGGGACTTTTTCAAATTCCAATTTCTTTTGCAAAGTTTCAACAAAATTTAAACAAAATGGCATTCTTTTAAATCACTGCCAAAAAAATTTTCTTACTGCTCCCTTTATTTTGCATAGTTTCTCATCTGCAAAGACGGTTGAATATCTCGGATGCATTTGCAAAGCGCCTGCTGAGATTTGCAGAACTTGAGTTTGAGCTCTTATAGGCGGTCCGGAACGTCACTGGAGTGATTTCTGCGACATGCACTGTGCAAAAAAGTCAGTATGCGAGCGACAGTCGAAAAAATTTTATTGCACGTCAAAATATTTATTTCAAAAAAAATTCGAAATCTCGAAGTGTCTGTCTAATAACTCAACTTTTCGATTTGTCGGTGGATGTTTATGCGGGAAAAATGTTTTTTTTTGGGAAATTCAGAAGAACGGTTTTATTTTTGCCAAACATTATTTGTTGCGTAGTGCCACAAACAAAATCAATGATTTTTTTTACCTCGAGATTTCGCAATTTTTTTCACTTGGTTTCTGCAAAACGCAATCTAAAATTCTCGAATATGTCTTACAAAAAGTGTATATTTGATACTGGTCCATCCAGAAAGTTGCTGGAGTGATTTTTGATGTTTGCACTGTGCAAAAAACGTCAGAGTGCGAGCGACAGCCAAAAAAAGCCTATTGCACGGTGCAAAACGCAAGAAATTGCACAGTGCAAAGGGAACTTTTGTTTTCGCACAGTGCATATCGCTGAAATCACTAAAGCGACGTTACGAACGGACTAGTATAGTCCCTTTTTCCATCAAAAATTTGCTACTTATCTTTCTCGTGTCGTAAAATTTTCTTGATCTATTAATGCCCGCTCAACAGAAATCTCTCAAAGAATCACATGATTCGCGGCGACGTTGACACGTCCATTATTGACATTCTGACCCGCAAATTGCAACAGCTTGATAAGTAAGCGGAATACATTGCGAAAACAAACGAAATTGAGGTTTTATTGGAAGTTTACGGCCAATCAAAGATCACTTCAATGTGTCTGTCAAAAGATAAATACAATAAACCGCCAATCGGTTTTATTTTTCCTTAACGAAGTAAGCAAGTTGCAGGGGGTATGCGAAGGTTTTCTGGTATGAAAAAATGATCGCGGCCGTTTGCGGCCCAAATTTTTTACCCCAAATGTAACGCTCAGATTTTGTTTAAATTTTGGACAAACTTTGTGCATGGCCCCCGTATCAATTTCCGAAAGTTTTAGCTCCCGCTTTGCAAACACAGCCGAGACATTCGACGATCTTTGCGGCCGAGAGAGTACAGAAAGTGCTGAGAGCGGGCTAAGAGAAAACGTTTTTTCACCATGTCTCTGGTAATTTTGTGCGGAAAAAATAAATTTTTTGTGGATACATTACCCTCCACGGTAGAAATAGGTACGAAGCTTCTCCTTCCACAATTTGCGAAAAATTGTCATACTTTGGTCGTATAAATCTCGAATATCTCTTAGCCATAATTTATATAAATTTGCGCCAAGTTTCCTTAAAATCCCTGCTCTAAATACTTTTCCTGTGAGATAAAAATCGAAATTACGTAATAACGCTGATAAATGAGTGGGCGGCTTTTGCAAGAGAGATTTCGATCGCCGTCGCTTTCTTTGGCCAAAGTGCACTTTAAAAATTATAAAAATTAATTTTGAAAACCACACCGTCTTTTGCAAGAAATGGGCAACCACATTGTCGGGCAATGCACCAATTCCGAAACTGGGTTACGAAATCAACGTTTCTCTTTTTATAATACTTTCTATGATATGTATAATATAATATCTCTTAGGTATGGAAACCCCTGTATGTACAACGAATCGCTATAGATTTTCTTTAAAT
Organism: Bursaphelenchus mucronatus; assembly: GCA_025436335.1. Classification (NCBI taxonomy): domain Eukaryota; kingdom Metazoa; phylum Nematoda; class Chromadorea; order Rhabditida; family Aphelenchoididae; genus Bursaphelenchus; species Bursaphelenchus mucronatus. The sequence goes on along the minus strand of CM046357.1, from coordinate 10,354,232 downwards.
TTTGGACATACGTTAGGTATCGGCCGCATATCAGCTACTGAAAATTTCAGCTCGCGTTTTTCAGGGACGGCCGAGATATGCAACGATCTGCCGAGAGAGCATGCGAAACGCGGGGAGCGGTCAGAGAGAAAAAACATTTTTAGGCCGTATCTCTGCGAGTTTCGCGTAGAAATTGTGCAAACATTAGTCTTGCTGGTAAAGTATAATAGAAATCGGTATGAAACCTTCCGTAACTATTTCTACCATGTTTTTGCCGCCGTTCCATCTAAAAACTCGGTCGTTTCTGCAAAGCGCGAGCTGGAAATTTCGCATGCTTCTAACCAAAAATTATTCTAAATATGTCTGGCATATATCTACCACTTTTTTGGCGCTATCTTTGCCACATTACCCTCTACGGTAGACTTTTTATGCCAAAATTCGCAAAAAATGTCAGATTACTTCCCCTGTGGGTAAAGGTTTTTTATATTCTTCTAATAGGAGTTTAAACCTAACAGCTTTTTTCATAAAAACGAAGCCTTTGTTTGCCCAGCTCCAATTGCCCTCATAAGTAATTTTTGTAATTGTTCCCTTTGAATAGGAACAATTAGATTCTAATTCGAGCACGTCGAGTATTTGATCTATCCATAAACAAAATTTCTTTTAAATTTATTTTATGTGGTGTTTAAGGTCTGGGGTTGGATCCAAAGGCCTGCACCTTGACGAACAGTTCACCTTCACAAAACATGGGTATGGCAAAGGGGGACCGTTATTTTTTCTATATTTTTATCGGTTTCTAAAAATTTTCCTTGTTCCTCCCTTGCCATATAATTTTACCTTTTTTTTCTTCTTTTGGTTTGCGAATAAACTGATATGGCAAGGGGGTACCATTATTTTTTCTATTTTTATGGAAAATTTTTCCGTGTTCCTCCATTACCATATCATTTTACCTTTTTATTTTTTTTTGGTTTGCAAATAAACTGATATGGCAAGGGGTGACCATTATTTTTTTATATTTTTATGGGTTTCTAAAAATTTTCCGTGTTCTTCCCTTACCATATAATTTTCACTTTTTTTTTCTTTTTTTGGTTTGCGAATAAACTGATATGGCAAGGGGGGACCATAATTTTTTTCTATTTTTATGGTTTTCTAAAATTTTTCCGTGTTCATCCCTTACCATATAATTTTTCGCATAGCAAACAAATCCTTCAAGAAAATTTGCTTTGGTCCCCCCTTGCCATATTTATTTTTTTTGAGGATAATTGTTCGTCTAAGTGAGATACTCTCTAGGCCCGACTTGTATGCATAATTAAGAGAAAATCCGAACGTCACATTTGGAGCACTTGCCCTATCTCTCCCTCACTCTACATTAACCTTTATATACTTTCGAAAAAACCTCCGGCTCTAATTGCTTTATCAATACCCTGGCCAATTTCCCTTCGTTTCTTGTTTTTTACCTATTCCTCTGCATAAAACGTATCTTTCCCCCTCTTTCCATTCGGCTTTTGACGGGATTTAATGAGATCTGAGGAGGACACATTAGACGTCGTCTTATGTTTGTTTCCAAAGTGAAATGAGAAAAGATAAAGACAGCAAGGAGCCAGGGGTTCGTCTCGAGCCATGGGGAAAGAGATTGGATAATCTCGAAGAGGATTTGTAATACGCTCTGTACGACGCACGTCAAATCGAAAAAACAAGAGGAAGCAAAGTCTTCAAGTTGGTGTTTCTGTGATACGAGAAATGTTTTTTGACCGATTTCTTGCCTAATTTGGCAAAAACCAGGTCTTTTTTCGACAAAGTTTACTATTTTGAAGCTATATGGATTCTTTTCAGACTTGTTTTGACTGGTAATACCTAGCGCGAAATTTTTAAAATAATTTTTCCGATAAATCTTAGGACGAAAAGCCAATTTGAAGAGTTCCCTTCTCAATTTGACGTGCTACGCCCGTTCAAAAGTGCATCATAGGCTTTTTGTCGCGTCGCACAGTGCATTTTTTATTTTGTTGCACGGTGCGCGGGTTTTTTGAAGCATTTTGCACTGTGCAAACCTCAAAAATGCTGTTTGCACTGTGCAAAACTCAGGGCGCCGTTGTAGCGACGTAGTTGAAAAAAAGCTCGCGTCGCAGCGATTTTTTGGTTGCACAGTGCAAAGCGTCAAATGCACTGTAAAAAAGGGCACTGTGCGGCCCGCGACAAAAATCTACGGACTTTTGAAAAAGCGTTGTAACAGTTTTTGGTCGAGAAATTGATCAGAAATGGGTGGGACTGGGGATTTCCTTTGATTTCAATCGTCATCGACTTTGCGTTTGGCTTAATTTTCAATTTTATGCGTTTGCTTTTAAAAGGGTTTTTGGAAATCAGATTATTTTTTTATTATTACACAAGTTGAGGGGCTTTTTAATCTAGATCTTATTGTTAGTTCAATGAACGCGTTGTTTTATTGAATATTATGACAATATTCGAAGGATTGGGCTGTATTACTCGCGCCATAAAGTCTGTAGAATTTTTCACGGTGCATTTTCATTTGTTTTTTGCGGCCGTCGCGTCGATTTACCGTTTTTTCCCAAGCGACATGCACTGTTCGACGGGTGCACTCGCGCGACATCACGGACTTCATCGCGCGAGTAGTAATAGTACAAAGTGGAGTAATTTTTGGTGTTTGCACTGTGCAAAAAACTGAGGATTCAAGCGAGAGGCGAAAAAAAGCCGATTCCACGGTGCAAAAATCAAGAAATTGCACAGTGCAAAGTGAGCTTTTGTTTTCTCGCAGCGCTTGTCGCCTAAAGCTTTTTGAAGTTTGACGGCCAGAGATGGTTCAACCTTGGAACCAATTTCGAATAATTTTCTCAAAGACGTATGCGAGGCTCCTAACTCGCGATTTACCAATACAACTAAGATTTCGGAAAAAAGCGGCACTTTTTTCCGAATTATGTCATACAAAAATGGCCTTTATAGTATTTCTCATTAGAGTGTAATTTTTCTACAAAAAATCGATTTTTTCCGCACGAGACTGGCAAACATATGGCCAAAAAAGTGCTTTTCTCTCTGACCGCACTCTCCATTTCGCGTACTCTCTCGTCAGATCATTGAATATCACGGCCGCGCCTGCAAAGCGCAAGCTAAAATTTTCAGGACTTGATAAGTGGCCTATTTACAATGAGTGTCAAAAATTTGAAGCAAATCAAATGTTGGCGCTTCGAGAAAATTCCGTTTGAAGTTTTCCTTTATCAAAAAAATCAAAATTTTTTTTATTTTCCCCACCTTCCAAAACAGTTGATTATCAGCCGGAAAGTTTCAATTTTAAAATGACCCCCGCTTCCGTAAGCCATCATTGTAAAGTCCGCCATGCGAATGACCCTCGGATGTTGACATAGACGACTGATATTGCATCACGCTCGTCTGTTCAATGTCAAAAACTGTTTACAGTAGCGAAGGTACTTTTGATTGCTTTTTTTCTGATTATTTATTTGTTACGACCATTTTTCGGAAGGGCGTGGGTAAAATATCGACGATCAGGAACGTTGCGGACTGGTCGAGAAAGGGGAATTGATGTTGTAATTAAGAGATCTTTGTCAATTTTTATGTGAAATGGACTCTAGTTTGGGTTGTGGGATGGGAATTTGTTGGGAATTTTGGGGGAAGAAAACTTTTGACAATGTTCTTTTCAAAAAAAGGAAACATTAGTCCTAATTTACTAGGTACCCCAAGTGTGACGCTCAGATTTTAAAAAATTTTGCACAAATTTAAATTAATTTTTTGATGAAATATGACAATGTTCGCACTTTGCAGAAACGACCGAGATTTCTGGCCCGAAAGTTGGAAAAAATTGGATATATTTTTGCGTAAGGTACACAAAGCGCGGAGAGCGATCATAAAGAAAATCACTTTTTGCCCATGTTTCGCATATTTTTTCTTAAAAAAATATTCTGAACTTGTGCCTAGGAGTAAGTACCCTTTTGCCATTGGGAGTACTTTTTCTGTTACGTTGGTCAAATTTTGGCCAACTATACTGGTCTTTCCGGAAAGTCGCTGTGGTGATTTTTGTAAAAAAAAGCCTATTGCACCATGCAAAAAGAAAGAAATCGCACAGTGCAAAGGGAACGTTTGTTTTCGCACAGTGCATGTCGCGGAAATCCCTTTACGACAAGACTAGTACCTTTTGAAGACATCATATTGAGCTTCAAATTCGTGTAGATAATCAGCTTACAATTTTCTTCCGTGTCCGTTGAAGCTATCCGGTGTTTTTCCACGTTCTTTGAAATTATTTCTAATCAGTTTCCAAAAAACCCTCACAGGAAATTTCTGAGGTTTGGAGAGTGTTTTGGACACAGTAATTTCTATTTATTTTTGTCATTGTTTCTTTTGAATTATGACAAAGTCGCGGAAACTTCAGCGACGTTACGGACGGACTAGTGTAGCATCAGCGGTTATGTTGCGTTTTGAGACACCCTTTCTAATACTAACTGTGGAAAACTTTGTTTAAATTTGATTTCGTTCTACAGTAACCTTTTATTGCTCTTCCATTTGTCCCTATGACCTTTCTGTTATATTACACAACCAATTCCACCTTGTTTTCATCACTTTTTCCTCCGTATTTTCGCAGAGTTTCACGGATAAACTTGGAAATGGCAGGGAGATTGCGGCAGATAAAAATCGTAGACATGAATCAGCTGGCGCGCGTTTGTTTTACCTTTTTCGGATGTTTCGAAATTCGTCCGGTTGCGTGCTCTTATATGGGTTGGAGCGGGTTTAACTTAAGCTTGCTTTTGAATTAAATTGGAAAGAACTTCAATTGTTTTTTTAAAATTTCAGAGACTCCTTTTATGGCACAGTCAGATAGGGAGCTAAAGTAAGAACTTTAAAGGATTGAAGAAGCTGGATGAGCCCGAGAATGGAATCCAACGCCCTTCTACAGCCAAATCGGTAAGTGATTTTCGGCAAAATTATGATTGCTATCGCTAACGCATTATCATTATCATATCGCAACATATTTTTGATATCGCTTAGCAATAGTTAAAAAGGAAAATGCCTTCAGTAAAAAAAATTCTTTCCGCACGAAACTGGCAAAGATACGGCCAAAAAGAGTTTTTCTCTCTGACCGCTCTCCACGTTCCGCGTGCTCTCTCGTCGGCGAGGAAGGTTGAACATCTCGGCTGCTCCTGCAGAGCGTGAGCTAAAATTCAACTTGTGCGCTTTCAGGCCCTCCAGTTCCGATGGAATCAGCAGTCAGGACATTGAAAATGGATTTGAAATCATGGAGAGTACCAACCTATCGTTTCGACCGCCTATGAATCAAGTAATTTCTTGGCTCTTTTCTAGCATCGGCTGCAGTGCGACCAGTCCGTTCGCAACGTTGTTGGAGTGATTTCTGCGACATGCACTGTGCGAAAACAAAGGTTCGCCTTGCACTGTGCAATTTCTTGCTTTTTGCACCGTGCAATAGGCTTTTTTCGGTTGTCGCTCGAACCCTCAGTTTTTTTGCACAGTCCAATCACCAAAAATCACCACGGCGGCTTTCCGGTTGGGTCCGAACATTCCTTCACCCTCTTCTGAAAATTCCACCTTTCCGACCATTCCTCTTCATTTTGAAAAATGAAAAATTAGGTGACGTATTATACGGTCAATTTTTTTTATTTTTTCAAATTGAAAGGGGACATGTTATACGATCAAAAAATTTGTCGTTTTTTCAATTTGAAAAAAACGAAAAAAAATTGATCGTATAACATGTCACACTCTGGTTTTTCATTTTTTTAAATGAAGGGGATTAGGGAGGTGTTCGCCTGCAACGCAACCTTCCGGACGGACTATTAGCAATATCAGCCATTTTTAGGCCGAATTCGACAATGTTTTTCGCTACAACAAGCCGGAACACAAGCACAATGAATTTATTCGACGATCCGCCAAAGTTCTACGGCAATATAAGCGGCCATTCGCGAGCCGCAAACGCTTCCGCTCCACGATTCTGGGATTTGTCCCGCTTTTCGACTGGTTTCCGAAATATAACTGGCGAAAGAACGTTGGTCATGACTTCATTGCCGGCTGCACACTGGCTGTAATTCATATTCCGGCCGGTAAATAGTTGGGTTTTACGATTTTAATGATTTTTTTAATTTAGGGATTGCCTATGGCATTTTGGCCGGTCTGCCGCCAATTTCCGGCCTTTATTTATCCGTTTTCGCGCCGCTATTGTATATGATTTTCGGAACGTCGCGTCAGAATTCGTTGGGAACTTTCGCCGTGGTTGCGCTGATGACCCGCAATGCCCTCGAGGCGTTCCCGGATCAAGATCGAATGGAATTAGCTTCGACGTTATCTTTAGCCGTCGGAATTGTGCATGTAAGCGTTTTTTGATTCGAGTCTTTTGTGTGATGCAATAGATCGAGTTAAAGATAAATTTTAACAAGGGAAGTAACCCAAGTGCGCCGTTCTATCATCTTTAGACATACACATACGTCAGGCATAGGCCACATATCAATTCCTAAAAATTTTGGCTCGCACTTTGCAGAGACAAGCGAAATATTCAACGGTTGGCTTCCGAGTGCAACGCTCAGATTTTCTTTAAAGGGCCAAAACAGCTACTTTTGAACTGCGCTTTGCACGGCGTGTGAAACGAAATGTCAAAAAAGCTTTTTTAAGTCCTGCAGCGAAAACAAAGGCGGCAGAGGTGCAACCAGGAAAATAGTTATTAGTGAGTATGTAGAATGTCACCATTATTTTTTCATGTTGTTATTTGTACAGTAGACAACAAAACTTTTTGGACATTTCGTTTCCACGCCGTAAAAAGCGCAATTTTAAAGTAGCTGTACTGACCCTTTTAAGAGAAATGCGATTTTCAATGAAAAAATGTGGATAAAATTAAAACGGGAAGTATTCAAAGCAAAAAGCTTTGATTTTCCTAAAACTTGAGGCGAATTTGAACTAAAGGGACACTACAGCTACTTTTGAATTGCGCTTTTTACGGCGTGGAAACGAAATGTCCAAAAAGTTTCTCCGTCTACTGTACCAATAACAACGGAAAAAACGTAATGGTGACATTCTACATTCTCGCGTTTTGCAGGCACAGCTGAGATCTTCAACGATCTGACTAGAGAGTACGCGAAATGTGGAGAGCGGTCACAGAGAAAAACTCTTTTTGGCCATATCTTTGCCAATTTCGTACGGAAAAAATATTTTTCGTCGAAACATTGCTCTCTGCGCTGGAAATAGGCTTGAGATTCTTTTCCTCGGCTGTCTGCATACTGATGACCAAAAAACTTTATTGAAATCGCCGCATTTTGAGCACTTCCCCTGTATTTTTAAGCACATGGCCTGCACAGCTCTCTCAAACTCGACTTTTTCCAGTTATCCATGGCAATATTTCGCTTGGAAATTCTTACGACTTACTTCTCCGACGCTGTGATTGGAGGATTCTCGACGGGCGCGGCCTGTCACGTGTTTGTGACTCAAATTCGCAATTACTTCGGACTTCCAAAACAGCCCTCTCATAATGGGTTCGGAATGGTTTTTCTAAAGCTCCGGGACTTGGCGTCGAGCCTGAATCAAACAAATTTGACGACGCTAACATTCGCTACGAGCTGTTTGAGTATTTTGATATTTGGGAAGTTTTGGATCAACCCTTACCTCAAAAGGAGGTATAAATGGAATGTTCCAATTCCTTTTGAGCTGATTATGGTAAGAAGAGTTTGCAAAACAACTAGAAATAGTGCAGAATAAAAATTTTAATAAATTGTAAGCGTTTTAGCTGATTGCCAGTGCGACCATATCGAATTTTATGGACTTCCGAGGCAATTACGGAATGCTTGTAGTTGGGACGCTACCTTCACAGTGAGTTTTGAAACTCTTTAGCTGAGCGTGTCTCCTAGTTTATCGTGAATTTCGTTCACTGGGGAAGCTACACATTTGTGACGCTCAGATTTTGACGAAACATGGCAAAAATTTAGAATAATTTTATAAAGACATATGCGGAACTCCTACTAGTCCGCGACAGCCGAAAAAAGCCTATTGCACGGTGCAAAAAGCAAGAAATTGCACAGTGCAAAGTAAATTTTGGCTTTCGCACAGTGCGAAAACCAAAGCGGCTTTACGGACGGACTCCGAGCTTGCGTTTTGCAGAAACGACCAAGATTTTTAGATGAAAAGTTGACAAAAACGCGATACTTTTTAGCGACCTTCGATAAAATGGCAAAGATACGGTGAAAAAAATTGCCTCTCTGACCGCTCTCCGCGTTTAGCGCGCTCTCTCGCCCGTAAAGATCGTTGAATATCTCGGCTGTGCTGCAAAGCGGGGGCTGAAATTTTCAAACACTGGTATGTAGTCTATGTCCAACGTTTGTGCAAAGTTTTAAAAAAATCTGAGGGTCGCACTTTGACCAGTTCTCTTGTCAAAAACTTCCAAGACCGTTTTTCATACTAGTCCGTCGCTGGAGTGATTTCCGCGACATGCACTCTGAGAAAACAAAAGTTCGCTTTGCACTGTGCAATTTCTTGCTTTTTGCACCGTGCAATAGGCGTTTTTCGGTTGTCGCTGACTTTTTTGCACAGTGCAAACATCAACAATCACTTCAGCGACTTTCCGGATTGATTAGCGAAAGCTCTGTTAACTAATATTTTTCAACAGAGATATCGTCCATTTTTTCAGATTTCCCCAACCAAAGTGGCCCAGGATCGATCTGATCCCAGCGCTCTTACCTCATGCAATTTCTATCGCCATTGTCAGCGCCGCTATTCATGTTTCATTGGGGAAAATGTTTGCGAGACGACTCAACTACAGTATTGAGCCTTCACAAGAACTCTATGCCCTGGGATTTGTGTCATCGATATCGTCGATATTCCCAGTCTTCCCAGCGGCGTGCTCTTTGAGTCGAACGGTGGTCAGTGCGGATGTGGGCGCCAAGACACAGGTAAGGCTCGAGTTTTACAACGGAAGTACTCCAAGGGCAGGGCTCAGATTTTGATCAAGCTGGGCACAAGTATGGTTTAATTTTTTTTAAACGTATTAGCGATTACTAGCTCGCGCTCTGCAGGAACGACCGGGATTTTAAGGTCGAAATTTCAAAAAAATTTACATTTTTTTTCAAATTTTGGTACAAAAAGTGTCACATCTATTTCTACCGTGGAGTGTAATGTTTCCACAAAAAATCAAGTTTTTCCGCCTTAAATTGGAAAAGTTATGGCCAAAAAGTGTTTTTCTCGCTGACCGCTCTCCGCATTTTTCGTACTCTCTCGTCAAATTGTCGAATATCTCGGCCGGCCTTGCAAACCGCGAACTAAAACCTTCAGAAATTGACATGTGCTCTATGTACGACGTGTGTGCAGAGTTGAAATAAAATCGGAGCGCCGCATTTGAGCTACTTCCCATGTTAGCGTGGTTGATACTAAACAAGACTCATTTTCAGTTGAGTTCATTGTTTTCAAGCGCAATTTTGGTTGGAGTCATCCTCAAAGTTGGAGTTTACTTGGAGACGTTGCCAATGGTAGGTGAACGCAGATTTTCGGAAAATTTGATTGTTTCGCAACGCAATGCATTTTTTCGGCCTCGATGCGGTTGTTGATGCGACAAAGTGCTCATTATTTTCCCGACAGACTGATAATTTTTTGCGCTTTTGTCAAATTTCCCTTAATTTTGCTCCATTACGTTCGTCAAGTCGCTGGAGTGATTTCCGCGACATGCACTGTGCAAAAACAAAAGTTCCCTTTGCACTGTGCAATTTCTTGCTTTTTGCACCGTGCAATAGGCTTTTTTTGGCTGTCGCTTGCATCCTCACTTTTTTCGCACAGTGCAAACACCAAAAATCACTCCAACGACTTTCCGGACGCACTAATAGTTGAGATTAAAATTTCCCAACCAAAAATTCCAGTGCGTTCTCTCCGCCATAATCGTTGTCGCCTTGAGCGGGATGTTCCGAAAATTTTCGGAGTTGGCTCGACTGTACAAACTGGCCAAGATCGATTTTTCCATCTGGCTGGTTAGTTTCGTTGCCACCGTCTCCTGGGATGTCACTGTCGGACTTGGAGTGTCCGTCGTATACGCTCTACTAACGATTGTATTTCGAACTCAATGGCCGAGATCGCATTATCTGGAAAATTTGAAAGGATCAAGCGACTTTAGGGATGGCGAGAGATATGAGAATATCACGCATCTGGATGTAAGTTTTGAGGTTTTACAATTCGAAAAGGAAGTGTGGGGGATTCAGCTATTTTATGCAAGTTGCGGCGGACTCCGTCATACTAGTCCGTCGGTAAAGTCGCTGGAGTGATTTCCGCGACATGCACTGCGAAAAAAGGAAAATCCTTTGCACTGTGCAATTTCCCGCTTTTTGCACGGTGCAATAAGCTTTTTTTGTTGTCGCTCGCACCCTGACGTTTACTGCACAATCCCTCCAGCAACTTTCCGGATGGATTAGTACACCGCTCGCGGCAAAAAGGCCCGTAGAATTTTTGCACTGCGCATTTTTATTTCGTTTTCGCGGCCGTCGCAGCGATTTCCCGTTTTTACCCCAGCGACATGCACTCGAGTGCACTCGCGCGACAGCAATGATAAAATTCTGCGGAATTAATGGCGCGAGTAGTAGCCAGTTTTTTTTGTTATCCTATCTCATATGTTTTTTAGATTTTGCGCACAACTCAGGAATACGTCACATAACAATTCCTGAAAATTTTAGTTTACGCTTTATAGGGACAGCCTTTCAACGGTCTTGGCGGCCGAGAGAGTACGCGGAGAGCGGTCACAGATTCTTAGGCCGTATCTTTGCCAGTTTCGTGTGGAAATTGTGAAAAGATTAATCTTCACGGTAGAAATAGGTATAAAGCCTTTCATACCTATTTCTACCGTATTTTTGCCACCATTCGATCTAAAAATCTCGACTGTTTCTGCAAAGCGCGAGCTAGGAGTGTCTCATATATCTTGGAAAAAATTTTCTAAACTTGTCCCAAATTACATAATAGCCTTAGTAAAATTGACCGGGGCAATTTCCCATAAGAGCCCAATCCAAATTTTTTGAGAAATCCGACGGTCGTATCTCCCGGTATTCTAACACTAATATCATACCTAACTTTTTCAGGGGATTTCCATCTTCCGATTTGACGCTCCGCTTCTTTTCACCAACGTCGAGCACTTCAAAAGCACCGTAATCAAGGCTGCACTGCGACTACCGCAGGCCGAACCGGCCGAGCACGTCTACGCGCGGAATACGGTCGACTCATTTCGACCGTTGGAGGTCAAAGTCGACGATTTGAAGGCGAAAACGAGAATTTCGGCGGAGAAATTTTTGGTGATCGATTGCTCCGGATTCACTTTTGTCGACACAATGGGCGCTAATGCGTTGAAAGAGGTGAGATTTTCGTTGTTGAAAAATTTTGGTTTTTATTTTGAAAAAAATCCAAAAAAATTATGACACCCTTACAATTTCGAGCTCAAATTGTCAACGATCAATTGAGGACCAATGTAGATTATGTATGCAAAATTTCAGATCCATCAAGAGCTCCAAACACACAACGTTCAAGTCTTTTTCGCGGCAGCCAAGGCACCAGTACGAGAACTTTTCGAAAAAGCCGGCTATTACAATATCGTGCCCAAAACTAACTTTTTCCCCGCGATTTCTGACGCTGTTGTGATCGCTCGGAGACGAATGTGCCTCGGAGAATCGCCGTTATCCAGTTTGACGGACTCAGCCCTCGGCGGAAGCGAAAACGGTCAAATAAACTGAATTCTTTGCGAATTTCTCTTATTTCCTTGCATTTTTCGTCGTTTGACTTACTCTAATATTCAATGATGTACAGTTCCAAGTATTCTAATTTATGGCTTTAACTTTATATCAACTAAAATACCGGTCTAACAACTTCAAATCGCATTTTTCTCTAAATTAAAGCGCCCTGTGGTAGTATAACATAAATAAAAGTCATATCATTTGTTATTAGTTCAAATAAAGTTCCTTAAAATCAAGACAGCGTCCGTATAAATGATTTTCGAGTTCTTTGATCAGCAATTCACGGACCCAATCATCATAAATCAGCAAAAGGCAGAGAAAGAGAAAACATGACCCAAAAGAGAAAGACTCGACGCGTTTTTTTCTTTTTTTTTGGCCACGAAACTCACGTTTGCTGTTGGATGGGCATGTATGAAGTGTTGTAAATGCCTCGATGCATTTTACTTTTTCCACATTTTTTACGGCGCGCCGTTTTTTCCATTTTTTTGGACTTTTTATTATTGTCACTTGGGAATGGATGGAGAAGATGAAGAGAGAATTTATGGCCAATAGTTTCAGAGGTCCCCTTTGTGCGTTATTGAGGTCCGGCACCGTGATTAGCCTTGAAATTCTGTGAATTTCGGTTTTTTTTAGAGATTTCGTATATTGTACTAGGTATTTTCTTCGTAATAGTCTAATTTGCGACTATATTGGGTACTTAACAATGATAAAGTGTCTTTTGGACATCTTACGTCAATATTAATTTAGAAGCCTTTTGGATTTATGGTTTTTTAGATATTTGGTATATTACACTAGGTGTTTTTAGTAAAAACCCTAATTTTCGTTAATTTTCTGATTGTTCAAAATGATAGTGCTTTTTGGAGCACGTGGATCAATATTAGCTTAGAAATCCCGAATTTTTAAAGATTTCATATATTATACTATGTGTTCTTGCTCAAAAAAAGTCAATTTGTTTAAACTTTTGGATGGTCCAATGGGATTATCTGCTCTAAAATGACCTCCTCGATCTGTTCATTGGATTTTTTGCGAATTGAAACTTCTCTTTGCCTCAGGGGCCTTGGCCAAAGCGTTTTCCTTGGACATTTGTTTGAAAACGCTTCGTTTACCTTTCGCTTTTTCTCGAACAATCGGTTCCGGACTTTGGCCCTGAGGAAAACAGTTCACGAACGGTTGTTTTTTGCGAAATTCCCGCCCTTTCATTGAGAATTTGGAGAGACACAAAAAACGAAATTATCCGTTTTTTGCGGGCAGCCGAAATGCGAGATAGCAGAGGCTTTTGGCGCGCTTCGAAGAGCCGAAACCGCCCAAGGAGAGAGTGAGAGATGGGCCGACGTTGTTTACTTCGAAACTCGAAAACATCCCGGGGTTGGCGTTAGTTTCTTTTCAATAGTTTAGTTGACCAACTAAAACAATATCGAGCTTGTCGAATAATGGTTGTCATTGATCCGTATTTCAAAGATTCGTCTTCAGGTATCCAGGTTTACAGTTCTCCCCATCTTCGTCTTTTAATTTGCTTTCTATTTTAGTGGAATTTTCAACATTTTCATGTATAAGGTTTGACCAATCTAGAATAATATTTTCAGATCTTCCCGGACAAAACACGGGCCCGATCCCGACCCCGCACATAGATACCGTGATGCCGTACTACTGGACCACCGACGACACTCGCCGCGCCATTTTGGCCTCGATTATCCCTATTGGTGCTGGAATTGCGGGCGCTGCATTCATTGCTCGTGATAAGCAAATTGACGATGTTATCAACGTAAGATTTACAGTTTTCTTGTTAGTTTTTAGGTTTGACGATGCGAGGATTTGTTGAAGATGGGGGAAAAGTGTTAAAACGGGTCCATGGGGTCAAATTTTCTGTTCCATTCGGTTTCCCTCAGCTCATCTAAAATAAGGTTGGAAAAGTTGAAAGCGATTGTATTATATGATCTTTTGGGTATTTCCCGTATCGTCTAGGCAAACCTGAGTTTTCAAGCTATCCAAGCTAAAGTTGCTTTAATTCAGCTAGCGATTACGTACAAAACTTTACAAATCTAATTATGAACAATTTTTTGTCAAAAATTGTTATTGTCTTCCAAAGTGTTATTGCTTTCTTGTGCAATCAAGAGCTTATTGACAATCTCAGCATTGGGAATTTTTTGTTTCCGCGAATTTTTGACGGCCTTTGAGCACCCAAACCTCTCTTGTTTACATGTAAAACAATATCGAAATCATAGTTAACCGCTGTTGTTTACAGAGCAGCCGGAAACCCCATTGGGCGATCAAATGCAAAAACACCCATTCTGCCATCGACATCCTCACTGCCGCCCCACTAGGCTATGCATCGTATCTGGTGTACAAGAATGGCGGAGGCTTCGATTACACTGATACCACCGTTGCCCTGACTCTGTATGGAGCGAATATTGGACTCGCCTTGACTAACATCCCATTGTTGAAGAGATCCAACTTCCAATGCGTAAGTTCTTTTTGGAGTTTTTGGATTGGGAAACGACTTTTTTGGGCATTTTTGATCAAACTGACCTTGTTTTAGAGAATAATTTTATTTTTTGTTGTAAAAAGCTTATTTTCAGCTCTTCTACAACAGCCTTTTGGTTAGCGGGACTGCTGCCGCTACTGCCTACGCCTTCTACAAGATCGACAAGCACGCCGGCCTCTGGACCCTCCCATACGCCTTGTGGACCGTCTACTACGCTGCTCTCGGCTACGCCACCTACAAACTGAACGCTCCCCACAAAGACGCCTAAGCCACATGTACCCTGTTTAATTTTCATTTACCTATGATTAGTTCAATCTCGAAATAAATAATCCGTGTGGAATTAATAATTTTTTATAAACGATGTTGTAGCAGAAGGAATCTTTTTAAACTTTAAAAAATACTGTTGACAGAATTTTTCCGACCGACTTATAATTAGTAGGACGGGCGTGGGGATTCGGTCTATTTAAACAGTGGTGGAAATAGACTTAACATTTTGTACTCAACAATTATTCATCAATTGCTGTACCTACATCAACAGCCTTTTTGTGTTATCTTCGGCGCCGGCAAGAACATTCACGCACATGGATCAGAGTATAATTCAAGTGTTGATCTACTCAATTACAACATCAGATTCTCATCTTCGTATTCATTGGGAACAAAAAATATTCAAGAATTCATTCACACATGTCTTTAAAATACTGCGAACCATTCCAGATTTTATTATTTTCGGTATAAAATCTAAGAAAATTTTAGCTAAAGCAACGCAAATTTTAACTAAAGTAAAGCAAACCTGGTGGATTTGGATTTTTGCCAACAAACAGCATTAAACACGATCTATAAACACGAATAGTCCGTCACAACAGCCTCTGTACTAATTTGGACAAACGAAACAACTAATTTCCGCAATTTATCTAATCCACAGTGCGGCGCAGCTTGCGCCCTGACAAAATCCTCGTAACTATTTTTCGAAAGGTTTCCGAAAGAATCTTGAATTCTCTTGTAAGATAACTCGTTTTCTGATGCATTACGGTGTGAAATGAAGAAAAATGAGGAGAACCTCGAGGGGCAGGGCTGTCGTAAATTGTTTTAGGCATCAATATTGTCTAAATATATTTTTTTTCGCATTTGTAGGTAAGTTTTACCTCTTTTATACCTAAATTTGCGCAATTTAGTTGAATGCTATAGTTTTCGTTGTGTTTCTTCAAGCTTGACCTTCATTTAGATACCTCTTTGATGTGAAATTTGTAAAATCTATTTTGCGGCATAAAACCAATGAAAAATATTGTTTCAAAAAGTTTATTAATAACAAATCCATAAATTTACAGCAATATTATGGCAAATAAAGGAGTATCGTCGGAGAAAAGACACTGAAAAATAAAACGTGAAAACCGGAAAATCGAAATTCGAAAAATATAACAAAAATCTCTTGAATGCCGAAAAAGGAGAGAATGACCGGGATTGGCGAAATGAGGTTGGGTCTACATCAAAATTTGGGTTCTGGGTGCTGTAGTAAGTGCCCTTGAATAGATAGTGCTGAACTGGCAAATTTGTTGAGATTCTTTCTCAGCGGGCCATTGACTTGTTAGCAACAGTCGTCGGTTGTTGATTGTAGTCGTTGGGATGGTGTAGATGCACGATGAATTCTCTAAGTAGATGTAGAAATAGGAGATGAAGTCCAACATGGGCTGTGATAGGCAGTAGATGACATGGTTCGTATTTGTGGAACCCATTTTCTCTCAAAAATTGAATGCAGACCCATAAGAGACAACAAGAAGACTGTGTACATTAAAGTAAATATGTATCAATGAAAGGCGAATGTTTTGTTCCTAAAATGGTGGGGGTCCATTGATGAATTGTTGATGTAGTTCGAAGAGTTTGTGAAGGTTTTCACACGACTCTTCTTTGGTCAAATCCGGTATCATGCAGGCAGCGGCAAGCAGTAGGCCAAGCATCACCTGAAATTTTAGAAGATCAGACTAAGATAATATTGACAAAATTTCAATCTAAAAACGATAACTTGACCAAAGGTCAATGGTAAAGTCCTTCCGCTAATTTGGCGTGAAATTTAATGAAAACTTTTATGAGCCGATATTTTCGGTTTTACTATTATGTTTTGAAATATACCTGATATGGCAATGCAGCAAACAACACTCGTCGCCATCTGTTTCTTTGCCGTTCTGGAACGGCGACTTGTTGAGCGGCGGGATCGATTTCAGGTTCGGGCGAGGTTGCTGGCGATGGGGCTAGCGCCAAATCAACGTCATCCATTTCCTGCGCGCTCAGCTTGTGCTTCGGCTTGGGAATCGAGGGACCGGCACGATCGTTGGGGTCATGTTCGTGCTCGTCCGAGCTCACATCCAGATGTTGAAGACCATAATCGCGCAACACATCCCTGGGTCGTCGGTCCGGGAATGCCATTGCGAGAAGTTCGGAGGCGGCTTCCACGTTCAGTTGTGGCTCTTCCTTGTCTTTTCCTTCGCGTTTCAGCTGTTCAAGTCTTTCGTTGACTCGTTGACTTATATCGTTCAATTCCTGAGTGGCATCACCGATTACTGGTATGTCCGATCGAACGTGTTGGCGGCACTTCAAGGCGCGTTGATTATTGAAATGCACGTCATCAATTTGCTCTTGCACAGCGGGAATCACTCTCGTTTTGAGATCTATGAGTTCGGTATACGCGAGTCGTTCCACTTTTTCGTGAATTTCGCGTAAATCGTCAATAATGTCTGTCATCTGATCCAAAAGGCGGTCTTCATCGTTCTTCTCGTGTATAAGGGCCTGGATCAGATTGTCGTAATCACATTCGATCTCCTCATATTCAGCTTCTAAGAATCTGACTTCGGAGTGAGGTAGGTCTTGATTTTCAAATTGCAGTGCAACCGTGTTGAGTTCATCGATCTTTTTATGGATTTCATCGAGGTTAGCCTTAGATGTCTGAAAATGTTCAATATTGGTAATGTTTGGTAAAATAATTTTTTTTGATTTTTTTGTTAGCGAAAACGGATGTTTTACCTTTAATATGGCTATTTCGTCGTCAACTTCAGAAATATCACTCAAACCGTTAGCCTTGCGGCTCTCATACGGCCTGCGGGCTTGATCGAACAAAGCTCCGATTTCGGATTTCAGTTTTCCGAATTCTACCCAGATAATCCATTTGGCATCCAAGAGATCGCGGATTTCCTCAGCAGTAGCAATAATTGATCTTAACTTAACCACGTGTCCATCAGTTGGATTGCACTCCTCAATAAAG